>RXPK01000136.1:1069341-1599685 GCA_004143645.1 Protaetia brevitarsis
AAATTATGTCGCTTGCACTGTTTGAGAAAAAGCGATTGTAATTTAATTACCACTTAGAATAAGTGAATCAAATTTTGAATTATCTTAGTACAGACCTACTTATACCTGCAGGTATGTTTATAGTTGTGTTTTAATATACTGGGTGTTCGTTACTAAACCGCCAACTCACAAAGGAACCTCGCGAACTGTAAATCGCAGATTTTGATGAAACTTTGTCAATTTGTAGACTCCGTGGAGTGTTACTCGAGAACGCTTTCCGTTGCTGAGGAACTTCAACTTTAGGGGGTGCAATTCACCCTTGCAATCCGGCCCAAATTTGTTTTTTTCTAAATAACTTTTAAACGGTAAGAGATAGAAAAAAAGTTTCAATGGCGGAGTTGTACCGTTTAGTCAGCCCCTTTCGATTAGTATAGACATTTATATACAGCGTGTTCCAATAAACGTGGAGTAACGTATTGCTGTGAACTGATTGTCCAAGCATATAAGTTTAAAGAAATTAAAAATGACAAAATTAATTTAGCTAGCTCAGCGTATAAAAATTTAAAAGGGCGCACAAAAACAGATAACCTCAAGGTTATTTTCAGAATTGAACTAATCATGAAAACAAAATGTGGGCGTAAGTAAATTGACTTTCTTTAAAATCCCCAAAAATTGAAATGGCTAATTCAAAAATAAAAGAACTATTTAAAATGATATTTATATATATATTCATTAAATTTCCATATGAAAAAGAAAAAAAAAACATTT
Organism: Protaetia brevitarsis; assembly: GCA_004143645.1. Classification (NCBI taxonomy): domain Eukaryota; kingdom Metazoa; phylum Arthropoda; class Insecta; order Coleoptera; family Scarabaeidae; genus Protaetia; species Protaetia brevitarsis. The sequence goes on from RXPK01000136.1 coordinate 1,070,089, forward strand.
AATTACAAACAACAGGGGAAAAAAACCTTAAGACAGAATGTCTTGGATTAAAATAACCCCTTCGTGAATTTACAATTAAAAAGGACAATGCAAATCCTTTAACAAACAAAATGGTCGAAATGTTCTAGAAGGAAAATCTTAAATCACAAAAAATTCAAGTGGTCTCAAAACAAAATCAAAGCAAGCTACAATTAAATTAAATCACACGTGGAGAAACAAGTAAAATCAAAATGAAATTTAAAATACAAGCTCTAAGCTACTCTTCACCTACCCCGAGGTGATTAAAATACAATAAAATTAAAACTAACAAAAAAAAACGGAAAATTTAAACTCTTAACGCGGTTACTTCTAGAACAAATTATTAACGGGCCTTATAAATAAATTGTGCACAATATTATAACACCAATTAATAAACTGAGTTGTCTGAATGATGATCAAAATTAACAAAATAAACGAACAAATCCTTACAAATGAAAGATTGCAAAATGGATGCAACAAGCTCAATATTTACATATACTTACATACGCGACAATAATTCAGACACTGAGTTCCTTTAGAGGCCTCAAATCGCGTATATACAAAATAGCAATTGCGCGCGCTGCGTCAGCCGCAAAAATCATAGAAAATGCCTTTTAAGAAGGACCTAAGACATGAAAAACAAAAGCTAAACATATAAAGGAAAGAAAATAAACTAACTAACTGAACAATAAAATACATCAAACAAAACTAACTAAATTCTTAGCAAATACACAAATATTAAATTTCAGTGAGAAATTTGCGCGCGGCACAACCAAAGCTTGATCTTCGAAAATTACACCATTGAAGTCAAATAACCGGAGAGCCATGCCATGCAGTATGTCTGCTTATGTTTATCGAATTTCAAAATCGGTTATAGGTGGCCTTTTTATGATTCAAATAGTCCATAGGAAGGTAATTTAAAAAGTTATACAGGGTGTCCACAAAAATATAAATTTTAGCATATTTCCTTATTCTAAGGAGATACTCGGCATACTGTTATGTGGCTGCATTGCATGTCGAAAATCTGTGGAAACCTTATACTAGGCGCTAAATGGTTGTGAGGACTAGGAATGACACTTTGTCGCTCCAGTGTGCTTCTGTAGTCCGATCATTTTGCATTCCCTGTTCTTCTTCCAGGATTATGCTTTCGGCTAATGACTTTTCCAATAATTTTTGGTTTGTTGAAAACAGCCTTTTCTTTAGTTCTCCAATTTCTAACTCTTTATTTACAACTTCATCCTCCAATACCTGACACTTACATTTTTGTTTATATTCTGTTAGTTGTTGTTGCAATTCATCTATTTGTTCATCCTTTTCTTTATAAATATTGATATATTTTTCTTCTATCTGCGCTTCTACCCGCTTTAGTTCCTCCTCATTCTTCGAAATATTGGGGGTTAAGTCTGTACAGCAGCATATTTTTCCGTTTTCTTGCACATTGGCTCCGGGTATCTTCCACAAACAGCTCAGATGATGGTATTGGTCACAAATAGAACACAGTACATAATTTTTCACCTCTTTTGAACATCTTTTACATGTAGGTATGGTGATTGATATATCTTTATTTGATTTATTTGTTGGCGCCATATTGTTAAAATGTAGAGACTATACCAACCTGGAAAAAGTGCATGCAACAGCTTTGCCTCCAACGTAACTTAAGGTACGACCAAAATAAAATTCCAAATTAAATCCACTGCATTATAGACATTTTTTAGACTACATTATAGACATTTTTTTAGACTGTCCATAAGTTCGGCCAACATATTTAGTTATGTTTCTAGAGGTAATTTTATTGTTTCTTTCAAATTGCAAAATCCAGATTTTAGATGCTCTGAAATTTTCCAGCGCAATGATTGCGTTTGCTTCTAGCGCCCACTGCCGCAGGTCTATATCGTGTACTATGGCGTTTTTATCCATAACGGATGAAAATTTACATAATACGTGTTTTGCAATTTCCAGCCATTTATCCCTATTCCTTCCACCCCTTTCTATGTATTTTGCCCATCTTTACAGCTACTGAACCGATGTTACATTCCTAAATTTGATTTTTACAGAACTTAACGATCGTCGCTTTGATTTTGAATCAGTCTAAAACTCAACAGCTCTGCTTTTGTAATCTGGAGTAATATTAACATCTTCCAAAGCGCATGTCTCCTCCTACTCTTCTTCAGCATCTTCTAAATCGTAGGACGATGAAGGCTTGCCTTCAACTGCTATTTCAATAACTAATGCTTCTATTGTTTTTACAGCGAACGTTGTTTCGCGAACACGTGTATCGATTAAAGTTCTCACCGCATCATGGAATTCTATTTCACTGGGATTATTTTGAGTTATTTGGTTTTCATTATAATTATATGAAAGTATTATCAGATGAATAATATTTGCTGGATTGATATGAACCACGTTAGCTACTGCCGCTGCAAAACTATATGAACTGAATTTAAATAAAAATTGGGTTCTTATTGGAGCACACTGTATATAAACATCTATACCAATCGAAAGGACTGACTAAACGGTACAAGTCCGCTATTGAAACTTTTTTCTATCTCTTACCGTTTAAAAGTTATTCAGAAAAAAACCAAATTTGGGTCAAATTGCAAAGGGTGAATTGCACCCCCTAAAGTTTAAGTTCCGCAGCAACAGAAGGTGTCCTTGAGTAACACTCTAATGCAATTAACAGCATAGGGACCGCCTGTTTGGAGACCATTGTGGGCCTTCCCCAACTGGAGCTTTATGTGAGAGCGGAGGCAATGAATGCGATCCTTAACTGAAAGCCAACAACCTGTGGCATCCCAACATCAGGGTGGGAGGGCACACTTATACTACGGGCACGATGCTGGACGAGCCATTGCTGCAAATGCCTACGGACAGCATGGCACCCGAAAGTATCTTCACTGAAAAGGTGAAAATCTCCATACCGAACAGAGACCGGGCACGTAGTGAGATCGCTGCTAATGATAACTGGTTCACGGACGCATCCAAATCCAGCCAAGGCACAGGAGCCGGTATTTGTGGGCCCAGTCCTAATCAAAGATATCTATAAGCCTGAGGAAACATACAACGGTCTTCCAGGCAGAGGTATCCGCTCTTGCAGCCTGTGCAGAAATGATTGCAAAAGGGGGCTACATGAGGAGGAAAATTAATATAATGACTGAGAGCCAGGCTGTCATTAAAGCAGTCTCAAACCCTGTAACTAGGTCAAAACTAGTTAGGGACTGCAAACAATCCTCAATGCACTGCACGAGACAACACGTGTCTCTGATTTGGGTGCCGGGACATGAGGATATAAAGGGCAACGTAATAGCCGATGAACTAGCCAAGGAGGGCTCTAAGAGACACTTCATTGATCCAGAGCCCGTATGTGGGATTACTAAGGATTCCGCAAGAAGGGAGATCTGGACCTGGTTAGATAAAGAAAGTACAAAGAAATGGAGGTCGACTGAAGGTCAACTCATACCAAAAACGCTGATAGGGGATGGGGATGGTAGTTTCTCTGATAACTACTCAGGCGCAGTAAGAAGAAGTTAAAACCATTACTGGGTTGGTAACTGGAAACTGTCTCTGAAAAAGCATCTATACAACACAGGCCGGTAAGCGAACCGTGGTGTAGAAGATGCGAACTACAGGAGGAAACGAGTTTACATGTAATCTGCACATGTGAGGAACTGAAGGTACTCAGGCAGAAACATTTCGGGAGAGATCTATTGGATCCCTCGAAGGTCCTCAAGTTTCCACTGGGCAAGATACTGGGCTTTATAGAGAACACCAAGCTGCTCGAGTCGAAATAAGAAAATTAATAGGGATGGTACAATGAGCACCTAACTCAAGTGCCGGACATTAAATGCCCACCTAACTTTAATGAATGACTGAACACTATGGGTCTGCAAACTAACGAAGTTTCATTAGAATCCGCGATTTACTATTCGCGAGGATCCCTTGTTAGTGCAGAAACAGGCAAAAAAAGACAGAACGACCACGATTCATAAACGAAAACCCATCTACACTTTCCTCCTCTCGCGGCTACTCAACTTTTAAATTACAAGTCAGCCACGACCGCGAACAGAATAAAATCCACCCGTTAATTGGTTTTCCTGTTTTCTGTTCCGAAGTGCGGACGATTTTTAATTTAAATTCGACGCGAATTTTTCGACACGTTCTGGAAACACGTTCAGCATAAACGTAGAAGAGATCGTCTCTACCGCGTCTGGCGCGCAAATAAACAAAAAAAAACACGTAATTAAGGATGCACGAGGACCGCCAAACACAAAAGGGGAGGAGGCTAAGGCGAGCAATTACCACATTCTCTAATTAGTGGCGTCGCACGGTAACGTCGCTTTCGAGTTTCTGTCACGCGAAAACTAATGGACGTAAAGGAGACAATAGCAGGCGTCCTATAGTGGAAATGCAAAAAAGAGGGATTAAAGTGAACGTTGAAAGGCTATATAAGATATCAATTCGTGAACAGGTGCAAATGACGAGCAACTGTTTAAATGTGCATTATATTTATGTGATATTGGCTGAGAGTCAGATGCCGCTGTGGCTCGGATATTATTTAGCAAAACGTTTTGGAAATATCATTTTATTATCAATTCTTTGAGGACAAGACCATTATTATTAGTATAGCAAAGAAATAATGCAAAATATAGCTTTAAATTAATTAATTTCATTTACTTTAAACCTACATATACAAGTTGTTCCTAAATATCATGTACATAAAGAAGGGGGTAATTATTTGGTTTATTTTATGCCTAAAATTTCATATAAACATAGGTCTGCAAACGCTTCGTTACCAATCTGCAGGGTGTTGAAATTTCAAGATTTTTTCACTTTTTACTGTATAGCTCCTACAGTTTTTGAGATATTTTGCTCAAATTTGGAAGGTAGGTTACGCTATAAGGCCTGCATCATTAGCCATGCCAAATGATGATGTAAATCTACAGGGTAAAATTTTTTTGGGGTCATGCCCTTTTCCCACCCTGAACTTTTTTGCGATGCGCCACTGCTAGATTCTAAAATACGCAATAAATTTTCTGTCTTGTTTAGAAACTTTTTGATCTCTTGTATTTTTTTCTTATCTCTGACCGTTATCGAGAAAAAAAAAAATAGAAAACAATTTTCTGTAATTCGCCAGAGAAAATTAATTTTTTTAAAATGGTCTAGCAGGCTCTGGCTTTATTCAGATAATCACTTGAGTTTATTAATTTTAAGAGTTAAGGTGCTACTACCTGTTAAAAAATAGGATGACCGGTTTTCGTAGCATTGTTTTATTACAAACAAAGTAACATATCTAATAAAATAAAAACCTAATTAATAACAATGACAAAGAAACTATGCTACAACAATTGTTGAAAGTGTCCTCCTCCAACCCTTATACAGGCGTCCGCTCTTCTTCTCATTGATGCTCGCACTCTCTCAAATACTCCTGGAGTATTTCTTATCGTTTCAAATCCATCGATTATTCGATTTCGTAAGTCATCAACAGGTGTTATATACACTAGAGATTTGAGATGTCCCCACAGGAAAAAATCTATACTATTTAAGTCAGGGGACCTAGGGGGCCAAGGCTGAGGTCCACCTCGTCCTATCCACCTATTCTCATATACTTCATTTAAATAATCCCGAGCCAATATAGAAAAATGTGATGGGGCGCCATCGTGCATATACCACATTTGATTTCTAAGTAAAAGGAGCAAGTCTTCAAGTAATAAAGGCTATTCATTCTGCAAAAACAGCCTGTATGACTGACCAGTAAGTCGACCAGGCAAAAAACAAGGACCAATCCAATTATCTCCAATTATACCACCCCATACATTTAATGAGAACTGTTCTTGAAAATGCGTTTGTACAATTTCATGTGGATTTTCATCTGCCCACGTGTGGTTGTTGTGGAAATTCATAATTGAAGTCCTTGAAAAATTCGCTTCATCGGTAAAAAGGATTTTACAATTAAAATGCGGTCTGCTGCTAGTTTATTAAGGTACCATTGGCAGAAATCAATCCTTAAAGGGAAGTCTCGGGGAAGAAGAGCCTGCACTCTTTGAATGTGGTAAGGGTATAGCAGGGAAACACGTAGAATACGCCAAACAACTTGATGACTAATATTTAAATGTTCACTGATTTTTCTGGTGCTGGTGCGAGGATGTCTGTCTATTTCATTCAGAACAGCCTCTTCGATCAGTGGTGTTCTAACAGTACGTGGTTTACCTGCATCATTAGTATTCTTTTAAAAGTTCCAGTTTCTCCAAGACGCCTATGAATATTTAAAAATATTCGATGATCGGGTATCATTCTATTGGGATAGCGCTCCATGTACAGACGCCTGGCTTCTCTTGCATTTCCATTCGCAAGGCGTAGATAAAATGCATGTCAGCCATTTCAGAATTAGTGAAATTTGGCATATTTACAAAATTATAACGAGTATTTAAAACACTTTTACACCTTACAGTTTGCAATTTAAAACTTTACTTATACATGTCAGTTGTCAAATTAATAAACTCAAGTGATTATCTGAATAAAGCCAGAGCCTGCTAGACCATTTTAAAAAATTTAATTTTCTCTGGCGAATTACAGAAAATTGTGTCCTATTTTTTTTCTCGATAACGGTCAGAGATAAGAAAAAAATACAAGAGATCAAAAAGTTTCTAAACAAGACAGAAAATTTATTGCGTATTTTAGAATCTAGCAGTGGCGCATCGCAAAAAAAGTTCAGGGTGAGAAAAGAGGGCATGGCCCCGAAAAAATTATTACCCTGTAGATCACTTTTGTTTTGGGAATTCTATCTTTCAAGTTACTAAAAGTATTAGCTTTGAATTATGACTAATGTTATTTACTTATTAGAACGTAATCTTTTTGAGAAAATCCCATATTTATCAATTTGAATCTTTTTATATAGTCAACATTATGTGTTTTATTGTCATATACTTTATAATTCAGATTCAATACTTTATTTATTTATTGAACCTGAATTCCACCCTTATCCAATTAAAACAGTGAGCATTTAACCAATTTAACGAAATATTATTAATTATTTTGAATACTTAGTTTTATTTTTAATCCTGAAACTATTCCGATTACTATTTACTATTTAAATAATATACCGTAAATAATAATCATTCACTACTGCCAATACCAACCTATAATTTATTAATGCAAACATATCTACTGATCTAGCCACCTCTTTTCAAAAAAAATGCACTATTTGATTGTTTTTTTGTTTAATTATGCATTAAACAATGCTAAAATTTTGACTTGCCTGAAGTAAACTATTTGTGTATACATAAAAGCTATAACAATGCAAATAGCAAACAGGATTTTAATTTGAATAAGCTGTATAACTGCTATGTCTGTACTATCTTTAATATTGTTTAACTTGCTCATATTTTTATCACTTTTACAGTATTAACATCTTATCCAATGGTAAAACGTTCCAAACCGGCTGCCACAAGCAGTAAACCACCAGCACCTGTCAATACTTCCTACGAATCAGACGAAGAATCTTCGTTCTCTAAGTGGCTATACTCCAACGATGGAATCGAACACATGAAACTGTTTGTGTTAATGAATAGCCTATTCGTTGTCACCTTAATGGCATGGCCTAAGATAAAGCAATGCCTCGATATAGTCTATTACATGTATCTCGACATTTTTAAATAAGAATCTCAACCGAAACCAGTAAATACACTACACAAATATGTTCTCCTTCATCTTTCGTGGTTTTATATTCTTGTTTATTACTGTATGGTATACAGCTTCCGTATGGAACACTATTGATTCTTATTTCAGCACAGAGTTTAGGAGATATCTCAACGATGTGTTTCAAAGTAATAAATACACCAAGCCAATGTACATTGACAAAAGAAAATCTGAGCTACGTTTTATAGCAAACTTTCCATCTAAAAGGCAAGCAGAAAACTTGAAGGATTATGTACTAATTATGTTTTTGTATAAATCACACACAACTTACAAAATTAAAGAATTAAAAACTAAATTTAAGCCTCACATCTGAATTAAATAAATAAAGTTCTTTCTGTAAACTATTCTGCAGTTTTTCTCTTACCTTCAACGGACAAAAACTACCGGTAAACCTGAAATAAAACAATGATATGAGGTTATGTTCAATAAAAACAAACATCCCATGCTCTCATTTTTACGAAATATTTTCTTTATTACCGTAATAACTAAAATATTACCATATTCAGTTCCATGAATATTTCACGACACCATTGGCACTATAATTATTAACTTTATTATTCACATAACACACATTTAAACAACACGATTTTGTAAGTTAACATTTGAATAAAAAACTTTGTTTTGATTGGTAACTATAAGCAACAGGTGCGCCTTCGTGCGCCATCTAACTGTGAATGGCGGAAATTATCAACAACAATACGTTATTTTCTCTTTCACAAATAAAATTACTGGCAAAACATAAATAACTTTATAAAACAAGGTAAAATAATCTGCGAAAAGAGTATGCCAAGATTGTTTTCTTTAACTTTAAGGAAATAGCAGCAATAGATTATGACGTAAGCTAATAAATTATGCGTGGGTTTGACAATAAGGAGGATGTGATAAAATTATTCAATTTAACCGGTCAACATCTGATTCTTGAAGAGCTTATTTAAAGATTAGTCTTCATATTTGTTTGCAGTGTTGTATTTCTTATAAATAAATAAAAAAGAAGTATGGCACCTGCACTTGTGGCTATAAAGCGCGGAAGTTTTCAAGTACAGAGAGCCGCTAAAGCAGTTAACGGTAAGTGGGTACTTTTTATTTAAATTTGGCGCGTCTTAGATTTGAATAATTAAATATATATTCTATTATTTATTATTTATTTCCACTGTTAAATTGTGCAAAATTGAAAATAGTATGACCGACGACTGTAAGCTGAGCAATTAATAAATCAACTGTTTGATTTAATTAACTAATTAGAAAATTAATTTATTAATTCCCTCAATAATAATTTAAAACTTGAGTAGATATTTTCATAAATTGTGGAATATTTAACACAAAAAAAGATTGATGATGGTTACATGAAAGAGCTAAATAGATTAAATTAGGATGTACAGTAGTCTATAAATAGTTATTTTACGTTTGTAATAAATAGCAAAGAAATGTTTATATGTGATGTAACCAGTAGCAATTTAGAAATTATATTATAAAATATAGCAGCAACCAATTTGGAAAGTATAGACATAGACAAGTATTCCAATTTAATTCACTAAAACTTAAATTTAGACTAAGTATACTGAGAAAAAAGATTGCATTAAATGAACAGTTTTATAACTTTCGGCTTTTATCATGTTCAGCGAAAATAATACCTTTTTCACAGCAAAATGTTTATTTTAATTGAAAGTAGCGTGCTGTTTTGCCGAAAGACTATTTTCTTCTTAAGTACATGTTTTTCGACGAAAAGTAACAGTAATTAAATGGAATCCACCTTAGTTTTGATTCATATTTTATAATGTCTTATAAACTTCTGTTTAGTAAGACAATACACATTACATATTCATTGTTATATGTGGTAGATAGTTAACAACATATTTTAGTTTCTTTTAAGTATTATTGAATTTTAAACAGTATTTTAAATAAAAAAAAGCCGGACGTTTTGATTTATTTGCGTGGACACGCATACATGCATTGATTTAAAACTTTTGCCTTTTAACGGAAAATGCAAGCACCTGTATTCAAGCTGAGTGCTTTTTTTTACGCGGAAGTATTTTAGTTTTATTCATGTTCCCATGTACATAAGTCTCAGATACACAAACAATAATGAACAAAAGTGAATATTTTTCGCGTGAGGTTAAAGAAATTTCAGAGATAATTGGAATCTGAAAGTTAATGCTGATTTACTTATAAGCCAAGCAAATTTACACTAGTATATAGTGTTTGAAGATTTTAAAACTGTTATATAGGGGAAAAACGATCTTGTTGTTTTCAACCATTTTTTATTTATTTGGTTACAGTTACTAAAGTATTACTTAATTTAGGAATATTAAAAATATTCCTTCTACGCAGTATTTAAGTTTTATTCATGCTCCCACGTGCATAAGTCTCAAATACAAACAATAATGAACAAAAGTGAATATTTTTCGCGCGAGGTTAAAGAAATTTCAGAGATAATTGCAGTCTTTTCAGTTAATGCTGATTTAATTATAAGCCAAGGAACTTTACAGTAGTGTATAGTGTTTGAAGGTCTTAAAACTGTTATGTACGGGAAAAACGATCTTGCTGTTTTCAACCATTTGTCATGTATTTGGTTACAGGTACTAAATCATTACTTGATGTAGGAAAAATATTCCTGTATTCAATCAAACAAATAATTGGGTTAGTAGATTTATTTGAAGCTAACGCAGTATTTATTAATTTAACTAAATATTTACATAGAAGTAAAAATAAATATCGCATTTTATTTTCGTATAGCAGTTTTCTCCCCATATAGTACAGCAGATGAGCAGATATACTTATGTGTAATAGAGAAATTGTCGCATAGATGGCGCATCTCCTATTTCATTCCAGTAACAGATAATATTTCGCACAAAATAGGCTGGAAACTACGATCGTAATATACTAGTCTGGTATATTTACTAGAACAACATCTGATAGGAATCCTCGCCATTGAAAGGACGATTTCTTTAAAGCCACACTAGAGTGCCCTAGGGTGGTCACTGTGACCAACGCCCCCAATACTGCTAAGATTTACCACATTCTAGCGGCAAATCCCCTCCCTTAGTGCATGGGTTTTTGGAGAACTCATTTTTATTTCAATTGAAAATAATCCCGGTATTTGTTGTGTTCACGTTTAAGTCTAAAATGAATAAATGTTATAAGTAGAGACCGGATTATATGCAAAGAAAAATTGGAATATATGCATCGATTTTTGAGAAAATATGCATAAACCTGGGACATATATGCAAAAAAAATTGCGACAATATACAAAATTTTTACATAAAATAAATAAGAGCCGAAATTTAAACATTAACAAAATTTTTTCACAACATATTTCTAAAACAATTTATAATTAAATGTTTTTCAAAATTGTGTAAAAGAAGGTTTTGTCTTCTATCAGTATACATATGTTTCGAAATAGAAAAGCTTCTTTCAACATCCACAGATGTAATTGGTGCATTTTTTAACTTTGCAATACATTCTAAACTAAAATTAAAGTCGAAATCGTTTACTGTTTCACCTTCCAAAATTTTCTTAGCTTTCTTCAATTTCAAATACCCCGCAGTTTTATTTATCACTTTTTTAAATTTATCGTATATAGAATTACCTATTGTACCCTTAACCTTCTTACGTAGCATATCAAATTCGTCTACTATTTCGACTGATTCCGAGAGCGACATCCCTTGCGTTTCTAGTTTACGAATGGAACTTGAAACAAAGCTATAATTTGACTTAATATACAAAAGGTTTTGCAGCAATTCTGTTGATGTTACTATCTTTTTACAGTTTTCTAGAGCAATGCAGTCAGCAGTGATTTCAAGAATTACATTTTTTATTCTCTAACCATGTATCCCATCTCGTAATAATCGATTCAGGAGGCAACTTAACACCGAGAAGTCGCTCCTTATAGAATCGGATTCGCAAAGGTGCTTTTAAAAATGCTTTTTTGACATTGCTAATTAAATCATTAATCAAAGGGAATTGATTCCTAATGTCTTCGGCTACACGATTGAACCCATGAGCTAAACAAGTGGTATGATAATGTTACTATAAAAAAAAATTAAATTTAGCGCGGCTTTTATCATGTATGGTGCAGCGTCAGACAACATTAGTAAAATTATTTCACAAGGTATACTTCCAGGTAAAAAAAAATTTGATGTACCTTCTTGAACGAATTGGGCAATTGTCACATTATTTGTTTTTTGAAGTTCTTCTTCTACAATAAATTAAATATGATTTACCTACAATATCTTCATGAAGAATTCCTATTAACAAAATGGTATATAACGCCACACTTATCCGTACTTTCATCTACCTTGATATAAATAAAATTATTCCCTACCAATTGTTGAATTTCTGCTATTGTTTGCTGGTAACAAGATGTGACATAATTTTTTCGTAAGGTACTTTCGTCAGGTATATTATGTTTGCAATATTTTTGCAGAAATGAATTCAAATTTACATTGTTTAATCTTGCTAAGGGTATATTAGACGAAATTAATGCGTTACACAGATCCGTATTATATTCTTCTTGTTCTGAGTTTGCTGAATTTGATGCTACACATTCACGTATAGATTGCTGCACACATGCGGATCGCTTTAGTTTTTCACATTTTCCAATGTGATGGAGTTTTAGCGTGTGGGATCAATCAGGTATTTTCTCTCAGAAGACACCTACAACAACAATTGTCATTTTATATCAAAAGTTAAAGAATTTAAAAAGAATTGTAAAGCTTTTAGTAAAATTAAACTTACCAGTTTACTGCAGCCTCGACAAAATATTTTGCCGCCATTCTTTACCAGTTCAGGATATGACTTAATCCATAAAGAAATTTTGTACGCTATACTCATTGAGTGTACGCACAGTATTTAAAAAACGTAACAGAATTACATGCTGTTTCGCTCAAAGATATTCAATGAATGAATAGTTTATTTGGGAATTAATAATAATAAAACGTATTTACCACATCCTTCTGCTAGGCGAAATTAAACATGTGCAGATCTTGGAAAAAAAAGTATTAGAGAAACCAATGTAAAAGATTTATCGTTCTGAGAATTGTCGGTTGTCGATCTACATTAGGAATTACTAGGAATTTTTACTAATAGAAAGGATAAGAAAAAGCTTAAATATGCAATATATGCAACTTTTGTAAAAATATACATAGAATGCAATCACTAATTAGCGCTAATTAACTTCAAATAGTGTAATACGTAATACCGGATTATATGCAAATACTTTGCATATAATCCGGTTTCTAGTTAGAAGAAAAGAATTACAAGAAAAGAAAAGACCTCTTGAATCAACATGCTTACGGTTTTCTGCCAACCTGCATAGTTTTCAAGTTCAAAATAAAGACGACTTGAATCAACTATCAATATCTTTCACTTGAAAGAATAAACTGTTTCAATGAAAAATATATTATTTCCGAAGAAATGCGTGAATTTAAAATTATATTCCTCTTCAAGGAAACACTAAATCATGTTGGCAATATAGAAAACGCAAAAACTTTTTGTTTAATGCAATTCCTTTTTAAATGAAAAGGATATTTATTTTGTGTTCATGTGCGCTGGCGTTTTGCACCTTTTCGATGTAAATAAAAACACGTCGTGGTTCTTACTTACTACTATATTTGATTAAATTAAAGAAATAAAAACGAGTAAAGTGACATTGGTTTTGCACGAAAGTTGATGCTCGTTGTGATAGTAGAATTGAACTGCGTGGATATAGCTCTTAGGACCGTGACTCGTGACTACATATCTGCAACTGCTCTTCCTTCGGGCAGTTTTTGTCTTTTCAACGGCTGGCAACAAACAAACTAAGGGCTGTAAACATACGTCACGGGAAATTACGCTGTGAACGTCAGTCCCTCGGTAATTCGGAGAACCCGGAGAAAGTGGTTAAACCGGGCGAGGGCTATCAAATGTAATATAAAATGATTACCTTAAATACTAGAAAGGCCAATCAGGTATTTACAAGAATATTGTGCCTCTCTTTTCCGAACAATATTTCTCTCAGTATAGTATCATAAAATACTGCTGTTCCTATAAGTATAATGAAATTTGTTAAGAGGTATTATCATTATTCTCATATTCGGCAATATCTATTTTTTTGAGTGTAATATCCCGGTGCAATGAATAAAACAAGAACCGATCGTTAAACCCACATAGTGTCATTTATCCATCATCTCTCTCCCCCATGTGATTTGTATGTATTTCGCTATTTTCAGAACGCATTACATCTCAGCAATTGATTTGTATCTTCGTTATTACGGGCTTCGTGCTATGCGGCATCGTGGAACAGAGCGCTTCTGTGGCGCTGAGGGCCAACAGTACTTCGACGTATTCTGCCGCAGAATTCGCCGAATACGTGGAAAACACGAGCTACATCACCAGATACTGTCAACCGCTTCCAGAGAAGAACGATACTACCGTACACGTGACAAGATCGATTCCCCACATTGAGGTAAAATTCGTTAAAATTCCGATTATCGTGACTGAAGCACTGCTTTTCTCCCCATAATATGCGCGCAAATTGGTAAATCTAAACGACATATTGGCTGAGAAATTTTAAGCATTTTTTTTTGACGATGGGTGAATACTGACTTTAATTTGTAAAAAATGCTCAAAGTATGCGTATATCCACATTTTGATTCAGATACATTAAAAAGGGGGATCTAATTTAGAATAGCTAAACGAATTCCATCGAAAATGACGGGGAACGCACATCAGGGTTCTAAAACATACAACGTAACGTTGTTTACTTGCGTCCATTTTCCCTGCATGTAGGCACATGAAAAGTACCCCGACCACCACCCGGACCGTTTAATTGCGCTGTGAAATTCACGTGAAAATATTTTAATTAACGCAGATTCCCATGACCAGGACCGACCATACCGAATCTGTGATGAGGGAAGCTTTCATGTGGGGCACTTTGATATCGCCGCTGGGGGCCAGCAGGATTGCTGCCAGGGTGGGTGCCGAAAGACTGTTCGGAGCTGGCGTCCTGGGTGCAGGCGTTTTGGCCGTCATGGTTCCCGCGGCCTGGCTCACCCCCTATCACGTCGCCATACGGATAATTCAGGGTATATTTATGGTACAACCAGAACTTATTTATTATTTTTAGTTAAGGGGGCGGACACATACCTCTATTTACGAACTAAATCACTCTAATGCAACTCTCTGTCGAATATATCGAACATGAGATGGCGCTACTAGTACCATTCGCTTACTATTGTTGAGAAAAAGTTTAAAGTGACAATTTAGAAAGTGATGGGTAGTTCTGAAAAGAGATGGTGCGTGTTTCGACCGTAAACATCTGGTAAACATATTCTTGGGAAATTCCTTCAATTATGATTTATGATTATACGTTTGGGGCGCTTGCCTAATACATCGCGGCGTGCGTATTCACTTTCTCTTATGCATTTGAATTGAAATACCGGGATACTAGTGATTTTATTGTTATTATTATACTAGTTACAGTTGACGGACTTTCGTGGTATCGAATATTTTGTGCACAAAATCTTTTCAAGATGGCATAATGTTATTGTTTATGTTTTATAAATAAACGAAATTTGTTTTATTCAGATTATTTTATTTTTTTAATTTTGTATACTGTTTATTAGATAACTAGTTCGTGTGTATTTCTGTGTGGTGTGTATAGTTATTGTGAAAGACATTAAATTCTTTCATCGTAGCATACAGTTTTGCTTTTATTTGTGTGCTAAAGTGTGCAAAAATAAGTTCTACAATGAATAAAAAGTGATCAAAGACTGCAATACATTGTGCTATGGAAACATGCTTCAATAATTCTAAAAAAACGAGATGCAGTTTTGTTTTCTTTCTGATAAATAAAATGTGGTAAATTCTCTGCATATGTTTTCTATATCAAATATATTCATCTTCCATTTTGTATTATAGTGCTCTTACAGTGGACAGAGAAATGTAAAACAGTAGGATATTTATATAGACAAATTTATGGAAAACTGCTCGAATACTCTGAAAATACATTCCGAAGACTTGCAATTTGAACGCTTTAATAGATTATTAAAAAACAAATATGACAAGGCCAATATATTTTAACAATGAATGTTTTTCCATGATTTTTTTGTACCAACAAGTATTACATATCAATTAGGATATTGGAAACCTAAAAGGATTTGGACGGAGAATTTTGTTAGAAGTAGTAAAATGGTATAATTAAACAAATTAAATTATTAAGCAGTGGATAAAACTTTTTCTTGTTTTATTTATAATACATTATGCAGTTAACTTCTATGTCTATGTAAAAACTTATAAAGCTATTTGCTTATAACTTCCACTACTAGTCATGATTCTTTTAAATATTTCAACGTCAAAACAAACATCACATTAATAAAATAATATCTATTATGTGATACATATAATATAATACTTAAGATTATTCCTTTCCCTATCGCTAGAAGATGCCCCTACCCTAGTAGCAAAATTTAAATTTCCCGCAATTATTTTTAGTAACTTCAAAATTGAAACACGAAATTACCTATGATTTTGTATTAGATTACTAGTTATTTTGATGTCTTTCTGTTAAAGTTACTAAGAATAATTGTGGGAAATTTAAATTTTGCTACTGGGGTAAGTTCACTTTGTATTTGTAGGTCACGAAAGCGTGTCTACAAAACATCAGAGGTGTCAACAATTATGTCCTTACTGTTACGCTGTGAAATACACATTTTACTCTTTCAGATTCAAGACGAAATAGTAGGAAACGAAAAAATTTACACAAATTGGTACTTTAAACCAACACACTGTGGAAGATATTTAAACTATTTATCACAAACACCCACAAGATACAAAATAAGTACGATTAACAACTTGGTTGACAGGTGCATAGCTTTCTCAGAAAAAACTAATGTCAAGCATAATATAAATAAAATAAAAGAAATGTTACATAATTAATAATAATTATCCAATTCAATTTATAGATAAATATGTAATTTTATCTTGAGACAACGGAATATCTCTAAAACACTGCTTCAAATCAAAAAAAGATCTTAATAAGATTTATTACAATGTAGGGGGCTCACTGAATGGTGCCGAACTCGATCCCTCACCTCACTACCCCCACAGTGGGAGGGGGGACAACTTTGAAATCTTAAATGGGAACCCCCATTTTGTATTGCAGATTCGGATTCTACGCCATCAAGTATGTTTTGTTTGAAATTTTCTTTCGATTCGTAATAGATTGCGCTGTAATCGCAAAAAAACATGATTGTGAACGTCTAGAAAAAATACACAAAAAGGAGAAGCAAGCAAACATGATTTTGTGTTTTTTTTATTTTACCATTAAATAACATTTCATGTGTTCGAAACTGTGCCCCTTCACTTCTGATACGTTTATTTATTCGCAATTGGAATGCTATTCAACGATAAAAAACCGTACTTTATTCAGTACTTGACAAGCTGTGAATACTTACACATTGTCCGATCCCCATTTAGATTATTAATTATTAATCCAATACAGATTAGTTAGTGTTGAATATTTGAACAGTAATGGAGGCTATTACAAGAGAGAATTGAAATGATTTACATCTATGGAGAAAGTGGTAGGAATATCGATGATGCTGATGTTAATCTTTATTCACAACGTTTTTCCGACAAGGTGCGATCGCGCGCTTCTTTTTACCGAGTCGTTCAACAGTTCTCTAGCGAAGGAACTGTACAGCCAAGAAAACGTAATCGTCAAAAAACAATTGCTGGAGAAATTAATGAAATCACGGTATTAGATGCAGTAGCTAATAATCCGCACCTTAGTACACGAAAAATAGCTCGCAGGTCAGGAATTTCTCAGTCCACTATCCGTCAAATATTGAAGCGTAGGAAATATCATCCATTTAGAGTTTCCATGCATCAAGAACTCCATGGCGATGATTTTCAAAATCGAGTGCGATTTTGTCAATGGGTGCTTCAACGGATACAAGATAATCCCAATTTTTTTGCTCGAGTATTATTTTCTAACGAGGCGACATTCAAAAATCACGGTACGCTAAATCGGCACAACATGCATTACTGGAGTATCGAAAATCCCCATTGGTTGCGCCAAGCTGAACATCAACATCCTTGGAACATAAATGTGTGGTGTGGAATAATTGGCAATAAGCTTATTGGTCCATATTTCATCGATGGAAACTTATGGTGAAAAATATCGAAACATCTTGCAGAACAAACTTCCAGTGTTACTTAAAGACTTTCCGTTGGGACGTACGACAAACAATGTGGTTCCAACATGACGGTTGTCCAGCACATTATTTAGGAATAGCACGAGAAGTATTAGATCGAGCCTACAATCGTTGATGGATAGGAAGAGGTGATCCAGTGTCTTGGCCTCCAAGATCGCCAGATCTTACTTCCCCTGACTTCTTTTTGTTGGGCCACTTAAAGTCTGAAGTCTATACAGAAGTGCCAACCACGAGGGAAAACATGATTGAGCGAATCACCAACGCTTGTTCAAGAATTACGCCGGAAACACTGCTCGTTGTGTGCAATCATGGTAAAATATTTGATAAGAATCAATAATTGTTATTACGCCAGTGTGATTGCGTGCAAAATGATATATAAATAGAGTTGACTTACTGAATAATTTACATTTTCCTCTTGAGATTAATCGCAGTAGTTAGGTGATCGCACGTAATATAAATATCACGTAGGAAAAAGATAGCAGAATCAATTTTCCTATTTATTGTGTTATTATATTCTATTGAAAACACTGTGGTTTGGGCGTCCGTTTGAGGCTGCAGCGTTTTACCAGGCTTCAAATTAATGAAAATCTATCAATAATAACCGACTAAATCCTCAAGTTACACAAAACCATGACCCGTAAGTACCGCATATCATAAAATACGTTCCTACGAGACGACAATTCTTTTTATGCGATTTCCCTAGGTGGAAACCAACGTGAATTGGCCAGGCAAAAAAACCAAAAAAAGCAACAAGAGAGCAGCAAGAGGAAACCGTCCGACGGAGATGGGCTCACTTTGGAACAGAGGAAAATCAGGTTGATGATTTTTCTGCGAATTGATTTGTTATAATCATATATATATATACATTGCAGAGATGCTGAGATGATGAGGGAGAAGCAAAGGAAAAAGGAGGACCAGGCAAAGCCTGGAAGTAATAAATAACAACTAATCGAAAATGTAATGTAAATTGTATGAAGATTCGGTAGTTTCTACTTTAATTTTTAAGTATTAGCACTTTCATCTAATTATTATGATATATTTCTGTTCAGAGTTCAGTGTAAATTAATTTTTTTAAGTATATATCCTGCCTTTTTTCTCACTGTTCGTTTATTTCATGTCGACATGGAAGAAAAATTGTGAAATTATAAAGGGGCACTTCAGTTTTGTCGGCCTTCACTTAATCTTTGAGTGCTAACATCGTCGTTGTACAGGAAATGAAACATAACCTATATTTAAAACACTTAAACGACATGTAAAACTCAAGTTGACGCTACATCAAAGGAATTATAATTATATTTGATATACACTTATGTATTTAGATAATGCTGTAAGCTGTAGTGAAGTCTTATATACGGAATGTTTTAGAAAATGGCGGTACATGACGATTGTTAATTTATTCTACATCATTTCATCTTTATTTTAAATTAATGCATTCGCAATAAATTACTGGTAAATGGGAGGGAATCCTGTTCGGCACCATTCAGTGAGCCCCCTACATTATAACAAATCTTATTAAGATCTTTTTTTGATTTGATGTAGTGTTTTAGAGATATTCAGTTGTCTCAAGATAAAAAACTCACCCTGTATAAAATATACAATAATATAGGTTATAATAATATTAATAAGTTATTGACTTCACAGATGTGGAAAGAAAACAAAATCAAAAATAAATAATTATGTATGTATTATTTAAACAATTAATTAATAAATAAGAGGAAGTAGATATTTATTTAATGCGCTTTTGAAGGCACTTATTCGTCTCCGCATTCTCTAGGCTTTTTTTTATATTTTATTTATTAAGGTAAACCATTAGGCATTATATTAGTCATCCTCTGTAGAAGCCAATTATTTTCATGGATTTAATAACTTTTCTCGATGTGAAAAACAAAGAAGTTTTTATTCCAACATCTGGGTGAGTGTTTAACAAATAACGCTGAATTAATTCCAATGTGCATGTAAGTTATATCGGACATACCATGTTCAAATTGTAGAATAACTTAACGGACTTTAAAACATTAAAAGAACTACAAATAGATTTTCTAATATGAGTTAATACCACCTACTAGTAATCATTATAATTGTTCCATAACAACAACAAAAAAAAGAAACAACCACTTGTGACCGAACTCCATGTCAGTTCTGCCTACCTATCTAACGTTATTCACACCGTTCTAAGTTTACGCATGCGCGCCTTGGTTATTTGGATGGAATTCCCATTATTACCGTGAAGATATTTGCTAATTTGTCGATCTGAAACTACAATATTTATCTCTTACTATCTACTCGATAGTTAATTAAAATGTATATTTGTTAGTAAGTTAATAAATATGGCAGTCTATTTAAATTAATTAGCAAGTTTTAGCCACTTAAAGTCCTTATTTTATTAGTTTTAATGTTTGGATAGCCTGTATAGGATGCAAGTTTATTATAATTGGATTAAAAAAGCATGATCTATTGTTATCCTTCACTGTAAACGCTTACATAACTTGAATACTTCTTACGTATTTGAAACATGAAAATCAGGTTAAATTTCCATTATTTAAAAAACCGTAAGGTTTAAGTATTATAAACCTCATTAAAACAGACACCTATTTTGATCGAAGAATCCAAAAAATGTCTAGGAGGTTCTGTTTACTAAAACTCAATTTTGATACCTTTAGGGCTTTTGAAATACGAAAATAATCTCAAAAGTAATAGATTCCCATATATCCCAAAATTTGAGATTTTTCGAACGTTTGATATTTTGGCCACAATATTCCATGCCGTATGGCGTGAATAACCCTGTATTGTTTGTCAGTCCCAACGGAACATTACAATACCTATTCCTTATCCAGGGAGCAACATGGCCAGCTGCCCACATGTTAGCCGTTATTTGGTTCAAACCGAAAAATCTCAGCGCATTTGTCTCGACCTATACTGGTAAGTACAAAAACATTATTTATTAAGGCATCAATTAGGTTTTTTTTTTAATTTCCAATTTAAATTTGATTTCGAAACTTGCAGTGTAGTCATGGCCCACTGTTTTCTATTTAAGGGAAATATTTTCAACTTTATAGCACTTTCGGTATACAGGGTGTTGATACCAACCTTTTTATTTTAAATGGAATGGTACAATTTTTATCGATACAATGAGTGTATCGAGTCATTTGCAATTAATTTACGTGAAGGTTCCCTAACCCTAAACTCAACCGTTTTCGAGATATTTGCAATTTTGTTGATTTTTTGACGTTTGCACTGTTTCAAATAAAATTAAATAGCTGATGAGGTATCAGATATTTAGTGGTTCTACTAATGTCGATGTAAGTACAAAGACGTAGGTATAAAGTGGTATGGCAATAATGACCGAATCACGTAGAGGGCGTTCGAAACCCATCTCCAATGTGGGTACCTTTAAACCAAGAAAACTTTTTTCTTTCAAATGGAACATGGTATTTTTTTACTACAGCATTGAGTGCACCGTAAAAGTCTACATGGATTAATATTAGGGTTTGGTATGCCTATTCTTGATAGTTTCTGAAATATTAGGATTTCTTGCTTAAAATATGACAAATTTCTAAGTTTTGAGCAAATAAAATATTTTCTTGTTGATATCCTTAAATAGATCACAGTGGGGCATGACTACATTATAAGATTTAAGATCAAATATCAACTAGAAGTACAAAAAAAATCTAATGACCCAGTTCGGTGGGACACCTGTATATTTATTTATTCTTATTATTATTTTTTTCATTCTATAGCAGCTATGTTACATTGATCAAGCGTCATTTTATGTGCAAGGATAAATAAAATACATTTTCGTATTAAAAAAAGTACATTGTAATTAATATTCTACATGGACATTTATTAAATGAATGCTTGAAAAGAAGTTTGTATTTCCTTACTGATCTCGTTTAATTTAATACCAAGAATACGTTTCAATACAGCAGTCTTAATTATTACATATTTTTCGATATATGCGCGTAACCACACCTTATACAGAGTGTGTATAAAGTAACGCAAAAAATTCGTAATTTCATTATTTGAAATTATATTAAAAATCGCTGAAACACGTAACTTGGGGGTTTTAAAAATACTTACTTTTGCCATCATTGGACAATCCTATCTGTTATTATTGCGACGATACGAAGTCATCAATAATTTTTTTAAAGGACACCTGTAGATTATATTGCATTTTTAGATATACTCGATTTCTATAGGTACATATGTAATAATTTCCCTATGCTCAATTAGAAATTTTTTGAGCAAAAAGTTGTGGAAATGTCAAATTTCTAATTTATCATAACCAATTCTCTTTGCTGCACGCTATTTGGAATTTCTACATGATGAAGTAATTCCTGCTTTGGCTGTATGACAATGATAACGACGTGCTCCATCAAGATATTTAGTTTCAGCAGGATGCGAGACCCTGTACTACAACTTTTTCAAGAACATTTTTAAACAACGTGTTTCCTGAGAGGTGAATACACACAAAAAAGCTATTATCAATCTGATTATTTTTATTTATTCAGAAATCGAAACTTAATATATATTTAAATCAACTAAATCCTGTTGGTTAAAACATAAAAGTAAATTCTCTGAAAACACAATATACTCTTAGAACAAATAGTATAATTATTTGCACTGAAGTATACTTCCTCCATGTGAACATTGTTATTGTTATAAGGAATAAATCTATGCAATCAAAATGAAAATGTCTGAAAATTCAGAACGAAATCTCTTATACGTTTGGTATAATTAATCACTATATAAAATTATTAAATGTTTTGTACTGAAAACATGAAATATCAAATTGAAATTACCATAATATTTAAATATTTGTAACGAATTTCACCCCACCATTTATTGCACTAAAACTTATCTGTCAGTGGTTGTTTTTTAGGGGAGTTTAGGGGGTTTTGCATATCTATCCATATCACAGTATAGTATATAGGCAGTAGTATCAAGAGCTGTCGGCACCTTTGAAGTTTGTGAGTCTAAGTTTTTCTCGCGCAACCTGCCAGGCTCATGAGAGCGGCATTCTTTACTTACGACTCGGGCCGAGCGCTGTCGATTAGTATGCATTTTTTCGATAAATCATGGCGGCATTTAAGTTTAAATTTAAATAAGAAAATAAAGAACAATTAAAAAATAATAGTGCATAAATAAACCGGATGCAACTAGAATGTATTTAAAAAAAAAACATGTAAAATTCAGAATCTACAATTATTTATACAATTAAAGAAAGGATAAAGAAGAAGTTGAAATCTAAATACCATTGACTTTTTTTCTGTAACATATGCAACTATTTAAAAATAACCGAGAACAGATTATAAAAATATAGTAGCTACTGATTAATATACACTTAGAAAAATAATTACTATTTTTTTTTAGGGTTACTTTTGAGTAGTTGAGGATAGTAGTTGTTCTTTTAAATAACTTCCATTTCAATACTTTATATGTAAGGAGAATGTTAGCTTAGTTAAATTTTATTTTGCCTGGTTCGTGGTTAGAACTGATTGTCCATGACTTTCAAGTAGACTTAATTTAAATTGCAAGCATACACACTTGTTCCTACGTAATCTTCTACTGTGTTTCACATCGGACCAATGTTCTACGTACATCCCCTATTTCTTTAATGTGCAAGTATTTCAATAGAATCTAAAATCTCTGATGCTTGTGACATTCATAATAGTTTAAATTACATTACAGAGTTTGCATATAATTTACATTAGTCTTGCTCGTAAGAATTATTGTAATTATTTTATGTAATTTACACGTGTAATATGTATTGCAGATGTGCACATTGTATTTTCTTGTAATTGGGTTTACCTCTCGCAAAATAAAATCATTATTATTAATGGTAAATTGTAAAAATACGCAATGTTGCAAAAAAAATATTATTTACAGTGTCAACGAATCAAACACAGATGTACATAAATCCGTGCTGCAACAAAAAAATGTTACAAAATGAGGTTATCGCAGCAATTTTACAGAATCCAGTCACTGTAAAGAGAAGTGGGCACAATAGAACTTTTATTATCACAAATCAAATGCAGACGTAACAAAAAACCACGCTAGAACAAATAGTTATGTTAAAATGAGGTTATCGCAGTGCTTGTAGAGAATTCACTTATTATAAAAAGAGTCAGGCACTGGAAACAGGAGAATTTTTAGTGCAACCAGACACAGACGTAACAATAGAACGTAAGCCTAAGAAACACTACAAACAAAAGTAATTGTTAAATATTAAATTGTTTTAATGACTGATTTACTACCCTAACAATTTCCAATGATGGTAAATCAGATATGGAACAGGTTACAGTTAGAGCTGTATCTCCGTACAATAACAGCATTGTAATTGCCTTAGTATCAATAATATATAAAAAAATTAAAATTATAGAAATATGTTAAACGCCAGCACAAATACAAATAACGCCATATGCCGCAGACATTTACGGCGCATTCCATTTTGCCTGCTTGGCCAGCTTTCAAAACAGATACAATATTCCTTCTGACACTACTGGATAAAGCACTATACTGTGTCCATATATACGGTACTTGGCGTCACTTTTTGATTGACCAGCGAACAGTGTTGTTGGTTGTGAGTGTAAGTAAATCTAAATGGATACCCTAGCCGTTTCCACTACTACTTAGAGAATGGGGCTGATGCACACATGCTACCATTAAAATATTCGAAGGTAAGTACGTACGTGTTATCTAATATTAAAGGATTACTGGTTTAAAAAGCTTTGAAATAATACTTAGTCAGCGCCATTGTGTTGATAATACATGAACATGGTAGATAATTATGGATATGGATAGGTAGTGTACATTAAAAAACTATATGTAGGTATACTTAGTTATTAGTTTTCAGTAGGTAATACTAGCAAATTTTCATACTGATTGAAATTATATCAGTAACCAACGCGGACTAGATACCAGGGCCAGGCATTGAATGGGAGGTATCCCGAGAGCACCGGCCGCAACGACGGATACGCATAACATCTATACCTCTACGCATCAACATCCCGTGCGCACTCCTGGCAGTACCCCGACACGCTACCTTCTACTAAACACTGTAAAACTATAATGCATAACAGTAAATTTTTTAATTACATAATATATCTTTATTTATTAATCTTCCCTTACCAAGGTTTTTGAATTGGTTACAGACATAAAATTAGTAATTATTACCCTTGAATAGTAGAAATGTTTAGATTAAGCAGGTAAGTATTACCAGTTCAATACGCTAATAATTTTGAAGCAAGTAATGGTAATACTTCAAATAATACTTTCATATATTTCTATCAAATATGTACATTAAATTATAAGCACAAATATGATAGTTTCCAGTTGAGAAAACTATTTACTCTAAATCTAAAATAATTATTTTTGTGGTGAAAATATTATATGTTCATAATGATTTTAGTATACTGATACATTTGAACTAAAAAATATTTCGTCTAACAAATTCGCGGGTTTGGAAAAGTAAACAAATTTTATTCTCAATATAAATACATGATCCTGTTGCTTATATAGGAAGTTATGTTATATTCAATGTGATGCATTTATATTTAAATTGAGTAATTATTTGTTTTATGTGTAGGTCGCCGAGGACCTATTGAAGGGCCAGTTAGTTCATGGGGAGCAGTTTGATACACTGAAATTTACACAGTTAATTAATTTTGGGTAATAATTATCTTTTATTACTCGTTATTTTTCTAATACTAAATTTGCACATTTTTTTTTTAAATTTTCTGATTAAAGACAGCAAAATTTTTACATATCTGTATGTATAGAAGAGTGTATCTAAAAATGCAATATAATCTACAGAGCGTTCGTTAAGAAAATTATCGATGACGTCATATCGCCGCAATGATAACAGATATGATTGTGTGATGACGCCAAAAATAAGTATTTTTAAATCCCTAAGTTACGTGTTTTAGTGATTTTCAATATAATTAGAAATAAAGAAAGCGTGAATTTTATGCGTTATTTTATACTCACTCTGTATATCTGCACTTTGAGCTTTTTTTGCGAATTATGCTATAGAAAATGATTAAAGTATATAGAATTTTATACACGTAGTTAAAAATGAATTATCGTATCGCGGAATTAGCAATTTTCCTTCATCGATAAAACACAATTTCATCATCTTGTACAAAAAAAAAATAACTATTTTTGTTTGCTTTTGTCAATTAAGCGGTCAATCTGGGCTACGCCGTGGTCGGTTTATTAGGAACTGCACTAGTTAGATCTATCGGACGAGATTGGTTGAGCTATAGCATAACAGCGGTCTCCTGCCTTTGGTATTTCCTGTGGTGGCGATTTGTTGAAGAAACCCTTAATCCAAACCGTCCTATCCGAGATGTACGTAATGTATTTATACTAGTGATGTAACGAATATTCGCATGTTTTTGAATATTCGCATTCGCAATAAATATGCGAATATTGCGAATAAAAATGTTACCTGTTAAAATGGATAATTTAGAAAAAGAAAAACTAATATTTAAATTCATTGAGATCCTAAAACAACTTTTTGAGCATACATTTGCGGTTTACATTAGAATAACCATCAATAACCTCAATACTAAACTTGAATTGACAAGAATAAAACGTAAAAAGTCGAAACCGATTCGGTTGTAATTGATTAGTTTCGCTGCAATATGGAGAAATGTAATTCTCATGCTTGTGCGCATAGGCGCTTAGTGCAAGTGTTCGTGCAGTTGTAAATTGAGAGCTAATAGATGGCGCTAGTAAAGTAAAAAAGTTAATATTCGCATTCACGAATGTCTAGTGCACATATTCGCATTCGCATTCACGAATGTTTAAAATCACGTATTCATTACATCACTAATTCATACTATGGTAGTGTTAAATATTTCTTGGAGATGCGGCCGGGCAACTGATAATACTTTTGACATAAAATGTTCATGTTTACATATAATATTTACAGAATTTAGAATGGCAACTCTATTCGTACAAAAAGCCAAGAAACTGCAGTGTTCCAAAAAAAAAACTGTGACTCTCACAATAAACAAAAAAACGGACATATTTAATTCACGACCTACAAAAGCTTCCGGTTTGTATTCTAATCCAACTTTCGTAAAATATTTGCTAGTGCCTATTCAAAGTATCTTTTCAAAATTACAATCTTAGATTCACGAGCTGTGGTAAACTAATTCTAAATGCATTGTGCCAATTAACAGTATTTCATTAAAACGTTTTTTTTTTTTGTAAATTTGGTTAGCTATTGTAACTTCCGCTGAAAGTGGATTTCTGCCGCAGAAAGAAATATTTTTTCAATCGAAATAGGTAAATATTTGCGCCATATTTGTTATGCTATCATGCAATGCAACCTGGTTTCCATAGTAGAAGGGTTATGATGATTAAACATACAGGCAATTCCTCGTAAGGTTCATTAAAAGCTATATGTTTCTATTATTCTTATATTGAGATTTTGCACCATTATGTGTGCGAATTGGAACTATAAATGGACGTTAACTTTGTTATTTTAAGTAGAATGATTTTTTGCTGTCAAAATTGACATATATATTCACATAGCCGTCGTTTGTGTTTCATTTTACTTATTTAGTCATTCCGTATTATTGTTTAATTTCATATGCAGTCTTCTAAAGACTACCCTTCATTTCGCATTGAGAGCGTAGCTCTGTTTTTTTGGCGAATACCATTTACACTGGACCAAGATAAATTTATTTTGGAGACGAAGTAACAAATTGATAATGAACTCTCCTTCGACACATCAATCGGGTTGTCCCATCGCTTCAGCAGGAATGGGAGTGTTTTGAAGGAAAATCTCAGGTAGCTCATCAGTTCTAACCGAAAATATGGTCGAAGACGTACGTACTCGTTTCGATCACAGCCCTGGAAAGCCATTACGGCCAACTTGCACGATGTTTTAAATCTTACTGTATTTTTCTGACGAAGCCTGGTTTAATTTAACAGGTGATGTAAATTCTGAAAATATTAGGATTTTGGTTCCGCAGTCATGTTTATTTCGGGAAACGGAATTGCATCCTGTAACAATAGTATTATAGGGTTGCAATGTCAGGAACATATAATAGGACCGATATCTCTTTGGGGGATACAATAATAGCAGCCAGATTAGACCTACATTACATGAATTTATTTATTTACAACAATACTGCTGTTTTCTAAAATGTATTTTTTTTATTTGTATATAAAATCTGGCCACTAACATCAAACTGGATATAGATATATATCTCTATCTAGTATTCTATTTGGTATTAGTGGAAAATTTTTTATAGATCAAAAACAATGTTAGAAAATATAGCAGTCTTGTAAATACAAAACAATATCTTCTTTCAAAATAATTTAGTTCAAAGGTTAAAAGTCTTCCGTCAGATTGTTTTCACATTTCTTTACTTACCATAATAATCATGTTACTACTTATCATTTATATTTCAAAAAAAAAAAAAAACAAGAAAAGCAATTCGGAACATAATTTATTTTTTATTTATAATTTTGGCGACATGCAGTAGAATTTTCTGGATACTTTAATTAGACCTTAATCTTCAGCTGTTCTTCCGAATATCGGCAGTCACTTGTTGCTCCCTTATTAACATTTCAAATCTTCGGGTATCGAAGAATACATATTATTACAACGAATACATATACTTCACAAAATAAATAGTAGATAAGAAGATGTGATATGTTATTGGTATATTTTAACTTGTTAGTGCAACTAAGCATTCAAATGTTGCGCCATGCTGTTTTTATTTTTATTTTTCACCTCAATTATACAACATAATTATAATTATTTATTTAATAAATTACACAGCTTGTAGCTAGCAAACATTCTATGGTCTTCTAATTATCACTTTTTAAAGGTTTTTTTGCAGACCAAGAAAGCTTAAGATTACTTTAAATCAGAGAATTAGAAAGTAGATGATCATGTTGATTTACAAATGCAAACATACATATTATTGCATGGATAAAAACTGTTTATAGTTCCAAAGCTGTGTTTCCAATGCTTTTTTTTCGAAATTTGCAGCCCCGTTGGAGGCAGTAAAATGCAGAGGAATAAGAATTGTACGCAAATTGTAGATCTGTAATTAAATAATACGTAAGTAATTCTATAAATCAGAAAAGATTACCTTTCAAAAATTCAAACAAAGGTGGTGTATAAAACTAGATCACGTCGCACAGTGGCACACAATCCCGAAAAGCTGGCCAAAAGCGAAAAAAAATTCCTATGTAGAAACTTTTAACTATCGGAATACTGTAGAATTACATTAGTATGTATTACAACACTAGAGCAAGCCATGCATTCACACCTGTTTGTAAAATTTACTCCTTATAACGGTCAAGCACATCACTGCTGAATTATGAAGCACAAGTGTAAGAACGTTTTTCTAAACACGCTAAAAAAGTTTATAGGTTAACATTTTTAATTATATTAATGGATTCTTTTTGAAGATAATACAACAATAAATTTGTGATCAAATTAATGTTCAAACATGCTATTAAATCAAGTTGTCAATCTTATTGAATAATTTAAAGATTGACTTTAGAGAAGTCGTAAGAAAAAAAGCAAAAAGTAAAAAGTCTTGATGGATCTTGCCTCGAAACAAATTGTAGGCTGTTATTGAATGTTTCTCTAAAACATATCAAGTAGTTGGCTGCCCATAACGGTGCCTCTAAGGTTTTTATGCTAGAATTTGTGTAATGATACTAGAAAAATCAAGTGAATATGATGTTGAAGGAAAATGTAAAAATATCTACGCTACAACGAATGATACATCAAAACAGTATACAGAATAGGCGCCATATTTTGTAGGCAAATCATGTTGCGGTCCTCGCACTACACGACATACGTATGTGTAAATTCATGAAACAGTTTTTTGGAAAAAATGGGCACATAACATATGTGTACTTATGAATATAGAAATTAATTTGTAATATTTGTGGTAGATTTCTTCCATTTTCTGACTGTTTCGTGAATATAAATGCAGTTTTAATATTAAGTAAGTCCGACATTTTGAACCCGCATTTTGTTTTTTCCAAAAATTGCCATCATAATGTAATCAGCGACTTGAAAAACCCTCATTACCGAGTTTTATGAATATACATGCAGTTTTGTACTAAGTAGTCCGCCATTTTGGATCCGCCAATTTTTTTTTTTTCCAAAAATGTCCTTCATATTGGTAATAAGCACTTGCAAATCCTCATATACGATTTCGCCGAATCAAATAATAGTTTCATATTTTGGCCAGCTTTTTGGGATTTGGAACTGTCGTCGGGTAAAGCCTGTGTCCTATTTTTCGACATTATGCATGTAGATTTCATTTCAAGAAGTTTGATAGGAACACAGACGTTGCATGCGAAGGCTCTCCTATCCAAACGGCTTTGGCTTGCGGTATTGCCGTGTTGGCAGTCAGTTGGCAACGCCATCTATGCTAGGAGTGACCAAATACTTAACACTGGTCTACGGTTTTCCATGGCCTAGTAAGAAACTGCGTGTTCAAGGGACGATAATAATAAATCTAATGTCTTGATGACCAGACGACTGTGGCTTCTCCCCATGGGCACTTCTTCGCGCTCACTTTTGGCATAGTGTCGATCACGTCAGAGAGCAGGATCGCTCGCTACGACATCTAGGAAACTGTTCGTCTATTTTTAGTAATTCAACGGTTACTCTCCACGTAAACTGTAAATGCAAGCTCGTAATTGTTTAATTGCTAGTAACCGAATGTGTTTTATTGCAAGTCTCGGTCCTTTTATTGCTTATTGTGTTCAGCTCATTCCTACGCCCCTTGTTGTCGTTCTGGATATACGGATGCGATCTGCGCCCGGCGGCCTGTATAGGCCGCCTCCCTTGACTGGAGCAACGCCCGCGGGGATTCGCTAGCGCCGCAGACATCGACTAATTTGCGGTATTTTAAATGAAGTGAGAATAATAATAATAATAATAATTAATATTTTTTTATTGTCTAACGGTGAACCAATTACAGGACAACTTATTAACTACTATAATGAATGCAGTTAAAATAATAATAACAATGATTGAAAGTTAAAGAAATGCAACAATAATTCTCAAATACATCAATGTAAGCGTAAGTTTGCATACTAAAATTTCCGTTAGTAAATTAACACATACATCAACTACGTTGCATACAAATATAAACAAAGACATAACCTAGAAATCCCAGAAAAGTCAAATATAAGTGCACAATACAATTACTTTTAACCACATCTAAGTAAACTGACATGTTGTACATAAAAGAATCAACATTCTGAAACAAAATAATACAGAAATGGAAAACCTAGAGATGTCATGTAAAGGCGCTGCTTCGGATAAGCCATTGAAAAGTGCCCCTAAAGCTATCGAACTGAATTTAAAGGCAAATGAGAAGTACTATTGTCATACATAAGTACTGTAAACGCCAAAAATTAGCTCAATCAAATGCCACCCCATTCTGGGATATTAGCATATTTTTCATTTACCAAATTACCGGTAAATTTTTGTAATTTACCGATAATTTACCGAACGTTTTTTGGTAAATTTACCGGTATACAAATCCTTAGTGCGTATAATGCAATACCGTATTACATTAGGGGGTTTCTCTATTTCTATCCAAGGAGAAATGTTGATTAGTTGACGCTTCTGAACGTCTAGAAAAAATAGTAAATCCTCATATCTGAACAAAGAATTCACACGAAATTCTAGTAAATTCTATTCTATTAAACACACGTAGTCAACTCGTCTGGCAAAGTTTGTAAAAATCAACACTAAAATATTTGACTAGCGCAAAATTAACGCCACACACCGATAATATTTTTAACAGTGTACACTACAATATCAAAATCTGATTATACTATAACTATCCTATATTATTTATTGACAAAACTACAAGCCTGATAGTATGTACATTGTCAAAATTATTTCTTATCATCAAAACACATTTTGTAATTTTAAATGCATATTCACACTTATTCTAGGAACCGTTTTTGGCTGTGCCAAACGATTGGAGCAATCGGTTTTATTGGGAGCAAATTACTGGTATCAGAAGGTTTACACGGTTCGGTAAGTGAATTCTTAAATTCTTTAAAGTTATATCTCATTTAACAATTGAAACAAGTTTCAAAACATGAACTAAACTTAACCTACTCCTAACAAAAAATGCAAGATCATATGATGGAATAAAAAAAATATAGGGTGCTCAATTTAAAATAACAAAGTAAAAGTTTGATTCATTTTTTTTAGTTCAATTATCTTATAAATGCCATGACATGTTCAAAGTTTTGCTTACCTCGTAGTCACCACAAAAACTAAAACACACCCCGCAACAATTAATTACACAGTTAACCCTAATCTGCCCTAATCGTATACTATTATAAACTATAACATGTAACGGACAAACGAATGAAAACGTTGATGATACGCACGTGCGCGTATGCATTCTATGTACTTAATCCATAGACGCATAAACAATACTAAATCACATAACACCGGCACCGTAATAAATAGAGGTGTTGTGTTGACGCTCGCAACTTACAAATATTACAAATAATATAATACAAAACCCAGATATATTAATAGAAAAGTTACAGCGCTCAATTAGATAAAAAATTAAATCATATTAATATATTTATCTATTTAATCTTTTAACTATCATTTTAATAGGTACATACCTACTTAATATGTATGCATATTTTTACCATTTTATATTATTCGTCCTACGCACACAAATAAAAAAGCAAAAATTCAATCTTTTTTTTTATATGAAATAATATTTACAGAAATACAAAGCAAAAATATTCTTGCAGAGTAATGAAAAATGTATCGTTTTTCTTTTTTTTTTTTTGAAGATTTTTGATTTTTCTAGTTCGCCGGCTGGTGGAGACTCGTGTTTGGCGTTTCCTCGGCTGTTCTGCTCACGACCGCCACATTCTTCATGGCCATCGGTAGCGGCTCCATACAGGACTGGAACGCACCCTGCGATTTTGAATTGGAGAAGGAACAAGTTGAGGAACCGTCCGCCTTGAATCGTGCTCGAATAGAGAAACTCTACAACGTGTCATATAAACGGTTCATCGAAAGTGTAAAAGAAAAAGACCGAAGAAAAAATATATAAATTTCAATTCAGTAGACTATTCAACATTGTTTTGCGTGGTTTTATAGCAGAGACTGGAGAAAATTCTCAGCAGAACTGTAACGGATGGTATATATTATAATTTAGAATCTACTTGCAAAATGTGCAACAACAGCATTGTCGTATACACACAAAAAAATAATTACTCAATTTGAATATAAACACATCACATTGAATATAACATAACTTCCTATTATGAACAAGAAGGATATGTATTTAATGAGAATAAAGTTTGTTCAGTTTCCAAACCGTGAATTTTTTTAGACGAAACAATTTTTAGTTCAAATGTAATCAATATACTAAAATCATTATGAACATATAATATTTTCACCACAAAAATAATTATTTTAGATTTGAGTAAATAGATTTTCTCAACTGGAAATATTTATGCCTTAATAATTTATGTACATTTGATAGAAATATATAAAAGTATTATTTGAAGTATTGCCATTATTTGCTTTCAAAATATAAGTATATTAAACTGATAATACTTACCTGCTTAATCTAAGCATTTCTACTATTCACGGGTAATAATACCTACTAATTTTGTGTCTGTAACACCAAAACACCTCGGTAGGAGGAAAATTAATAAATAAAGAAATATTATGTTAGTAAATAAATTTGCTGTCGTACTTTATAGATTTACAATGTAATTTGTAATCCAAATAGAACTAATTGAAGTTATTTTAAGTTATCGTGAAGTTCAGTATACAAATAGAATAGAATTTCATTTCTTAAACTATTACCTTCCAAGCGTCTTCAACAAAATATCCGAAATATTCGCTCGCCCGCCTCTACAACGCGTTCTTTAAGGGTGGGCAAAAAGTGGTGGGGACAACGCATTTTTCATTTCCTCAGTTTCTTGAAAAATGAGAATATTTAATTATGTTTTAAGTTATGAAATGAATCTGTATTTCACACTAATCATAACAAAGAAATAGTAAAAGGATCTGTAATCGACTAACGGCGAAGAAGAAAAAATCGGTTGAAGAGTGTCATTATGATCCTTACGTTTTGTATATTATGTATGTGTAAGAAAAATTGAAAAATATTCACTCATTTGGGAGAAACTTAGGAAAACACATTTTGTAAAACAGTGGGCCATCCTATAAAATTTATGATTTCATGCCCATCATAGAAAGTGTAGCACTTTATTCGAAGATGGCGCCACAGAATTTTAAGAAAAATAATTTATTAATGTAGATTTAATCCATTGCTGATAGCCTACGTTAACTGCATTTTCATTAATAACAATAATACCGAAAATTTCTGTAAATAAAATGAAAAAAACTGAAAGATAAATTGTTACATTCCAGTTATGTATTCCCTGCGTTAGTCCAAATTATTTCCTTATAAAATCACTCACAATTGAAAAGATAATTCGTTATAAAAGTGTTTATTTTTCATCATAGCTTACAATTGTATGTACAAATAAAAATAAAACTGCGTCTATACAAATATTTTATAGTAAAGAAAGTAATAATAATGTAGTTATACATATCAGAAAAATAATAATACAGAAATTGCTAAATTCAAGAATAGGTACTTAATTACGGGCAAACAATAATCCAGTTATTTAATGATCATCAATAATCAAATGATGCCTTGTCTATTATTCAATTATGTCCACAGAGGAAAATATCCTAGATAAAATTGGGGAAAAATATGACATGAGCTCAGCCTTTTTGAGGAATGTAGTATTGGCTATATGGATCTTGAATGACTGCAGATTTACATGGAATATATATTTTTCTTTGCAGACTACATTTTCTTATTTCTTAAAAGATGCGATTTTTAGGTTATGTCACTGCACAAAACAGGTCGATATCATGAAAAGATTGACCTTTTCTAGCAATAATAGCTATAACAATAATTGTCGCAACTAACTTATTTCGTTGAAATAATTAACACCTTTCCATGTATTATTTTTGCCAAAGATGTATGCGTTTGTACTCGCAATAAGTGCCTTTTAGATTAGACTTACACAACACCACGATCCTCAGAACGGCTAGGCTCATTTCAAGTTTTTCCTAGAATTATTTTATTTCGGTAACAGAGATAATATGACCAACATGGACATTTGCCACATATCCTCATCAACCTGTTGATCCTGATCAATATATCCTACAACAGTGCTTTTTCTATAAAACAAATAAATAATCTAGTAAATAGGCAAGCACAGATAAGTCTCGAGCACTCTCAATTCTCGTTACAAAAAAAAAATAGTTTTACTCTGATTCCATTTCACACTCGTTTATGTTATTTTCTCGTTTTATGTTCAAAATGACATACGAACTTCATATGCCTTGCATTTCATCGGCAACTCCCGGCGCCGCGTCGACACGAACATTTTCTGCTTTTTAGGCGGCAAATACAAATTTATCAACTTTTTTAATAAATTGAAATAAGTGTACCGATACAAAAAATAAAATACAAAAAAGAAACAATAAAATAAAGTTTTTTTTTTTAATTTCTATTGATTCAATAATAATAATAGTAATATTTCATGTAATAATTCCTTCTAAAACAAAACTTTTTTCCTCTAGCTACCCTCTAAAAAGGAATTTCTCTCTCATATACACAAAAATAGCACCCGACCACGTGATACATCCCATGTGTTTACACAAATATACGAATGTAAAATATTCGGATTTATGTTAGGAGAGGGGCGTGTTTTATGTTGCTAAGATACACGCACTTCCCGTTTAGATTCTAAAGTTAAATTGGTTCAATGCTGTACAGATTGTAAAATAATTAATTTTACTATGGGGTCGGTGCATGGAGGGGAGGCCGCCATTGGCCATCCGATTATCCGAGAGATTTTAATTTATTCCGAGATTTTTTATACGATAGATATCCCAGCCTTGCAGCCGCTTTACAGTTCGCAATTATTGGTATTGCGTGCAATGCAAATGGCGTATTAAATGGATTCCGATCATCTGTGTGCAAATCTTATTGGTATTACACAGAATAGAACGTGTTCTAATATTTTATTGTACGCAATACAAAAAAATGCGAACTATAAAAAGCGGCCTTTAATAAAGTTTCTATACGAACATGCGCCCGGTGCACCACAATCACAGTGCTCCGAGCTTTACAAAAATTCAAAAATCCCTCAATATCGGGAGATTTTTGTGCTGTGAAATGTTATTATGCAACATAGTTCGAAGCTATATATGCATATACAAAAAATATACAATTATGACAATTGATTATCGCCATCTATACGCCAGCAAACTTTACCAATCGTTAGTTATTCATGTGATATCATCAATCAAAGCAGTTCGCTGTCTATGGTATTCAAGGGCTGAAGTCTGAATAAAATAGAAAACATCTTATCAAACTACCTAGATATCCAGCAGATCGCTTCATATGTTAGTTAAGAAAATATCTGTCTAGGTGGCAGCACATGTGGTTATTAGCCTATATCTAGGAACATTGATTATGTATAATATAGATAAACCACGTCCATAAGAGACAATGGCAACGCTTAAATTTGAGCTTTTGGACCACGCCGCTATAAGCCACTACTGTTTCCTGGTCCAAAATATAAGTGGGATATCTAAGATCTCAACCTATGTTAACTCATTAGCTTGAACAGTGTTAGGCTTCTAAATAACAGATGGTGCTGTTTACCGCACATATACATTGCCCGCGCCATATATAAAATATTTAAATTGTTAAACTTGATAATTGTAAGAAAATGCAGACAAACTATCGATACATTCATGCCGCAATTGCTATTATTATTATATTGTTATCATGCTACATCTATCTACAATATAAAATAAATCGTACAGGACATTTAATCGTAAGGTGAAAATTAGTATAATAAGTCTATGTTTACGTTCGATTTTCGACCAACATAGAAATACTTTAATTTTTATTTTTTTATTGTAAGTTTGAATAAATAGTATTAGTAAATTTATATAACATTAATAAGTTCTCACCCCGGGTTTTTCTCTGAAAAAGTATGAAACAATCACAAAAACATTTTTCCTCTTAAAAAAGTCTTTGTAGATTTTAAGACATAATAACTTATTGAACCAAGAACATGTGTTTTCATAACTTCCACTTTTTCCTAGGTGACGATATCCCGCATGTTGTGATAACGTAGGTTTTTGTAAAAAAATATTTTTCTATTTGTTCGAAGTAAGGAGAGGGGTGAATGTCCTTTTCTCTCACTCGATCTAAGATCTAAGGGTTGTTATTTATGAAGTGAGCTCTTTATAATTTTAATTAGATATTATTATTTTGTTTCATTTGAAAGCAAGACGTATTATTTTGAAGTTTTACTTTTCAAAGCTATAACATTTTTGAAACTAACTAATTTTGATATAGTACGCATATGATTTCCTCTCAGAATAGGATATGACAGCTGTATGATCACTATGATCAGCATCAATTTTGTATACAGGTAATTCCGAAAAAAAACGATTAAATTTCTTTTTTTTTGCTCAAATTAAACGAATCTTCATAATTGGACATAGCATTAAATTTGAAACAACATTTTCTAATAAAAGAATCTTCTTTTAGCGTAGTTTCATATTCTTGACCTTTTCTCGTATACAATTAAATTTTAAGCGGATTTGATGAGGGTTATTTTAGTTTCTAGACATGCAGAGGCAATTTGTAAGAAGAAAGATTTACTAAATTCAAAGAAAAACAAATTTTACAAATGATGCGCACGTTCTACCGATCACTGTATGTTATATATTCCTTTCCTTTTTTTCTTTATATTATTATGTTATATATTTATTTATAAAAGTTATGTAAAATAATTAGTACTTCAACTTTTATTCACAACTTTTTCTCCTAAAACTACTAATAAAAGCTCCAGCATAAATGATCTTTACTTGCGCTCACGTTGTATATATTATAGTAAGCCATTAGTTTGGTTTTATTTTAATTTATGTACCAGAATAAAAAATAAGGTTAAGGTATATAAATTTTGATTTAAAATTATTAGTTGAAACACAATTTATACTCGATATATTTACCAGCATATATCACATTTTTAACATCTGTTTATTACTTTTTACGTATCCAGATTTAGACACGTAAAAAACCACTTTGTTTTTTGTTCCGTAGATATACGAGTTGTAAATTCAATGAATGTGCCACTCTCCGCTAGAGTACGCCTATGTAGTTAGGTTTTCATAAATGCTAAAATAAATCTGACGAAAAATTTAATTTGAATATGTAGAATAAGCGACATCTAGTGACACTTTACATTGACTATTTTGATAAAGTGGCTGTTACAATACATAAATTATAATGCTGCCGTCTATGAACGGGTGCACACACTTTTTTGGGGAACATTTTCGTAACGTCACATCATGGCGATCATTATTTATCGTTTCGTCATCATATTAATGTTCATTTCAGTAAGTTGAGCATATTTCACGATTTCCTTTTCATGAAATAATATACGAAACGTGCCGCATTCAGTGATTTGCTCAGGTTTATTTTTTGAAGATTTATCGTTTGTTAATGATAATTATTGATACAAAATCTATCACAGAAGGACAACAAAACAAGTATGTTTTCAGTTTTGAATTCTTTTAATTTGTTATCGTTTGGAAATGAACATTAAAATCAAAAGTTATCATTCAATTGTAGAAATCTGTAGAGTGATTCCAGCCTTAAGGGGGCGTACAAACATTAAAAATTTCAATTTCTGTCCAAAGCAGGTGCAAGATTAACAATCTTTTAAAATGTAGATGGCGCGGGCCTGTTTCAAAATTGTTCGGCGAAAAAATAATATACACTTCGTAATTTGTGTAAACACATGGGATATATCAGAGTGGTCAAGTCGAGTGAGTCACGAGGTCGGGTGCTATTTTTAGTCATTTGTGTACGTGAGCACGAAAATTCCCTTTTTAAGGTAGCTAGAGGAAAGAAGTTTTGTTTTAGAGGGAATTATTACATGAAATATTACTATTATTATTGTTGAATCAATAGAAATTAAAAAAAAAAACTTTATTTTATGTTTCTTTTTTGTATTTTATTTTTTGTATCGGTACACTATTTCATTTATTAAAAAGTTGATAAATTTGTATTTGCGCCTAAAAAGCAGAAAATGTTCGTGTCGACGCGGCACGGGAATTGCCGATGAATGCAAGGCATATGAAGTTCGTATGTCATTTTTGAACATAAACAGATAAAATAACATAAACGAGCGTGAAATGGAATCAGAATTTTTTTTTTTTTGTAAGGAGAATGAGAGTGCTCGAGACTTATTGTGCTTGCCTATTTACTAGATTATTATTTGTTTTAATAGAAAAGCACTGTTGTAGGATATATTATGAGAATCAAACAGGTTGATGAGAATATGTGCAAATGTCATGTTGGTTATATTATCTCTGTTACTGAAATTGAATAATTCAAGGAAAACTTGAAAATGAGCCCGCCGCTCTGAGGATCGCACTGTTGTGTAAGTCTAATCTAAAAGGACCATTATTGTGAGTACAAACGCATACATTTTGTCAAAAATAAATACATGGAAAGGTGTTATTATTACAACAAATAAGTTAATTGCGACAATTATATTATAGCTATTATTGCTAGAAAGGTCAATCTTTTCGTGATATCGACGTGTTTTGGTGCAGTGACATAACTAAAAATGCATCTTAAGAAATAAGGAAAATGTAGTCTGCAAAGAAAAATATATATTCCATGTGAATCTGCAGTCATTCAATATCCACATAGCAATACTACGATCACAAAAAGCTTGAGCTCATCTCATATTTTCCTAATTTTATCTAGAATGTTTCCTCTAAGAAGAAATAAAAAATCATATCACGAAGAATATTGTGCACTCACATGCTCCAACTGTACTGTATTTTGCACATGACTTTTTTAATATCAATTTAGTATTTTGGAGAGACATTATGGTTTGTCGTTAGGGTGAAATAAAATATTAGAGAATTAATATGCTTGAGGAGATGGAACACATAGACTGAAGAGATAACTGATAAAAGGTAGTGGTGGACATAATTGAATGATGGACAAGGCATCATTACTTGATGATCATTAAATAACTCGATTATTACTTGCCCGTAATGAAATATTCTTGAATTTAGCAAATTCTGATATTATTTTTCTGATATGTATAACTACACTATTATTACTTTCTTTAGTATAAAATATTTGTATAGACGCTGTTTTATTTTATTTGTACAGTACAATTGTAGCTATGAGGAAAAATAAATATTTTATAACGAATTATCTTTCAATTGTGAGTGATTTTTATAAGGAAATAATTTGGACTAACTGCAGGGAATACATAACTGGAATGTAACAATTATCTTTCAGTTTTTTCATTTTATTTACAAAATTTTTCGGTATTATTTATTAATAAAAATTGCAGTTAACGTAGCTATCCAGCAATGGAATTAAATCTACATTAATAAAATTATTTTCTTAAAATCTTGTGCGCCATCTTCGAATAAAGTCTCACTTTATGATGGCATAAAATCATAAATTTTATAGGATGCGCACTGTTTTACAAAATGCGATTTCCTCAGTTCTCCCAAATGAGTGAATATTTTCTAATTTTTCTTACACATACATAAATATACAAAATGTAGCGATCATAATGACACTCTTCAACGATTTTTCTTCTTCGCGTTATCGATTACATATCCTTTTACTATTTCTTTGTTATGATTAGTGTGAAATACAGATCTATTTCATAACTTAAACATAATTAAAATGTTCTCATTTTTTCAAGAAACTGAGGAATGAAAAATGCATTGTCCCGACCCACTTTTTTGCCCACCTTAACGGTTCTTGTGATAAAGTTTAGATAAAAAAAAAACTGGTTTTTCTGTTACACACAGTATATCTATCGTCGTTAGAACAGAAAAACGCGCTTCTTCAAAATAGGTATTCGGATTTATGTTAGGAGAGGGGCGTGTTTTATGTTGCTAAGATACGCACTTCCCGGCCATCTATTATCCCGAAGATTTTTAATTTATGCCAAGGTAGCTAGCTTGTTACGACATTTTTTATACGATATCCAATTTTACAGTTCGCAATTTTTGGTATTGCGTACATAAAAATGACGCATGCGCATTCAATGGATTTCAATCATCTGTGTGCCAGAGACAACATGAGACGTGCAACTAGATACAGAAAAAGGTTCGGAAACTTATTGCATTGGCTGTCTTTGTTTGCTTTATAAATTCGCACATATAGCGAACTTTGTTTAGCGAGATTAAAATGTACTGACGGGGCGCCACGATCAAGTTAGGATTTTGCGTTCGTAATGGTTGGCAGTACGTGGGTTGGTGCTCCTGAAAATCACTGTGACACCTGTTATAAAACGCTCTTTGTCACTGC
The DNA here is from genome assembly GCA_004143645.1 of Protaetia brevitarsis. Taxonomy (NCBI): domain Eukaryota; kingdom Metazoa; phylum Arthropoda; class Insecta; order Coleoptera; family Scarabaeidae; genus Protaetia; species Protaetia brevitarsis. Next base: position 1,111,454 of record RXPK01000136.1, read on the forward strand.
CGTATTCACTCTGTTGTCAGCTCGTTGTTGTGGTTACACAATTGTCAACACGTGTTTGTTTTGAAAAATAGCGATAGCTATTCTATGCTTATCTAGCTTAATTGCTATTGTATTTTGTGTTTAGTGGTGTTTATAATAGCCCAGACATTTCGTTTGCGAACACACGTAACTTATTTCTTGAGATGCTTTTTTACACTTATACGTTGCCGTATGCAATTAAGAGTTTTTCACAATTTACTTTTAATAACTTGACTTTTGCACCTATTTCAAATTCGCACATGGTTTTATTGTAAATCCGATTTTATTGTTAAATGTGTTATCGTTGTTGGGGTGTACTTTTATCTCGCTCTAATAATGGCCTCAATACTGTTGGCAGTTCAATCAGAGATATATTTTTGCATCAACTTGTAAAAATTGTTATTGTCAGAGGATATGCAAATGAATAAATGTTTAATGAAATTTTTCGATAGTTTTATGAAAATTTTTGCGATTTGTTATTTGTAATATTCTTTTAAATTTACTTAGATTATGACTACTCCAGAGTGAGAGTCCACTTTTTAAATATAATGTATTACTTGCTTAATATAATACAATACATAACTAAATCGGTGTATTTTTCCCGAATTAACAGAATGAATAAAATAAATCAAACCCATAATAGCTATATATGTCGCAGGGAGATGATAAAGAACGGAGATTTGATCAAATCCCTAAGCTATAGTGATCAATTCACGGAAGATTTTAAAATAACAACTCTGTTGGTGATTTCCTAAAGAAAGTACTGATTTGAATCAATTCCCTTAACTGTTTTAGTGAAAGATGAAAATAAACAATCAGGACTTGCACAGCTCTATGTTTCGCTTTTAACCTCTCCTTCACTTACCGCCCTCCTCCCGGCCACCGTGCGGCCCAGCGCCGCACTTATAACGTGACGCACACGCACATCGCACGCACTATTGCACACAGGACACAGTAGCGCCTAAAACATTACGCGAGGAAGTTGCGTGCATTTTTATTATTGTTTTGTATATTTTCTAGTTTTATCAAGTACCTACCGTAGAAAAAATGGGTTCAGATAAAGAAAAAAATCAAACTCTGACCGAATTTGTATCTGAAGACCAGTTTAATGAAACTATAAGACATTTTTGAACCAGCGGCATGATAAAGAAAAACTTTGTGGACTCGCGAAGGATAGAAGAAGCTATCACAGTTATTGAAACAATTTAAATTAGCACCCAGTACTTAAACTGAAACGGACACATAAACAGTACTATTATGGAAAAAAATACGATATTATGGAAGTAGGTACTAAAAATCTTTGATTTTGAAGAGAAAAATCTGACTCCGATTCAGTTGTAAAAATAGTCCAACGGAAAATTTTTTACCACATACTTCGGGAAACGCATCAGTCAACTGGCCACGGAGGAAGAGAATAAAATCTGTATAGCTTGAAATCGAAATACCTAATACCTACTTCAGTTGTACTGGAGTTTTTAAGCTGTGCACGGTATGTCAGTCTATAAAAAAAATTTCCAAGAAAAGGAATCGTTGTTTTGCCCAATTGTATCTAGCGACTTCAATCATCGTGGCCAAGTCGATTTAGTAGACTTACAGTCGACCCCAGACAGAAAACTACAGATGGCTATTACCTACAGGACCACGCGACGAAATCAGCTTTCTTCGACCGTTAACTTCAAAAAGAGCTGCTGAAGTAGCAATGGAGCTATTAAAAATATTTTTGGAAGTCGGTTGTCCTCATATACTACAAAGCGACAACGGCCGTGAGTTTACGGCGCTGTCATACAAGAATAACAAGCCTATGGCCAACGTGCAAAATTATAAATGGTAGGCTAGACATCCAGCTAGTCAAGGATCTGTTGACGATCAAATCAAGATGTTGAAGCCATGTTACGTGCGTGGCTAATTGACAATGACACAAAAAAATGGGCTATAGGTTGTTACTTTGTTCAATTCCAAAGAATTCCTCTCTTTCTCGAACCATTAAACGATCACCTTACAAAGCTTTATTTGAACAGAACCAAAAACAGGACTCCTCTATCATATTTCGAAAGAGTTGCTTGAAAAAACTTTTACGGAAGAGGATTGGACCTACTTCTTAAACAGCAGGACCATGAAATTATTTTAACACCAGAAGACTTACCAGCGGATTCCTTAGAGAACAATAACGACGGTTCAACTTCAAAGATCTACCAGCATCTGAATTAATTAATACAATGCTTCAACTTCAAATGATCTATCATTAGCAATCTAACTTCAACTCCTGTAGTGTTACCTGCATCAGAAGGGAAGCAGCTGTCAACACAATAAAGTATGTTGTGTTGTTTGTGGAATGGAATTATCGAGCCATTCATTGACATTTGTAAAAATCCGGTGACGCATATGCTGGACTACAGTAGGGAGAAGAAGATATGGATCGAAAATTCTATGCTATTTATGCCAAAAAGAAAGAAAGCATTAAAGATCAACAGGAAATGCTGCAAACACCTGATAAGATCAGCTGAAAAATGAAAGAGTTGCTCTTGAAGAATTTAAAGACGTGGTAGAAGATTCACAGTTTTGGTAAGATGTACCTAAGGTAGAAGAGGCCCATTAGATGGAAATAACATCGTGGGATCGTATTAGATAAAAAAAATTATATCAATTGCCTACCTAGCTGGAATTATAAAAAGATTGGCTACTAGTAAACGCTCTTCAAATAGCTACTACAAATTTACCGAAACAGTTCACGGACTAACCAAGTTTGCGTGAGATTGCAGCAAAAAATTATCGCTTATTTGGAGGTAAAAAGGATTTAGAGAGTGTCCTGTGAAATCAAAATACAATAAAAACAAAAAAGATGTGTCTGTAAAAAGTAACCGTACTTTGTAACTCGAGATCCACAATCAACAACGTGTTTTAATAAAAATGCATGAACATTATATTTATTAATTACATTCACAAAATTTTTTAAACGTTCACTCAAAAATATCCTTGTTGTTTTAAAAATTATCAGCTTAGTAACATATTTCTTTTGTTAATTAGTTTCGAATAAATAATTTGTTTCAATGATTTGGTTGTATTACCTACACTAACATTTAATAGCGGTTACTAAATACTTTTAATATCTAAAACAATATTATTTAATCTTTAACTAAAAACAGTCACAGGGATTTGATCAAATCACGTACTTTCTTTAGGAAATCACCCAACAGAGTTGTATTAACATCGTCCGTGAATTGACATCTAGCTTAGGCATTGATCAATCTCCGTTTTTTAATCATCTCCCTTGACATATACACAGTTTAAATTACGCATTGGTATTGCACAGAATAGGAAACATGTTTTCTAATATTTCATTGCGCGCAATACAAAAAAGTGCGAACTGTAAAGCGGCCCCTCTAACTAAATACAGTTTCTATAGGAACATGCGCCCGGTGCACGCAATCGCAGTACTCCGAGCTTTAAAAAAAAATTATTAGTTCGAAATTCGAGAGAAATGTCAAATGTTTCGACTAATCATTAAGACTATGTTATACAACATAGTTCGAAGCTATATATGCATATACAAAAGATATACAATTATGGCAATTGATTATCGCCATCTATACGCCAGCAAGCTTTACCAACCGTTAGTTATTCATATGATCAATCAAAGCAGTTCGCTGTCGGATGGTATTCAAGGGCTGAAGTCTGAATAAAATAGAAAACATCTTATCAAACTACCTAGATATCCAGCAGATCGTTTCATATGTTAGTTAAGAAATATATCTTCTAGGTGGCTAGCAACATGTGGTTATTAGCCTTATAACATCTAGGTGAATGTCAAAGTTATATCATATATTTATTATTGAATGGTCGAAAATTTAGTAGATGCAAGAGAAAGAGTCGCTGTAAGAATATTAGTCTGTGAATTAAAACATGCAATGTGCATATAACCATTTTTTTTTTGTAGAAATGTTTAATAAATTGAAAATTTCGTTATTATTGAGAATATAACCTATAATAATAACGCAACTGTAAGTAAACATTATAAAAGTGAGAAGTGAATTTATTTACCGATCGCAAAATTTCGCTATAATTCAAAAGTTATAAAATTGCATAAAATAAGCCACTTTATTTATAGTGGATTTTTGATTTGAAATTTAGTGATATAACTAGTTGATAGCACTAATATCTATTGAAAAATACGATCTGTTAATTTTCTATTGCTGAATTTAATTATATAATTAACTAAAAGAAATTACCATCATATGGAAACGTCGTTCTCCATATTTTAAAAATAATGTGAATTTTATTGCTGGGCTTCTCAGAAAAAATAATGCATTGTCTGGATTAGAAAGTTTCAATGAGAGACAGCAATGCCTACAAATATAACTGGAAATTTTTGATTGGGCTTTGCACAGTTAATTTCAGGTAGAGTAAAGCAGGTTAATATTGAAAGACATAGTAGTGAAATAGTTTTATTTGCTATGCTACAATATAAGACAATGAAAAATATTACAAAACAGAAAGTTTTCTTAGAGATTACATACAAATGTACTGGTAACAATTGATTCCAGCAAGAAAGGTAGCAAGTCGAAAGTTATTACATATTGATATAATTGCACAACTTTATGAAGTTATAATGGCTTGCACTCCACTTTTGTCAAGCTTGTTCTGCCGATTTCACACGTGCATCTATGTATGTTTAAGTGTACCCTGAAACCAACATCTTTGAAAGTAAGAAACTTCAATTGTGTAAAATAGTCGCATTCTTACATGGAATGTTCAAAATTAATAGAACTGACTGTGCTATGAACTTTTTCCAACAAACTTCAGTTGTGGTGACACTAAATAAACAGTATTAAAAAATTTGTCTCTAAGATATAACATAAATGAAAGGTGTTTTGTTTTAAATTTTCCAAATTACTGCTTATTCGACATGGTTCAGACCTTAAATGAGAAAATCAGTGAATGTCCTAACTGATCGTGTTGCTGGGAAAACCCTTCACAAACATACAATTGTAAACCATTTAAACATTTCATCAGAATCATATCCACAAATGTATCATCAACCGAATTTGGCGAAAAAAATTAAATTGTAATTATTCTCTCGCACTATTCTTGCAGTTGGGAGTATGCAACGATTGTAACAATGCAGGTAGTTGATCCAAATTCTCTGGCCTCCATAATCAAGCATCACCAATGATTGCTCATGATGTATTGCTTACATTACAACCTTTAATAAAAAAAATTAAATGTTGATCTCTCGGGGTACTTTTTACTGTAAACATTGAAGTGCACTTCATACTTAAAAAAACTTTTGCATAGTATGTGTGTTATAATCCCATAGTTGTAAGTTTTTGACATTTAAGTGTACAATTGATATAATATTCAAAAATTATGAATGACACTTAAAACTGAACACAAAAAACGTATGTAAAACTGTCTATGAAAAAAATAATTATAAAATGGTGGCTAATACACGTACACGTAAACAAGAAATCACAAATAAGAGATCAAGAGAAAAACGAAATTTAAAAATAAAATGGGGGTGAACATCATAGCGACCATAATGCCTAAACGTGGTAGTAATTACGTGATTGACACAGACACCTCGCAGACGACGAACTCAATATCAAGATGACGTTTCGGATTTTTTATCACTTCACAAAAAAAAAAAATTTAGGTAGATGGGCTTGAGTGTTTCCGCTTATTTCAAAAAGTATATACTCATCTTGGTATTATTTTAGAGGACAAAGTGTTTAAAGATGTATTTGACTATACTGTTATTTATATACATATAAAAACAGAATATAGTCCAATACAATCATTAAGCACCATTACAATAATTTTTAAAACTTTATTTCTTCGTATACCTGCATAAAGGTTAACAAACTAAAGATAATAATCGTTGATTTTATTTTCTCATTTACCAAAATATTAATACGTAAACAAGTAGCAGAAGCTATTTTGCTTTCCACGACAGCTTGATAGGTAAGTTTACACTCAATATATGTAAGTAATTTGTCCGTCTGTAAAGCCGCTTAAAGTTTGAAATTTTTGTATTGCGGCAATAAAATAGCGCATACTCTATTTCGTGTATTGCACCCCGCAATACAAGAAATATTGCACCAGCTGATGGAATCCTTGAATGCGCATGCGCTTTCTCTATTGTATGAAATTTTTATTGCACGTAATACAAAAATTGCGAACTGTAAACGGCCTTTATAGACGGACAATTACTTACATATATTGATGTAAATTACCTATCAAGCTGTGTGGAAAGCAAATAGCTTTGACATTGGTTTAGAAAGACACAATTATGCAAACAATTTTTCGCAATTGTCAACATATGTCATATTCTATTGAAACCATTTCCGAAAAACACAGCTAATTTACCTCATTGTATGCATCTTTGGTAAAAATGNTAATTCCACAGACTACCTCCAAACGACGAACACAATAGCTTTGTTTGTTTGTGTGCTTGGAGCAGTATCTACTGACGTCATCAGAGTAACTTGAGAGCGCCTCAGAGTTGGATTTAAAGATGGTACAAACAAACGCGCTCGATTGCAATATAACCTTAATTTTATTATTTACTATTGTCAGATTGTCACAGCTATTATGAACAGGAAAAGTAAAAATAATTTTTCAAATTAATGAATCTAGTAGACTACAATAAAAATGCATCATATACTAGTATTTATGTACCTACAAAGTGAAGTTTTTAAAATATAATGATCGTTCTTCACATCAATCACATTGGTATCATTATATTATCTATTTCGTGCATATTTGATGCAGTTATAAATCAGATTACATTTACAAACGACAGTTTACAACACGGTGTTAGCGCAAGTAGATTATGTTGCACAAATTGCTCGTAATTGCTCGGACGTCGGATCGCGAGCAGAAAGAAGAACCTCTTTGTGATCTGGATTTGCTTGCTCTAAACAAACAAACACGCACAAATCATGCTCCAAAATACAAACAAATGCGTAAAATTCATCTGATCTGCTTAGATCAGACAAACAAACAAACCTAATGTAAATCAAGATGCCGTTTTGGATTTTTTTCTCTCTCAGAAAAATACAAAATTTAGGTAGATGGCGCTTGAGTGTTTCCCGCTTAATTTAAAAAAGTATATACTTTCATTTGTATTTATTTTAAAGGACAAAGTGTTTAAAGATTATATTTGACTATATTGTTATTTATATACTTATAAACAAGAATATAGTCCAATACAATCATTAAACACATTACAATAATTTTTTAAAACTTTATTTCTTCGTACTACTACATAAAGGTATATCAAACTAAGGATAATATAACTCTTTGATTTTATTTTTCTCATTTACAAAATATTAATATGTAAAACAAGTACAAATAAACAGTCTACTAACTAGGTAACAGATAAATTTTAAAATATTCGTTAATAGTAAATCTTTCGTTGCCAGTATCAATAGAATTTACCATATTCGCAAAGAGAAGTCGTCGGTAGTTGTAAACAACTGTGTATAACACCCTGATTCTTGGGCTGCAATTTAGAACTTGCATTGAGTGGTATAAAGACTAATTTAGTGCAGTCTAAATTTTTAACATCAGGATGCGCTGTACAATTATCAATTAGTAATAATATTTTTCCTTTCGTACACCATTCTCGCAATTCGTTAGTAAAACTCTCGGAAGTCATCCAAGCTCTGCTATTGGATTTATAATTTATAGGTAGTTGAAGTTTTTAAAACAATTTGGGTGTTTAACTATACGTATTATCAACCATTTTTTCTTTTCTGTTCTCGATAGATTTGCCGTCACTAATACCGTTATCCTTTCTTTAGACATCTTGCCACCAGCACGTGTCTCTCCTTTAAATCGTAATGTCTTATCAGGTGTAAGCTTATAAAATAAATAAATAACTCCATTATAAAGGCCGCTTTACAGTTCGAAATTTTAAAAAACAGCGCATGCTCTATTTCGTGTATTGCACGCGCAATACAAGTAAAATTGCACCCAGATGATTGAAATCTATTGTATGCGCATGCGCTGTCTCTATTGCATGCAATTTTTATTGCACGTAATACAAAAAATTGCGAATTGTAAAGCGGCCTTTACAGACGGACAAATTACTTACATATATTGGTGTAAACTTACCTATCAAGCTGTCGTGGAAAGCAAAATAGCTTCTGCACTTCGGTTTTAGAACGACCACAAGCTATGCAAAACATGTTCGCAGAATATGTGACAAATGTCACCATTTTTGAAACAATTTCGAAAAAATACTTACAGCAATATATAATTGTAATGCATATATTGGTAAAAATGATACCTTTTATATTACCAGGGGATGGAAACTTAACATTGCGCGCCCTGTCTTGGCGCCGCATTAGAAATAATCAGTATGTGTCATAGTAGAAATCTATATCTTATCTTGGGTGGATCCGTGATCGTTTGACATGGCGAGTTGTGACGTATAGTTGTTGACGATTGTTGCAAGCTACTTATTCTGTTTTCCTTTGAATTCCCGAACTTTGTTTTTGGTGTATTTATCCTACTTAACATTTAACGTGTGTTTGGTGTTTTATGTAAGTGTTCTCTGAACAATTTCATTCCGTTTTTCATTTCATATAAGTTTCGTGTACATAGTTTTACTTTATTGGATACTTTTGTGCTATTTTGTTTAGTTAAATATCGTTTATATGTTTTCTTTATATTATGTATATAGTGCTAGTTTTTAGTTTATTTCTGTGTATTTTAAATGTCTGCAATTAAAACAGCCTTTAAAAAATGAAGTTACTTTATTTAAAAAAGAATTTCAAAATGAGTAACACCAGGTAATACGCCCTATAATCGAATTTCCCGCCATGAGTGGTTAGGTAATGCTAGTTTTATGCGACGGCAATAGATGGTGCAATCTAGATCGTATGGTTTGTCAAGTTTCTTATCTTTCTTATAGTTAATCGTTGTATATTACAATACGAGGCGCCATCTCTAACTACTATTTCGTTTTTAACATGTTGTCGTACAGGTTTCTAAAATACGCAGTCTTTTAAACAGCGCTTCTACACAAATTTTGAGTTTTTTGGAAAAAGATAACCTTATACTATATTTCCATTAGATAGAAAAGGATAGAGAGAGCGGTACATAGCTGAATGCGAGTTCGTCGTCTGAGGGTAGTCTGTGGCTAATTCATTAATAATTAAATTTGATTTTGACACAAACAGAAATATTTTCAGCATTCTAAAAGAAAAAAAGATTACCTATTACTTTGAAGAAAGCTTTTTTTGTCTAGATTATTTCTTACAGTAAACAATAAAACTTCAATTAATAGCAATATATCATATATTTTCTGTATACAAATTTCATTCTTTTTTTAATTTTTAAAGCTGCAAGGAAAGTATAATGTGCTTACTTACTTAACTTTAAAAAATCGTACATAAATTAACGTATATAAATAAGAGACGAGAATTATAATATAATATAATATTAACAAAGTATAAAAAAAAATGTCCTATTTTACCAACGAAATATGTGAATCTGCAAGTGAGAAAATTAATAGTAAGTACGACATGTTTTAATTATTATCATTATTTTTTTTAGTTTTTCCTAACTATTAAACGTTGTAGAATCACACATTAAGCTGAGAGATGTTATAATTTAAAACCTGATTATTGATTAAAATGTTTTCCTATGAACTGCACGTTGTCCCTCCTCATCGTACTCCCGTTTGGTCACCCACATTTTCTTGAACGTATCTAAAGCGGCTAGAATAGAACCACCGATCCATGTCGAATATAATCGTTCTTGCGGTGCCGATATCTAAAATTAATCCTAAATAGATCACAACGGTCGATGTAAAACAGAAATTTTAACCTTAATTTGCACATCTTTCGGAGAGATTTTCTTAATTTCCGATAACAATCTATCACCGAAACCCTAAACAAACACCAATATATCAATAATGTTAATAAACGTCACCAATTTAATCGATTAATACTTTAAATAAAGTAGATCCACCGGATAACACGATATTCTTGAATAAAACTTTACGTAGATCCAAATCGGATTTCTGTATGGAAAACATTAATACTTCGTGTAATCCCTCGCATTCCTCCCCGATCAAATACGGTCTAAATAATACTTCCGGCGCACGATATCTGGCCGGACCGATTTTGATCGTGTTTCCATCGGGGAGCAAGTAGTTTAAGTGTTCCGTTTCCACTGATTCCTCTTTGATCGGATTATTCGCTAAGTAACATGCCTTTTCTTTGATCGTTTTTACTGTTTCGAATTCAGCCGTGGTTTTGAAATTAATTCCTTCTTTTCGGAGTAAAGATCTGAAGAAGCGTTATCAATAAGAGATAATCGATTATTATCATTGTTATTTTGATAATCTCACTTTAGATATCTAGAAACGTCTCGTCCAGCTATATCGATCCTCATTATACTGTGTGGCATTGCGAATCCTTCATAAATAGGCACTGCAGTGTAACCCCGTCTCCTGAATCTAGTACTACCCTGTAGTACGGCCAGTAGAATATCTAAATTATAAATTTGTAAATTCTCTCGTGTGTATTTATTATTTAGTCGATTTTGGTGTGTGGACTCTTTTCTAACCAAAAATGTGTAAATCATTGACGTTTCAAAATAAAAACAATTTTAATTATATATCATAATGTATATGATTACAGAATTATACACAAAAAATAATTTTTGAAGGAAAAATAATTTCAGGTAACATGGTGACGTGAATGACGTCTAATGGACGTCAATATGACATCTATACGATGTCATATTAACGTCCAATAAACGTCATTGGATGTCATTTCGACACGTCAAAATAATTTCTACATTTTTGACTAGAAAAAATCCGCACACTAAGAAAAATGAACTAAATATTTAAATTATGTATTATATATAGAAATGATTCGTAAATACACAAAAAAATCAGTGTAAAATGTCGTTTTTAATGCCATAAAAGTAAAATTACTAGAAGTAACCAATAAAGCGAAATTCAAACAAATTAAATGTAGATTTTTAGTAACTTTTACTTTCACAGGTCCACTATTAATCAGAAATGTCAAAAAAACATAACCTAGAAATAGCACTTCTTTACCAGAGATTACTCAAATTTTCAGTACTTACATTATCCCAAAAAAAAACAAAGAAAAAGCATTGTTGATATGGCAAGACATAACCTCTATTTTCATATGCACAATATATAAATTACCAAATCAGCAGTTTATCTATAAAATTATCATTTTTTTCACTACAAAAGTACTCACCCTATATACAAAACAAAAAAAAACAAGCACTTACAAACTTAACACAGCCTGCATTGAGATAAAGAGTGCCGGAACGTTAAACGATTCGAATAAAATCTCCGCCGATCTCTCCCTGTTCGGCCTGGGGTTCAACGGAGCTTCCGTCAATAAAACGGGATGTTCTTCGGCGAATGTGCACAATTGCTCTTTACTATAAATATATGTCCAGATTTTCTCCATATCGTTCCAATCGGTGACAATCCCATGTTCCATGGGGTATTTTATCGTTAATAATCCCCTGTGCTCCTCTGCTGTCGGTCCGATAAACACATCGCCCTCCAATCCGCCCGCCATGACTCGAACATGTTTCGGCACACCAATGCTAAGGATATATAATGTAATTTTACTTATAAGACTTATAAGGAGACTTACTAATTTGGAAAACGACATTTCGGGATTTGGTCCCCAGCAAAACCCGCCTTAATGACACCGGATCCCTGGGGAAGTATCACCAGTTATGTATAATTTGTAAGAAACATTATCTAGATGGTTATATTGTGTGAAGTAAACTGGTTGAATTACTTACATTATCTATCACAACCGGCTGATTTACAATTACATCATACGCTTCCATGATTTGAAATAAATATTACACACCTATTTATCAATTATTAGGGAAATATCAAAAGAGGTTAGCTACAGACGTAAAGATTTGACTCATAATTGTCAGAAATCAGAAATATTTATGTTTACGTCCGATAGATGGTAGGAATTGACAATAACAAGAAATGTCATTTTTATTAGGTCTGTTCGATTTATATAGCTTTTGAGAATGAAGAGATTGCAGAATTTGTAATTCAATTTAAATTGAAATTATTTTATTATTATTTCTATTGTAGAAATTGAACAGATTTATTCTAATTGAGTGCCGACATCTGTTGGTATATTTGAATTATTAAAATCTAAAGCGACCTGTAATTTGAACTCACGTAAAAACAATTTCTCACACGAAAATGTGACAGTTTATGCAATAAATGATACTAGATTATTGATTATATATAATATAGATATACCAACAGCCACTTTATCAAAATAGCCAATTAAATTGTCACTAGATGTCGCTTATATATACATATTCAAATTAAATTTTTCGTCAGATTTATTTTAGCATTTATGAAAACCTAACTACATATAGGCGTACTCTAGCGGAGAGTGGCACATTCATTGAATTTACAACTTGTATATCTACGGAACAAAAAACAAAGGTAGTTTTTTGCGTATCTAAATCTGGTATATACGTAAAAAGTAATGAACAGATGTTAAAAATGTAATATATGCCGGTAAAAATATCGAGTATAAATTGTGTTGGGACTAATAATTTTAAATCAAATTTTATATACCTTAACTTTATTTTATTCTGGTGTTATACATAAATTAAAATAAAACCAAACTAATGCAATAAAGCAACGTGTGTAAGAGCAAAACTGTGAGTGTTAAACATACAAGCAACAGGTGCTTACTAAATACTTTGTAATATATACAGCGTGAGCGCAAATAAAGATCATTTATGCTGGAACTTTTATTAGTAGTTTTAGGAGAAAACTTTTATAAATAAATATAATATAATAATATAAAAGAAAAAGAAAGAAGGGAATATATAACATACAGTGATCGGTAGAACGTGCGCATCATATGTAAAATTTGTTTGTCTCTGAATTTAGTAAATCTTTCTTCTTACAAATTGCCTCTGCATGTCTAGAAACCAAAATAACCCTCATCAAATCTGCCTAAAATTTAATTGTATACGAGGGAAGGTCAAAAATATGAAACTACGCTAAGAGTAAAGTATCTTATTTTTTGGGTTTAGAAGATTCTTTTATTAGAAAATGTTGTTTCAAATTTAACGCTATGTCTAATTATGGAGATTCGTTTAATTTGAGCACAAAAAAAATTAATCGCTTTTTTCGGAATTCCTGTATACAAAATTGATCCTGATCTGTCATATCATATCCTGAGAGGAAATCATATGCGTACTGTACCATAATTAGTTAGTTTCAAAAATGTTATAGCTTTGAAAAGTTAAACTTCAAAATAATATGTTTTGCTTTCAAATAAAACAAAATATCTAATTAAAATTATAAAGAGCTTACTTCATAAATAACAGACCCTTAGATCTTAGATCGGGTGAGGAGAAAAGACATTCACTCCTCTGCTTACTTTGATCAAATAGAAAAAAAATATTTTTTGTACAAATACCTACGTTATCACTGTTATATGTCTTACTGACATATATTAATAAAACTTATTACGTTTTATTATTAACTTTATTATAGTAGGTTTTATATAGTAGTTCTAACAGCTCTATTACGTTACGTGTTACTTACTTGCTTCACTAACTCTAGGTACCAGTAGTACCAACTCATATTACAATCACAACATGCGGAATATCGTCATCTAGGAAAAAGTGGAAGTTATGAAAACACATGTTCTTGGTTCAATAAGTTATTACGTCTTAAAATCTACACATACTTTTTTAGGAGGAAAAAACCGGAGTGAGAAATTATTAATGTTATATAAATAAACGTTTACTAATACTATTTATTCAAACTTACAATAAAAAAATAAAAATTAAAGTATTTCTATATTGGTCCAAAATCGAACGTAAACATGGACTTATTAATATCGTACTGATTTTCACCTTACGATTATATGTCCTGTACGATTTATTTTATATTGTAGATTAGCATGTAGCATGATAACAATAAATAAAATTACAATAAGGCATGAATGTATCGATAGTTTGTCTGCATTTTCTTACAATTATCAAGTTTTACAATTTGAATATTTCATATAAGGCGCGGACATGTATATGCGTGATAAATAGCACCATCTGCTATTTAGAAGCCTAATACTGTTCAAGCTAATGAGTTAACATTGGTTGAGATCTTAGAGACTATAGCGGCGTGGTCCAAAAGCTCAAATTTAAGCGTTGCCATTGCCTCTTATGGACGTGGTTTATCTATATTATATATAATCAATGTACTAGATTTGTTGTGAAGTATTTTGTTTATATTTTATTCATAAATTATTAATATTTTAACATAGAAATTATAAGTTATTACATGATATTAGTATATAAAATATAAGTAACAGTTCAGATAAAGCACTTTTATTAATCTAACAAATTCTCTGCTTATTAAAAATGGAATAATAATGATCTAATAAAATCTTCGAATGTTTCATACGGAATAATTCTTTCCCTTTCTCTTCGTAAGATTGTTTTGTGACGAGAGCATTCTGAAAACTGTTTAACGATGCTAGAATCGTTCCCCCAATCCAGACAGAATATAAACGTTCTTTCGGTGCCGATATCTGTAAATTTAAAAACATGCAGCGAGAATCACACTGACGGGGTTTCATTTTACCTTCAATTGTGCACATTTTGGGGAGATTTCTTTTAACTCGGACAATAATCGACTGCCAAAACCCTACAAAATTAAATGTTTATTATAACAACGTAATAGATAATGAATCGATTTACTTTAAACAACGTTGAACCTCCAGATAATACGATATTTTTAGACAAGGTGCTTCGCAAATCCAAATCAGAATCTTCGATCGATTTGCAAAGGATCTCGTGCAAGCCGGCGCATTCCCTGCCGAGAAAATGGGGCCGGAATAGAACTTCACCCGCTCTGAATCTGGAAGGACCGATTTCTATTTCTTTACCATCGGGTAATTTGAAGAGTGCTGTGTCTTGGTGCTATTTTCTTCACTGATTGGATTTTCTGCCATGTAACACATGTTTTCTTTAATTCTACGCGCTATGTCAAAGTCCGCACTCGTCGACAAGTTGATACCTTCTTTTTTTAACAGCATACTGAAATAAAAGCGATAAAATTATTGCAAATACATATCCTGTGGGAATTTTACCATAAATATTGCGTTACTTCACGGCCAGCAAAATCAATTCTTTTAATACCTTCAGGTATAGCAAAACCTTCGTAAATTGGTACGGAACTTGTTATACCGTCTCCAGAATCTAATACAACACCAGTTGTACGACCTGAGGCATATCTGCAACAAAATTTATTTATTTAGTTACAAACATTACAAGAAAAAAAAAAAAAACAGAAAAATAGATATTATAATAATAATAATAATAATAATAATAATTTATTTCCTACAGGTAATACCCAATTACAGG
This sequence comes from Protaetia brevitarsis, assembly GCA_004143645.1. Lineage (NCBI taxonomy): Eukaryota > Metazoa > Arthropoda > Insecta > Coleoptera > Scarabaeidae > Protaetia > Protaetia brevitarsis. The sequence goes on from RXPK01000136.1 coordinate 1,126,904, forward strand.
AAAACATAATGCACACATCTGCAATATAAATTACACATGCGTTAATAATATAAGTTAAATAAAGATCAAACATTCAAAAAAAAAAAAATTACATAAATTCTTACGAGCTAGACTATGACTATTAAATTTATTTATTAAATTAAGTTTGAAAAATAATTATGAGCATATTCAGTTATGAAATAAGTTAAATAAAGATCAAACATTCAAACATAAAAAAATTACATAAATTCTTACGAGCTAGACTAAAAAATTAAATTTTATTTATTAAATTAAATTTTAAAAATAATTATGAGCATACTCAGTTATGAAACTATCGCTATTAAGGTCGTAACTATCAGAGATTCTATTGTAGTACTCGCACACTAAGGAAATAGGGGAAGAACGAAAATTCAGCCTTGGAATATTAAAATTTAGTTTGGATAAAAGCCATGGACAATCAATTCTACCATGAACCAGACAAAATAAAAATTTGACCAAACTAACAATTCCCCTTACATATAAGGAACTGAAATTGAAGTGATTTAAAAGAACAACATAGTCGAATCCTCTCACCGGGTACATTCCTTCAACTAAATAGTATTGTTAATTAATCTAGCTTGTTTTGTTGATTTTGTATCTGTTGTTATGGATTTGTGTTGATAAAAATTATAATTTTGTAAGTTGACGTTTGATAGTTGAGTGATTATATAATGTATTTTTATCAATAAATACATATAATTTCATAGAAGATTCAATAGGTTATGGGCCCAGTACTAATACGCTCTATTGTGTGTTAACTGGGAAGTCAACTAGTGATTTATCACATCAAGGTTAGCTATCCCCGTCCATCAATATTACGTTTTGTGGGACCGGCTGAGGTAAAAGATGGATAAACTGAAAAGCTATAATATACAGAAGTTCGCAGGAGAGAATTTCCAGTTATGGAAATTTCAAATGGAAATTATTTTCCGGGCCGAAGGATTACTTGACCTCGTCAGTGGCAAAATAGTACGTCCAAGCGACGATGCAGAGAAGCAAAAAGAATGGGACGACAGAAATGCAAAAGCCATGTTGATATTGTCTACATCAATGGAATTTAATCAGTTACAAATTGTAATTACATGTCAAAATGCAGCAGACATGTGGAAGCGGTTAAAAACCATACATGAGCAAAGGTCAGCGGTGAATAAAATTTCGTTAAAACAACATTTTTTTAATTATAGGATGTCTGAGACGGATACAGTAGCTCAGCACATTAGTAAAATTGAATCATTGGCCCAAAGTTTAGCGGATATTGGAGAGGAGGTAAAAGAAATTGATAAGATCCTTCATTACTGCGTGGGATTCATATGATGAAGCAAAGCAAACATTTGACAACCTCACAGCAAGATTGTTAAAGGAAGAGCAAAGGTTAACAGAAATTGAGGAAGTTCCAACCGCATTTGCAGCAATGAAGGTAAGCAAACCAAAATGCAAAATACTAAATAGTAGCAGTGATGATAATAACACCAAAAAGAGTGTTAATAAGAAAAATGTAGAGTGCTATTTCTGTCACAAGAAAGGTCACTTTAAATCAGAATGTAGAAAATTACAAAGTAAGAAAAATTCACAAAACAGCAGTCAAGCTCTTAGTGCGGAAGTTAAAAATATTTCAATCAATGGCTGTGAACATATTTGGCTCGCAGATAGTGCTGCATCAAAGCACATGACATTTCATAAAGAGTGGTTTATATCTCTAAAATCTGTAGCCGATGTATCTATTCAAATAGGAGATAATTCATTTGTTAAAGCAGAAGGAATTGGCACTGTAAGCTTGATGGCCATGGTAGATGGTGAATGGCAACCGCGCACACTTGAAAATACACTTTATGTTCCAAATTTAAAGAAAAACCTATTTTCAATAGGAGCTGTAACCGACAAAAATTACAGAGTCATTTTCGATGATCAAAAGATTGAAGTATGTAACAACCGTTTGATTGCTAAAGGAGTAAAATTATCAAATCACTGTTACAAAATGTTATTTAAAATGTCTGTTATGGAAAAGCTAACGTTTCATTAAATCCAGCCAAATTATGGCATGACAGATTAGGTCACGTAAATTATTATACATTGAAAGAGATGACCAATCATGGTATGTTGCCCAATGTTACACTAAAGAATGTAAATGATTTATTTTGTGAATTCTGTCAATATGGTAAAGCTCACAGAAAAACTTTTTCTTCAAGTGTTCAGTCTAAAATAGTTAAACCAGGAGAATTCATTCATACAGATGTATGTGGAAAAATGCCAGTTACCTCTGTTGGAGGAGCAAACTATTTTGTGCTTTTCAAAGATGATAGCACTTCTTATAGATTTGTATATTTTGTCAAAAATAAAAGTGATGTACCTTCAATATTCATTGAGTTTAAGAAACTTATAGAAAGGCAGACAGGAAATAAAATAAAGTTTTTAAGGAGTGATAATGGGACTGAATATGTAAATCAATATTTAGGTGATTATTTAAAACAAACGGAATCATTCATGAAACAACCTGTTCATATACGCCAGAGCAAAATGGAAAGTTGAACGTGATAATAGATCAATTGTTGAAAGTGCTCGCACTATGTTGCTAGAAAGTAAGTTACCTGAAAGTCTTGGCGGAAGCTGTCAATACTGCAGTATATACCTAAATCGTCGACCATGTAAAACTAATCAAAACTTAACGCCATATGAAAAATGGTTCAATAAAGTACCTCAGTTAAATCATCTAAGAAAATTTGGATCTCAAGCATTTGTCCATGTTCCAAAACAACTCAGATCCAAATGGGAAAGGAAATCAAGAAAAATGGTCATGGTTGGCTATAGTGGTTATAGTGCAAATTATAGACTTTTTGATTTAGATACTCACAAAGTAACAATATCCAGGGATGTGACTTTTAATGAAGATTTTGGAAGTTTTGAGACGAGTGCTACATCCACATATGCAATGTTGGAATGGCCTATACTTCCAACTAATCAAGAAACAGAGGGAGGACAACAGCCAATACAAAATGAAGTTGAAAATGTTGTGGAAAATGAAGATATTAATAAGGAGCAATCAGAGGTAAAACAACTTCGAAATCGAGAAAATATTCAACCACCAGTTCGTTACCGTAACGATTACGTAGCCTGTGCAGCAGTTGTAGAAGAACCCCAAACATATGAAGAAGCAATGTCATCCAATGAATCAGAAAAATGGCAAGAAGCAATGAACGAGGAAATGTCGTCATTGTATAAGAATAATACTTGGACATTAGTACCACTACCCGATAATCGTAAAGCAATTGGATGCAAATGGGTATTCAGAATAAAGCATAAACCTGATGGTACAATCGATCGTTACAAAGCTAGATTGTGTGCTAAAGGATACTCTCAGAAATCTGGAATTGATTACAATGAAATATTCTCGCCTGTTATTAGATATGATTCGATTAGAATTTTGTTGTCAATCGCTGCATCTAGAAATTTAGAAATAAAACAGTTTGATGTCAAAACAGCGTTTCTTAATGGGAAATTAAAAGAAGAAATCTACATGGAGCAACCTCAAGGGTTTACACAAAATAATCTAGTGTGTAAACTGCAGAGAAGCCTTTATGGTTTAAAGCAATCGGCAAGATGCTGGAATGAAAAATTTACCCAATTTTTAAGAAATTACGGATTCAAGCAATCAAATGCCGATAAATGCGTATTTTTTACCAAAATTGAAGAAATAGATTGTTATCTAGCATTATATGTGGACGATGCATTAATATTGTGTGAATCAACCAAGTTTATTGAAAACATTATACAAGAGCTCAGTTCAAATTTTGAAATAACTATTGGCGATGGCAGTTATTTTTGTGGACTTGAAATACAACGGAATCGTGAAAAGAAAGAAATATTCATAAGCCAATGTGGTTATATCAATCGAATAATACACAAGTTCAATATGGATGATTGTAAATCAATTAGTGTTCCGTGTTGTTGCCGTTGGATTGCGATCACTTCATTTTTTAGATTTATTTAAAGTTTTTATTTCATTTAATTAAGAATCAGACCCTGCAACGCCATCTAGCAGTGAGGTTGCGAACTCCTTGCTCGCCACAACGCATCTTACCGCGATAGAAAATTTAATGTTTCATTTTCGTTATTTACTTCCAAATTAATTAATAATTCACTGTCATTTAAATTTACTTTTCATTCTTTAATTATTAGTTCAAGTTTCATTCATTAAAACCTTTTCTTTTGTGCAAATCACTCCGCATTTTTGAGTTTGTCAGTGACTTTTGATTCACGTTGTATTTCCCGACTTCCGCCCTGTCGCTAGCTAAGGCAAGGAGACGCACGGCGAGATACCATCTTAGAGACGCTGTTAGAGTACTCCGTGCACATTAAATTTATATTACCACGTGGTGGGATTTTGGTCGCGGAACAACTTCTTATCGAGTGCATTTTTGTTCGTGTTACCTGGGGCAGCCAGGAGAATTGTGCATTTGCATCGATAGTCCTAAAAAGGGTTTTGGAAACAGCAGCGTCTGGTCGGCATCTCAATTTTGTAAATGGCGTCATCTTAGGTCACTGGTAAGCGGACTTCTTCTCTTGTTAATCTTATCTGTTTAGTAATTTGATCCTATCTTAGGGCCTACTACTACTACAACCATACAACTATATTACTTCTATTGCCCACTACTATTATCTACAATTATATTATCTCCGACTATTCTCCACTATCTACCCCCCACGACTACGTCATTTTGGCTACCAAGAAGGTGAACGAAGTACCTACTTTGGGAGACCATCGGTGAATTCGAAAGGGGCTACGCTTGACATCTGCGTAACGTGCTTAAACCACCACCTCGGGCGCAATACACCGAAACTCGAGGTACTAGATAAGTCGTATATTATGATTTATTATTTTCTTTACACCGAATTCAATATTCATAATTTTAATTTTATTCTCTCTTGCTACGATCCGATCACATGACATAAACCTTCCGGCCAATTGTATGTAGATAATCAAAGTGCAATCAGATTTATCAATAGCAGTGGACATCATGAAAGGACTAAACATATAGACATTAAGTATCATTTTATTCGCGAAAAAGTTAATAGTGGTTTGATTTCTGTTTCATATGTATGTTCAGAAAACCAGTTAGCTGATATGTTCACAAAGTCTTTGCCACGTGATAAGTTTTTATATAACCGAACATCTCTGGCGATTGTAGATAAAACAAAACCAACAAACCAAGAGAGGGAGTGTTAATAATCTAGCTTGTTTTGTTGATTTTGTATCTGTTGTTATGGATTGGTGTTCATATGAAAAATAATTAGTAAGTTGACTTTTGATAGTTGAGTGATTATATAATGTATTTTTATCAATAAATACATAAAATTTCATAACAGATTCAATATATTATAATAATAATAATGTTATTATTTGACAAAAAAATACTTAAGTAGCCAAATGCCACGTCATCTAATTAGTGACGCGCATGAATGGATTAACGAGATTCCCGCTGTCCCTACCCACTGCAGAAAGTGATACGCATTGCGAGGAGTAACTACCACATCTCCATGACTAACGTGCGCGCGTACATGGTGTCAGTGATGACTTCCATCGTCGCGTACGGAGCAAGTGTGTAGGTTCAAACGACGCAACAGGTTAAGGTCCGTCAAAAGCTGAACCCCGCACAGAGGGAGATTCTGGTAAGCCTCACCGGGGCTTACCGGACGACATCAGATGAGGCCCTCCAAGTGGTGGCTGGCGTGCTTCCAATGGACCTGGAGGTGCTGAAGGCCGCGGCGTTATATTGGCTCAGAAAGGGAGAACTGGGGAAGGTGGAAGAAATTACCGGAAGTAGGGCCACGCAAAGATCACAAATAGAGGAGCATATGTACGTATGTATGCCTGGCAGGATAGATGGGATCGATCGTCGAAGAGCCGGAGGCTTCATCGGTTCCTGCCAAGTATAGCAGAGAGGATGGAGATGAAGCACTTCAATCTATCGAAAGGGCTGATACACTTTCTGGTGGGACACGGTCCGTGCTCCACATACTTGCACGACAGGGGGTTGTCTGAGCAGGGCAGTGCGTCCTCTTCAGCTGCGAGATGCTGGCGGGAACTGCGGACACAGAGCGGGAAGCACTCTCAGGAGTGCCGATAAAAAAGGCCATCACACATCCGGAGAGATTTAGAGCACTCAACAGCCTAGCCGCCAAGGTCTCAAACCGACTGGAGGAACAATTCAGGAGGCGAGAAGCACACGCACAGTGAACTGCTGGACACCGAGGAACTACATCTGCAACGACGAGCCACCCACACCGACACCAGCGTCTTCATCGGCGACGGAGGTAGCATCAGCGACAACACCAGTGAAGGCAGTGGTACCAACGGCGGCTTCTAATTGCCGTGAACTTCTTCGACGAGCGTCGGGGTCTTCTGCCGCGTCTCGTCGCCGGCTGCTGCCGGGTTGGACACCCCTATACCGGAAGTAACTCAATACCCACAGTGACTATATACCAATTATGTTTTCATACCAATAGTGACCAAATGTGACTAAACAGTAAATTAAATAATTCCCTGGGACTGATGTCCCCGGAAGCAGAGAGTCCCAGTGACATAGACACTGACGGCCGGCTTCCGGAATTCCAGACCACCGAGGAATTAAAGACTTTAAGCATAGCATAAAATTAACACTACTAACATTAGGTTTAGGTTAGTTGATTAAGGCCTTCTTACTAATACACTAACATTAGCTTTTAGTTAACTTAATAAAAATCAACTTCTATAAATGCACATTGTGGGAGGCGTGCCTCGCATGCGTGGAGATGAGGTGAACACTTAAATTCCCGACCTCCTCGTGGTTAGGGACGCAAACGAAGTCTATGTAACTGCGCGAGCAGCAATTAAAATCCTAGACACGGCCAAAGGGAATGCACAAGATCAAGTGGGAACTTCTTTCCGGGACTGCGAGGCACAATATTCTCCGATACTATCAAAACCTAAGAAGCATGCGAATCTAGCATAATGCATGATCCGGATCAATATTCTTTCCATCTGCAAGGTCCTGCATGTGCATGCAAATACCTGTTTAACGAAGTACACCAGGCCCGTTTTAAATTGTCAGTCAACGGGTAAATAGATATAGTAAAATAAATGGTGTGTCCCTACCTACTATCTAGCGAAACCACTGCCAAAGGAACGGGCTTGGAAAAATTAGCGGGAAAAGAAGACCTTGTTGAGCTTGACTCTAGTCTGGCAATGTCTGGCATGGACTAGGGGAAACCGACTGTCTAATTAAAACAAATCATTGCCATGGCCCCAGCGCACAGTGGTCCAAAATTGAGAAAAAGCGATCGAAAATCAATTTTTTGACTTTTTCCTATTAAGTTGAAATTTACGTATAGTATTATTTGAATCACATACTACGTCCATACTAAATATTTCAGTCATTACTTTATCCGAGTTAAAGATATGGACGTTTAAACTTGAACAACAGTCCACTTTCATAAATTGTCAACATTTGTTAAAATAACTAATATGCAGTGCGTGTACATGCTGCTAAGTTTTTAACTAGCAATTCAGGATTAATGTGCTTACAGAATGCATAAGTTATTAAAATATCATATTTTGTATACCTCATTAAAATATACGCCATGGCAATCACAGACCGAAAGGGCACAATTAATTTTTTTATTGTTTATTTCTAATTTATTTCGTTTTGGTTAGCAAGACACGTCAAGACAAAATAAAATTCACATCAGGCTATTCATGGAATACTAAAGTAGATTGCATTTTATTTTCTGCAGCCATTTGCGACAAAACGTCAAAATTGTCAGTTTATCGAAATTATTCGAGCAACTGACAGGTGCTAGTGACAAGTGTATTTCTGTGTGATTAAAAGTGATTTACTTGTTATTATTTGGTTAATTTTTTTGATTTGTTGCTGTTCGAGTCCCTGTTACTTCTTCTGTTGTTGACTCTCTTCGTATTATTTGATTTGTTGTTGCCCGTCTTTTTTGTTCTTTGGACTTTTGTGGTTGAACATTTTGATTACCGTATTATTCTTGTTAACAACATGGCATACAGACCAGTAACTCGTTTAGAGCTACATGAGGTAATGATAAATTATCCGGAGGAAAATATGGAAAAACGTAAAATCCGAGTAATGGAATTCCTCATGGAACATCTCCAAATAAATGGCGATGATGCATTAAAGTCTCTTAGAGAATTTTTGAGAAATAATTTGCTTGCTCCATATCTGAGGAATTGAAGAAGTGTTAACCGTAAATCCGATAGGTTTCTGGCAAAATTCGGCGTATGGCTTCGGGAAGATATTAATTTTCCTGACAGAATTCTTCGTTACCCTTCAAGCACTTCCAGATGTTCCACGCTCGAAGATTTAACAAGTAAATCTTATTTTGTTTATTTTGCAATTTTATCTACCTACATCTTTTCTCCCACTATAATATATTATATTTATCTAAACAGATCGCGGTCGCCCAGCTAAAGCTTCGAAGACTGTTCAATTATCACCAAGCGACGAAGAACGGAAGAGCTAAGAGCGAATCGTTCTTCCAATGAACTGTTATTTGCGACTGCTATGAAATTAAGAGAAGAAGGTGGTACAGAAGCTTCGAAATTAATAATAATAATAATAATACTAATATCAATTTATTGGCATTATACAAATTATATCTATGTATATATATGTCAAATTCATATATGCCAAAAAGGCTAAATCATCGTGAGATGCTCTTCCTTTAACCTCCAATCAGTTATGACGTCCAGATTTTCACATTGTAATGTTGGCCAAAAGTTTAATTTATGCACTTGATACTTATCCAATTTATACTTCGTTTCATTTTTCGAAGACCCAAGCAATTTTAAACGTCCTCCTGTCACTTACTAACAGAGGCCACCAGCACTTCACCTACACGGGCTGAATGTTACGGACTTGGCAAGAGTCACAAACGAAGCGATTCAAGTACTTACCGGAAGAAGCTCTAGTATTGATTATATCTCTGAACCTGAGCAAATTTCAATATAAAGCTTTACAGAAAGGAGCTATAAATCACGGCCATAGTTTGTACCCCCCTTATTATAAAATAGTGGAGACAAAGAAAAACTTTTACCCTGTAGATATTTCTATCTCTGAAAATAAATGTGAGGTACCTTTACAAAAGCTTTTAAATTCCACCTGTGCAAGCATTATAAAGCTCACTTCAAGCCATTCGGCAGACAAAAACTCCTCATTAGCGCTGATCTGCAAATGGGGGGCAATGGGGATTTGACGAGATTCACTGCCTTCCAACAACAAAAATTACATGCAACTCCCCGTGCCGAGGAAAATTTATTTACTACATCAATCGTTCCACTAAGGTTAATTAATGAAAACACAAAGAGTGTTTTATGGAAAAACATCTAAAAAAATTTGCAGGCCAATTAGACTGCGGTGGATACATGAAACTGAAGAGGTGTCTAGGCAGGAGGAAATTGCAATTAATAACCAAATCGTCAATTTGTCGCCGTACGAGTCGGAATTAGGTCCAATTAATTTCAAATTATCGCTAACTATGGTTGATGGCAAGGTAAGTATACGTAAATTTAAAAGTGAATACATAGATATCTGTTCATAACAAGGGACCCGGGGCATCTTTGGCCTCAGAAATAACTGATGAGTTAGTCATACTTTATATCAATATTTAATATAAATACAAATTAGGAATCGACGAAGACCTTATTAAACGATTTGGCATTATCTTGAGAGTCATTAATATAGTAGTGGTTATAAAATCAACCTAGAAAATTTCGAAACATACTGCATAACAACAGCAAAAAGATATGTGAGCCTCTATGGCTGGTATTATATGCCGATATCTGTCCACAAGATACTTCTGCATGGGGCTGTTGTCATTCGAGAAGTTTTAATTCCAATAGGAGAGCTTTCGGAAGAAGCTCAGGAATCAAAAAACAAAAACATAAAAAAATATAGAGATGAGCACACCAGAAAAATATCTGGATTGAAAGTAAATGAGGACCTATTCCATAGGTTATTATTTAGTTCCGACCCATATTTAAGTTCTTTTAATGAAGGAAAACAACGACATAAAAAACTGGATAGCGATGTGAAATTCCTAGTATTAATTGATGAAAGTGACAAATCTATGGAGGCAGAGACAGAAGAGGAAGACTATGATGATGAATCGGCAGGATCAGAAGGTAGCTCAAATGAAGAATGCTAAATTTGAATAACCAGGAAGTTGGAATATGGATCCACACTACGTCATTCCTGAAGCAATTAATATTAAATAATTTGTTCTTTCAGCTTTTTACGATAATACACGGAAACACAGTACAGTTTAAAATATCTTATCACAAACTTCTCTGCAATAGCACGCATGTTTTTCAGCAAAGCTATCATCAACTAATACTAAAGACAATAACTACTTTTATATCGAAATTGGCGTAGTACTGTGATAACGTTCTTGGTAATTTTACATTTCTTCTCTCTTAGGTGAACAAACTATACGGCCTAACTTTTATTTAACAGTTATTATTTAGTAATGTAATGCATGGTATAAGTCAAATATTATCTAGTAACTAATAGCCATGCATGGGAATGCACTATTTACTAGAAAAGTTATACGCCTTAATATAATTATTATAATACCACTAATTATATAATTTGTTGTCATTACAATTGTTATCTATTCTGCTCACTGTAGGTTTAGTTGCAATTAGTCATTATATCGGAATCCGTACGTCTTAACCGAGTAGATGGAAAGGTTTGATATCAGCCGAATGTGTTATGTAGGTATATAGGTACTATAGACACCTACACTTATTGGCAATGATCAGATTATCAAAAAGGGAGATAGTCTGAATGCAACCATAACATCTCAAACAATGATCATTCGCTAAGTGAATTGTAAGGGCTGAGGTATATAATGTTATCAGTTTTTGGTTATCAATTTTTGGTTATCAAGGTCCGCCATTGAAACCTTATTTCTATCTCTTACCGAAATTCGGTAGCCCGTCCGGCGTCCGGTGGGGCAGTCTGGGAACTAGGAGAGACTGAGACCAAAATTGGACCCGCCCCGGCGGGTGTGAATGTTTGGCCCGCTCCGCTGCGCTTCACTTGCTCCGCTGTCGGCGGTCGTAACTATGACTCTCTTCAGGTAGCCAAATGCCTCGTCATCTAATTAGTGACGCGCATGAATGGATTAACGAGATTCCGGCTGTCCCTACCCACCCTCTGGACTGACCACCCCGGTCGACAGGGGACCGGCAGTGGGAACTGAGTTGCCAGCTCAGGAACCGCTGTCGGCAACGACTTCCCTTTTGGGCCCTCTTGCTGGAGACAGCATGTCTCTAGTGGGGAGCCCTCCGCCGACGTCTGTCGAGCACAGACATGTTACACCGATTGCGACGAACAACGAATCTGACTTGATTCCCGAACAGAGAACCGACATGAGTCAGGCAGGCCGCCAAACTGGGCCCTTAGGGGCTACAGAGATGGTGCTAAAAAATTGTCAGAGCCTCATGGAGTTTGTGGAGAAAGAGATAGACGGAAGTAGCCGGCTGTCGAAGCAGACTCGGGGAGCTCTGAAGTCAAAAATCACTGAGTGGGCTTTTGCTCAGGCGGAGCTCATCGGTGAATTCAAAAAAATGGAGAGGGACTTGATATCCCTACGCGAACAGAAACAAACTGTGGCGCAGCCTCTGAGCTACGCCAGTGCTGCGGCAAAGCCAAGGCTCCAGCAGAACAAAACTGCGCAGATGGTGGCGCAGACAAGAAGACCCGCGACGCTCTTCATCTCCGGTAAGGGGGATGAGGGCGTCAAGGAGGTGCAGGCTGTCTTCACCTCTACTGTGAACCCGGCTAAGGACAAAATTAGGATAACAAAGATGAGGACATCTAGGAAAACCCTAATAGTGGAAATGGCGGACGCAACAGATCTCCAGAAAATACAGAACAATAAAACCTTAACCAGCCAGGTCAAGGTAGAAACCGCCAAGAAGAGGAAACCTATGGTCATCCTCTATGACGTCCCATCTGATATGAAGGAGCAGGCCGTTGCGGATGCTGTATATCAGCAAAACCTGAGCGACTTGCTTGAGGAAAAGGATTTCAAAGATAATTTTAAAATCAGATTTAAATCTGGGCCAAGAGGAAAACCAACTGTACATATGATAGCCGAGGTTTCCAGTGGGGTGAGGCGGCAGCTATTAAAAGGAGGAAAAATCTACATCGGCTTCAGAGCAATCTCTGTTAAAGATTACATTGTCCTCGCGAAGTGTCACAAATGTAGAGATTTGGGGCACGTCGCGAAGCACTGCACAAGGGAGGAATGCTGTCACCATTGCGGAAATGTAGGGCACAAGAAAGACAGTTGCGACAAGAAGGCACAACCTCCGACATGCATACCGTGCATGCGGAGAGATAAAAAATGCACGGGGAAACAATCGGAGTGTCAAACTCATAAAATGTTGCTGGAAAGATTAATCCAAAAAACAGATTATGAGTAACAACAAAGACACATTGCAAAACCTAACACAACCAAAAAGGAAACCACCTTCAAAAATAAAGAGAAACTACCTACGAGCACTCGCATTCAAAAATAAACAGACCCTCCAGAGAAGTGCCGAAATGACACCCCCTGTACCTGTTACGGGGGAGGTTGAAAAACGTAAGAAAGGCCTGCTAAAAAACATCAAGCAGTATTTTAAAAAGAAGGACAGCGACGGCCCCTCTCCTGCGAGGGAGGTGGGACCTAGTCAATATGAAGGACATAAAACACCTGGGGTGGGGAGCGGGCTTGCGGAGCTGCGGGTTGTGCTGCCTGCCTCTGTGAACCCTAAGGTTATTTACGAAAATCTCGAAACCCAAATGAGACTGGCGCGGTTGGAGGAGGTAAGCATCCTCACGACGGCCCTGCGTCATGCCGTTCGATTGTTGCACCCACGAGGCAGAACTATCACGTTTCCGAGCCTGGAAGCAGTAGATCGGATAGTTCTGAAAAGTAACGGGATACCTACGGATCGTGAACGGCTGCTCTGGCTACTAAACAAAGTGTTTGAGAGACGGGAGGAGACTCTTGATCTTGACGCCGTGCACGAGGACATGGTCAGAACGTACGGTCGCACCGCATATGATCACACTCAAAAATGGCCACACAACTACATCCACACACGACATCCATAAGATTTGGGCAACTTAATGCCCAAGGCAGCAAAGCTGTAACAGCGGAGATAAGGAAAGTAGCTGAAGAACTGCGCCTTGATGTCTTATGTGTGCAGGAGCCGTGGACGGCCGGAGGTACGATTCCTGGTATGCCTGCGAGAACCAGAATAATCGCAACTGGCGGACGACCGATGGCGGCTACCATTGTCTTTAACACCGACATAACCGCAACACTGATCGGGCAGTGTACCTGCGCACACTGCGTTGTTGTTGAGTTGCGCACGGTGGCTGGCCCTTGTGTGGTGATAAATCAATATTACCAGTATGAGGACCCCATCGAGATGCACTTGCGGAAGACCAGAAAAGCCTTCACAACTTTCACGAGCGTTCCGACTATTTTGGTTGCGGACGCAAATGCCAAATCAATCATGTGGCATAGCCCAGTCACCGATGATAAGGGTGAAGAGCTCCAGCTTCTCATTCAGGAGCTGGGGCTGGCAGTAGAGAACAGGCAGGGCAACCCACCCACCTATGAAAATAGGGCGGGAGCGGGGACGTACATAGACGTCACGCTAACAAATGAGAAAGCCCAGGGAAGGGTTGCTGACTGGAGGGTGCATCAGCACATTACGGTTAGCTATCACAACCTCATCCAGTTCACGCTGGATACTGGGAGCCAATCGAGAGACGAGATGGCTGTGGGGGTACCCACAACCCGCTTTGATCTAGGCAGGGCTTACTGGGAAAAACTCCGAAGAGAGGTACAAACGAACCTTCCAGCTCCTATCCGGCAGGGCGACGATGTGCACGACTACGCAAAAACAACCACTAGAGTCATCAAGCAGGCACTAAGAAAAGCAGCACCTGTGTCCAGGCGACAGCCGTTTGTTAAAAACGGTTTCTGGACGGAGGAGCTGTCTGCACTGCGCTCTAGGGTGCGTAGACAGCGAAAGCTGTACCAGCGGACAATCGTGGAGCGGGAAAGGCAAATACAACTACACTTGTACAGGGAAATTAAAGATCTGTACAAGATCAAATTACAAAAGGCCAAGGAGAATAGCTGGCGTGAATTCGTCAACAAATATCTAACTACGGACGTATGGGGGAATGCCGTACAAGTTGGCCACAGAAAAAATCGGAACACCCACCATCCTCTCCTCGCTAAGAAGAGAGGATGGCACGTACACAGAGGGTTGGAGGCAGTCGGCAGAAATGCTTATGACGGAACTCCTACCCGATGACGATCCAAGGGAGGACACACCTTCTCAGCGGCAGCTGAGGGCAAAGGTAGTTGATCTCCCTGCAATACACAGCCAGGCGGCGCCCTTCACGGAGGGTGAGGTCTGCCAGGCAATTAACCAGCTCAAAAACAGGAAAGCTCCGGGACCGGATGGCATACAGTCTGAGGTCCTGAGAGGTATCCTACCGCAGCTAGTGCCAACTCTCACGGGACTGTATAATGAGTGCCTGCGACAGGGAAAGTTTCCCGCGGTGTGGAAACAGGCGCGGGTAACTATCATCAAGAAGGGCGGAGGCAGAGATGACTGCGACCCTAAAACATACAGGCCCATTTGCCTGCTCGATAACCTCGGGAAGGTACTCGAGCGCCTGCTGTGCTCCCGACTGCAGGCGCATAGGGAGTTAATGAACAATATACATCCGCGGCAATTTGCATATAAAAGGGGTAAATCAGCAGAAGATGCTATCAACGAGGCGTTGCGTGTCGTGCGTCGTAGCGAGTGCAAATACGTGGTCGGGGTCTTCGTAGACATCTCGGGGGCCTTCGACAATTTGTGGTGGCCAGCCTTGTATGAGAGACTTCGTCAGATGGACACGCCCATGAATGTCTACAAGTGTCTTAGGAGTTATTGCCAGGATCGCTACGCTCGGATGGAGTGCCCGGGAAGCGTGTTGGAGAAACATCTTACGAAAGGATGTCCACAGGGGTCGGTTTGCGGACCAATTCTCTGGGACATCTTTATGGAGGAGCTGCTGAATCGTATGGACCTTTCGGGAACTACGGAGACCACCATAGCGTATGCCGATGACTTGCTTCTGCTGGTCTCGGCAGATAACAGGAGAGACCTTGAGCGCAAGTTTGAACTGGCGCTCGGTGAGGTGATTCGATGGTGCGGTGACCGGAAGCTGCGCATATCGAAAAAGAAGACCACCTATGCCCTTCTTAAGGGCAGGCTTCAGCGGGATCCCATCATCAGGGTCCAGGGCGGGTCTATAAGGAGAAATGCCACAGCAAAATACCTTGGTGTCCACCTGGGAAAACGCGCGAACTACCTACACCACATCGTGCAGCGATGCGACAAGGCCACGGCTGCGATGCAGAAGATAACCCGGATCGCAAGACGGAGGTACCAGATTCCCCTAGGCAGCGCTAGAACCTACCTCACTTGCGTCATGTCGAGAATTGTCACATACGCGGCCAGCGTGTGGGCGGGCAAGGGGACGCAAGTAAAACCAAGACAAAAACTTAATGCAGCACAGAGAGGTGTTCTGGTAACCCTCACGGGAGCCTACCGCACGACATCGGCGGATGCCCTGCAGATCATCGCGGGGGTACTTCCTATGGATCTGGAAGTACTAAAGGCGGTTGCAGAATACTGGCTAAGAAGGGGAAATCTGGACGAGATTGAGAAGCTCATCTCTATAAGGGCTGCAACCAGGCAGGACATCACAACCAGAGTGCACCGGATGTGGCAGGAGAGATGGTCCGCTTCCGAGAAGGGAAGAAGGCTGTTTCGGTTTTTCCCGGACGTGGAGGAGCGCCTTAGGCTGACTCACTTTCAGCCTGGTAGGGGGCTAGTGCAGTTCTTGACTGGGCATGGCCCCTACGGGACGTACCTGCGGGAGAGAGGCCTTGCTGATGGAGACCAGTGCGAGTGCGGCGGGGTGGGCATGCCGGAACATGCTCTTTTTGAGTGTGCGATCCTGGAGGACATTGCTGGTGTGGAGAGACGCGCCCTGGCTGGGGTTGACCTTCGTGGGGCTTTGCACCGCCAAGATTCTTTCAAAACCTTAAATGTGCTCGCGACGACTATTTCGGACCATATACACGACGGCTGAGCTACTAGACCTTTATTTATTTTATACCCTTTCACATACTGAGTGACTTTTGTGCCCTTTACTCCGCTGGGTGCCTGGGGCTCCGAAATTCCAGTAGCTTTGCTGCTGATGGTAGGTTCCCTGGATGCTGGACCGGCGGGGGTGGGCCACCTGATTGAGACTTTACTAATTGTGACAGTTCTAAGTGACCACCGATTTTGACTTAAAGAAACACCGGACATGACAAACTTTAGACCTTCTGGGTCGGTTCCCTCGTGGTGCTGACGTGCCTGGACGTGTGGTATACCAGTGCCTTCGGATGCTGATGGCCCGCTCCGGATGTTCCAGTGCTGGACGGGGGAATGAACAATCTTACACTAACACTACTAACATTAGGTTAAGGTAGATGATTAAGGCTTAGTTTAATATCTTGCTAATACACTAACACTTAGCTTTAGTTTAGGTTTAAGATCTAATTTCAAACAACTGAAACATAACAGTGGCATGAGGCATGTAGGAGGCAGAGATGGGGTGTGAGAGGGGCACTTATGCATGACGAACAACTAGTCCCCGCCTCCACGTGGTTAGGGACGGAAACGAAGCCTGGGTTACTGCGCAAGCAGCAATAAAAATCCCAGGTACGGCCAAAGGGGAAGGTTTTTGTCTTCGTAATTGCCCTTCCTCCTATGCATGAGTTGCCTAACATCCTGCACGGTTTCTTTCTATATTCTATATTTCTTCTTCCTTCAGAAGACAACCAACACCTGACGTGCATGTACTTTCATTACTCTGTTTGCATCCTGCATGCGCAAATCTATATCTATCCAAATTTATACCAACGACTCGTGTTAAATTGTTAGATAACGAGTCTTCCGTATTATAACTTAGCAATAAATGTAATGTCCCTACCCACTGACAGCCACGAACCAAAACCAACGCAGGATCAAACAAAACCCACGACAGCCTCAAAAAAGAGTGTTCGCGCCGGCTGGGGAAAGAGCCGATGACCCCAGGCTCGTGTATGACAACCTTGAGACCAGTATGAGACTTTCCAGGTTGGAGGAGCCCTCAATTCTGACGACAGCGTTGCGGCATGTAGTGAGACATACCCATCCTAAAGGGGGAAACATTACGTTCTCCACCCTTGAGGCAGTGGACAGAGTTAACCTCAAGTGCAGCGGGCTCCCGACAGATTGTACCAGACTGCTGGGACTTCTGCACAGGTGTTTGAAAGAAGAGAGGAGACCTTCGACCTGGAGGACATATACAGGGACATGGTCAGAAGCTACGGCCGCCTTGCCCTAGACCTAACACAGAAATGGCCTCACAGTCATATACATACGAGACACCCATAAGAGTAGCGCAAATAAACGCCCAAGGAAGCAAGACTGTCATGGCCGAAATCAGGAAACTGATTGAGGAAATGAGACTGGACGTGGTGTGCATTCAGGAACCCTGGTGCTTCGGTGGCACGGTTCCGGGCATGCCAGTGACTGTGAGGACCGTGACGTATGGGGACAGGCCGAGGACTGCTACGATTGTATGCAGAAATGAAATAACGGTGACTCGGGTCCAGCACCTGAGTTGCTCGCACTGCGTGGTGCTCGAGCTGTGCGCGGGGAAGTAGGTGTATTCTTCTGAATCAGTACTACCAATACGAGGACCCCATAGCAATTCATTTGGAAAAAACCAGACGAGTGTTTCAGACGTATGGGCACGTGCCTGTGGTCTGCACGGCGGACGTGAATGCGAAGTCTGGGATGTGGGGCAGCCCAACAACCGACCAGAAGGGCGAGGAGCTTGAGCTTTTGGTTCAGGAACTGGGTCTGGACGTGGAAAATGTAGCGGGGGGTCCCCCTACTTACGAGAGCAGGGCGGGTGCCACTTCGTATATTGATGTGACGATCACAAACGCCAGAGCACAGGGAAGGGTGGCTGACTGGAAGGTGTGTAGGGACACAACGGTCAGCGACCATAACATGATCGTGTTCGAGCTGGGCATGGGGGGACGGATGCTTCCGGAGACGGCCAAGGCCACCGGAGCAGTTAGGTTCAACCTGCGCAGAGCGAACTGGGATCAACTGCGAAGGCACTTCGACCTACATAGGCCGATGGAAATAATGCCTTGGGATGATGTCAATCATTATGCGAAGCAACTGACCCGAACCATTCAGGGAGCTATGGCGGCGTCCATTCCCACATTTCATGGAAATACGACCTTTAGCGCGCACTTCTGGACGGAAGAGCTAACTCGGCTGAGAGCGAAAGTTCGCAGAACGAGAAGACTTTACCAAAGATCAGTAGTGCATACTGAGAGAGAGGGCCACCTCCGAATGTACAGACAACTTAAGATGGAATACACGGTCAAAATCAAGGAGGCGCGGGAAAAAAGTTGGAGATCATTCGTTGAGAGACATATGGAAAGGGATATTTGGGGTATGCCATACAAATTGGCGACTGGAAAAGTCAGGGGTCCCGCTCTACACTCTGCCCTTCGGAGGGGGGATGGGACCTACACTGATGGCTGGAATCAGACGGCGGGGGTGCTAATGTCAGCACTACTGCCTGATGATGATAGCGGGGGGGAAACGCCGCCTCAGCGACTGCTGAGGGAAAAGGTAGTAGACCTTCCGCAGAACATACACCATGTGCCAGTCTTCACGGAACAGGAAACACAGTCGGCGCTCCGGAGACTAAAACCGCGAAAGGCGCCGGGGCCTGACAACATCCACAACGAGGTCCTTCAACACCTTGGCGGGCAATTGGTGCCCTTGCTCACGGCCCTCTTCAACGAGTGTCTCAGGCGGGGCAGGGTGCCCACCATATGGAAGCAGGCGCAGGTTACAATTATACAGAAGGAAAATAAAACTGACCTTTCTGATCCCAAAACATACAGACCCATCTGTCTTCTGGACAGCATGGGGAAGATGTTTGAACATCTGCTGTGCACTAGGCTGCAGGAACATCGCGAACAGGCTGGTTATATTCATAGCCAGCAGTTTGCGTACAGAAAAGGGCGATCCACTGAGGATGCCATACAAGCGGCCTTGCGCGTGGTGGGGGGGACGAACTGCAAGTATGTGGTGGGAATATTCGTTGACATATCAGGGGCCTTTGATAATGTCTGGTGGCCTGCTCTGTACAACCGCCTCAGGGAGATAGACTGTCCGAGGGCTCTCTTTCGGTGTTTTCGAAACTACTGTCAGGATCGATACGCCGTCTTGGGGGGCCTGGGCAGTCTGTGCAGAAACGGTTAACGAAGGGGTGCCCGCAGGGGTCGGTGTGCGGACCAGTTTTCTGGGACGTAATGGTTGGGGGTTTGCTGGGGAGATTGCAGAGGCTACCTGAGGTGGAGGGGACGATTGCCTATGCGGATGACCTACTCTTGTTGGTCGCCGCGGACAGTAGACGAGAAATAGAGGTAAGGGCAAACGCATCACTGCAGCACTTGTTGCAGTGGTGTGACGAACAAAAACTGCAAGTATCGGCAGAAAAAACCACCTTCTCTCTCCTTAAGGGTAGCATGAAGCGTGATCCCATCATTAAAGTTGACGGGAGATCGCTTAAAAGAAAAAAGGTCACCAGATACCTAGGGATACACATTGGAGAAAGGGAAATATACTCTGAGCACGTGTCGCAAGTATGCAACAAAGCTACGGCAGTGATGCAGAAAGTGATACGCATTGCGAGGAGTAACTACCACATCCCCATGATGAACGTGCGTGCGTACATGGCGTCCGTGATGGCTTCCATCGTCGCGTATGGGGCGAGTGTGTGGGTTGGAACGGCACAGCAGGTTAAGGGCCGTCAGAAACTAAACGCCGCACAAAGGGGGGTTCTGGTAAGTCTTACTGGGGCTTACCGGACGACATCGGACGAGGCCCTCCAAGTAGTGGCTGGCGTGCTTCCAATGGACCTGGAAGTACTGAAGGCCACGGCGTTGTATTGGTTCAGAAAGGGAGAACTGGGGAAGGTGAAAGAGATTACCGGAGGCGTTGTCACGCGAAGATCTCAAATAGACGAGCACATATACAGAGTCTGGCAGGACAGATGGAATCAATCATCGAAGAGTCGGAGACTACACCGCTTCCTGCCCACCATATCTGAGAGAATGAAGATGAGGCATTTCCATCCGACGAGGGGGCTGATTCACTTTCTGGTGGGGCACGGCCCGTACGCCACATACTTGCGCGACAGGGGGTTATCCGAGACGGGGCAGTGCGGCTGTGGTGAGGTGGGCACGCCGGAACATGTCCTCTTCGGCTGCGAGCTGCTGAAGGGGGTTGCGGACGCGGAACGGGGGGCACTCTTGGGTGTGCCTGTGAGGGAGGCCATCAGGGATCCCGAGACTTTCAGAATACTCAACAGCCTGGCAGCCAAGGTCTCAAAACGACTGGAAGAACAGTTCCGAAGGAGAGAGGCTCGCGTGCAGTGAACTGCTGAACATCGAACGAACCACAACTGCAGCATCCGACCGTCTACACCAACACCAGCGTCTTCGACAGTGACAGGGATTGCATCGGCGACAGTATCAACGACAACTTCAGGATGGCCGTCACCTTCATCGAGGATCGTCCTGGCCTTCTGCCGCCTCTCGGCGGCCGACTGCTACTGGATTTGACACCCCTACAGCGGAAGAGACTTGATACCTGACAGTGACAATATACCGATTATGACTTCAACACCAATAGTGACTCAAACTAATAGTGACCAAATTGTGACTTAAAGTAGACTACAATTCCCTGGGACTGATGTCCCCGGAGGCAGGGAATCCCAGTGACATAGACACTGATGGCCGGCTTCCGGAATTCCAGACCACCAGGGGATACCGACATGTAGCATAAGATACACTAACACTACTAACATTAGGATTAGGATAGTTGATTAAGGATTTCTACTAACATACTAACATTAGCTTTTAGTTAACTTAAAAAAGATACATCTGTAAATGCACACTGTGGGAAGCGTGCCTCGCGTTCGTGGAGATGAGGTGAACACTTAAATTCCCGCCTCCTCGTGGTTAGGGACGGAAACGAAGTCTAGGTAACTGCGCGAGCAGCAATAAAAATCCTAGACACGGCCAAAGGGATAACTCAAGTTCAAGTGGGAACTTCTTTCCGGGATTGCGAGGCACAATACTTCAAGATTCTATCAATTCCTAAAAAGCATGCACACCTAGCATGATGCATGATCCTCTTTAACTTCTTTAACTTCTCTTTCCACCTACAAGCTCCTGCATGTGCATGCAAAAAAAACCTGTTTTAACAGAGCATACAATGCCCGTTTTTAAAAATGTCAGACAACGGGTTAATAGATTTTAGTAAATAAATGGTAATGTCCCTACCCACTCACTTTGTTGTTGGCTTTTGTACGGTGTAGACGTGTTTATCTCGCTCTTATAAAAGTAATAAAACAAGTTGTTAGAATTGTGTATTATTGGTTAAAATTTTAAGAAATATTTTTAGTTAGTTATTAATATATAATAAAAGGCTCTCTTGACATTCCTTCCGACAGGGGGCGCTTTTCATAGGCGTCGCCCTATTTAACGCGTGTAAATTTCGCGAAAACGCTTGCTACGGGAAAGGCTTCCGAAACGGGAACGATTAAAAGAGAAATTATTAAAGGGCCGAGGGGTAGCGCGGGTGGTAGTAGAATAGGCGTATCGCTATTAATAGTTAAAAATAGGAAAACAGGAGAAAATTCGCCGAAAATTAGATCGTAGTAGGCGGTGGGAAACGAACGCCGCTGCAGACCGAGAAATGTCATCGGAGCGGATTTCGAACGTCAAAGTTGGGCTATTTCGTACGATCGCTGCTAGGCTACGGCGGCACTTGGAAGTGGAATTGATGTGGAAATGCCTTCACACATGTTTCCTCTTGCCGATTGAACCCTAAAATGGGGCCGAAACGCGAAATTTTTCTCAAAATGACCCGATTTGTAGAGGTGTGTTTTTCACTACAAGATTATAACGACGGTACAAATAATCGTCACATAGGAGCATAGATGGCGCCACATATATAATTATTATTATTATATTAAAATCGATTTCGACCGTAGGGTCGTTTGTTATGCGAAGGTAAGTTTAGAAAATCCGGACGGGCGTTACGGAACATATTTTAAAAGCGTTAAGATGTTTTCGATTCAATTTCTAGAAAAACCACGAAAACACTTCGTTACGATTGTAGAAATAAACACGAGCGCTACTAGATGGCGACAAGATAGATAAAATAAATTTCAACTTACAATTAAAATTGGTAGTTGTGAATAATTTGGATGTTAATATTTATTATATTTAATATTCGGAAACATTTTAAAATATAAACAAATTCTGATTTGATTGCGTTCGTACTCAATTCTTATACAATGGAACACATGTACATGCGCGTAAACATACAAAAATTATAAAGATATCACAGTAAAATCTATGGATGGCGGTGTCTATTATTACTATATAAAAACCTATAACAGAAACAAACTACCATTAACATTCGTTTACTTGCTTCAAGTACGTAAACGTATTACATAAAAATTAATAATAAGTGGTTCTTTTTATTTCTAAGAAGTTATTAAATTCGTATATGTAAGTATGTTTACTCATTTCATTTACTTGATATATTCATGTTTGGTTATATTTTACGGTGAAGTTGAAAGTAATGCCGAAAAAAGGTAGATCGAGATTAACATCGAAAAAGGGTCGTTCGACAGAGGGAAGGTCCACTTCCAGGCAGCCACCGTCACTAAATGCAGACGAGGCAGTCGTACCAGGTAATCATCTTTTTTATTAAAGTTCGAAATTTCAATTTTTTTTCTTTAATTTATAGTAAATTCTATACTTTACAGTGCAAGGAACTATTTTTATTCCGCTTTCATAAAATAAAGTGATTCAAAACGTATAGGTATCACCTATATTATTCAATTGATTTGTACCATAACTAAAATACACAATCCAATAAAACAATAAAACCTACATAATAAGAAGAGAATATAGATTGAGCAATAAATACCAAAATACATTTATTACATTTATCACTAAAACAAAAGTTATTTTAGCTGTATTCTATAAGGTAATGTTTGTATCAGGTGGCCAAAACATTTTTAAATTTTGAAACGCCTAATTCAGGTAAATTATTTTTGTTATAATTTACAAAAACAATATTGTGGGGGGCATAATTAAATGATGTATATTGTTATAATTATAATAACAATAAAATGCTGAGAGTTGTTCAAATAATAGAATTATTTGATAATCAATTACTTTATAATCTTTAACTTAATTCATTGTGTCTTTTAAAGCTCCTGTAACGTCCTGTTCATAAATAAATGTTTCATAAACATTGCAAATGATTCAGTAATGCATAATAATTAATTTAATAAATAATTATAATACTAATTTCATTTGATTGTACCCGATACTAAAAATTAATGCATTCTTATTACCTGGTATAATTATTTTCCGCTATACTGTGTGTATATACTCCATTAAGGGTTATACATACTTAATAATGACCGTGGCTTATTATTGCAATAATCATATTACTTGGGATATAAAATATTTTATTTGAATATATATTAAAATGATAATAAATTACAATAATGTTGTGTTATTTCATTATACAGGATATCCCACGTAAGTGGTTCACTAAAAGTTTATGATTTTCTACCGTTTACTTATATTTGAGATTTTGGCACATTATCTGTTCGATTGTTACTGTAAATGTGAAATACCTTAGCCAAAAAAATACTTCCGATTGAACGGAAATGGCCGTTAACTTTGTTATTTTAAATAGAATGATCTAATTTTCTTTACATTTTTAGATTCTACGGCCATAAATACGTCAGTCTTTATTAGCTATTCCTATAGCTACATGTTGCCGTTTTTGAGTAATTTAAGATTTTCTTTTTTTTTAGTAATAATCATTGCCTCATTTCAGAAATAATATCTCGGTTAATAACTGCAAGTAGGACTTCAAATTTGCTATGTTATAGAATGTAATGATGTAACTCTAAGAAATGGTACGCACCCTTCGCATTCTAATATACAGAGTATTCAAAACTGAGAAACAAAGTGACATATTTTCGAATGCAGAAAACTCAATTTTGTATTTTAATTCGAAATCGGAACGCAGCCTAAATCGCCACGTTACGGATTACGATAGCGCTGCATTTAAAGTACATATGTTAAAATTGTTTGCTTTGTATCTGATTCCAGTGTACGATCAACTAAAAAAAAAATATGACATAGAGAAAATAAGCCATTAGGAAACGTAAGGAGAGATACATCTCCTTTATAATCTATCAGCGATTGTACGTGTGCAGATTCTAAGAATTTTAATACATTATCCCGTGGAAACACGGTGCCGCCGCTAATCCTTTCTTTGGCGGCAGCCGACAAAGCGTCGTTCGAAAAAGCTGCCGCTAAACCCCCTCAAGTGTTCCAGACACAGTCCGAAAAATATTCTGAAGGTTAAAATATTACAGCATATAAAATTATTTTTTAAAACAAATAAAATTGCAACGTGAACAAGGGATTTAAAAATACAAAATTATCATTTAAATCCTTTGGCAGAATCTAGAAAGGTTTTAATTGTGGGAATATAAATCGCTCCGTTGCGGAATACGATGGAATTGCATTGATTTTTAGAATTACGAGTCTGAATTCGTTTTTAGAAACCTGGGTTATAATCATTGATGGTTATTGTACATATTTGCCACTGACCAATCTGACATCTAACAAACGTCTAATATAACTTTTGTTTGAGCAATGTAAATTAATGTTAGTGAATATAATGAGTTGTCAATATTATGGAATTTACGTTGGGTATAAATATGATCTCGCGAAGGATAAATAAAAACTAATAAATAATAAAAACGGTCAAATTGAATGTTAGTTATTATTTGAGATGTGGATCATTTTATTTAAACGCAGAATATTTATATAATTAGCCCTAAGTAAAGATAATCTCATTATTCGGTGTCTTCAAGAATCAGAGAATTGTGTAATATAATACGTACAACATGTATAAGTAACGATCGACTCACAAAAAAGATGACATAGGGAAATAAGCCATTAGAGAAACGCAAGGAAATACGCATATTCCTTTAATCTACCAGCGATTGCGCGGTGCAGTTCTAAGAATTTTTATTACTCATATTTGGAAACCAAGTAAAATTGCGATGTTAATCCTGCGGAAAGGCTTGCGGTACGTTTTGGCAATAACAACCAGGGATTAGCTGTCGCTACGACTGTCAGAATACATACCATATATCTTTCCTTTTTGTAGTTTATATAAAACTTAAAGGGTATTCTATATATTATTTGAAGGAATAAATTTACTGAAGCCATTACTTTGATTGCAAAAGTATTTGTTTGGTTTTATTAAAAAAATATTTAGTACGATCTATAAAATAATTTTATGCAAACATACACTTTCAAATTTTACCTTTAAATAGTTATCTTTCTTAATGTTTATTTTCATTGCTTTTTATGACGGCACAAATCGAATTACGTTTTTAGAATTTTTGTTAAATATTATAGATCAGATTTTGACTCAAAACTTCCTAATAATAATATTGAAAATACGAACAAGAAAACATCTATAAGTATATGTGAAATTTTTGGTACATTTATTACAAAAAGTTATTGTGTTAATATTTTCTTCTAGGGTTTTTCATAGAAGTTTGTCCCTTCAATTGAAAATAAATCAGTAACCGTTTGTTTTTCAATATTCTTACTTTGCGGGTATTGATATTTAAAGTAAAAATATATTCAAGTGGATATTTATTTATAACGTAACAAGTTATATACACCCTTTATACTGAAATAAAATCAATTTAAATTAAAACCACCTACAAAATTAAATTATTGTTTTACAAAATACTTATAATGACGACAACAAAAATACCAAAAAAAAAAAATACGAAACTTGATTGAATAATGGAAAAATAATCCTACACAACTTGCCGACTTACTCCAAAAGAAAAAAAGGGAAAGGAAAAACCATTTTATGTCTATATTTAAAACACAACCTTACATACTCTAGAATGACTGATGCTTAAAAATGATTGGTAATTAATACAAATACATCCATTTTTAAAATAGAAAAAAAAGTCAGATGTGCGCAATCCTCTTTTGCGTTGCCGACAAGACGTCGGAACCCGATGCGCCGCTTAATCCTTTCGACAAAGCGTTGTTCCACGAACGCTCCCGCTAAACCTTCTCAAGGTTGCAGACACATCCGAATTCTCAAGGTAAAAAATTTATATATATTAAATTTTTTTTCAATATTGCCACGGATGAGGAATGAAAAATCCGAATTATCATTTAAAATCCTTGGCGAATCTACAAAGGTTTTAATTGTGGAATATAAATCGGGGCGATTATGCGATTATGATGGCCTTGCATTGATTGTAGAATTACGAGTCTGCATCGTCTAAGAACCGGGTCTAATTGTTTGAGGAAATTGTAAATATCTGGCCATTGACCAATCTGACAATAAATGCATTAATTGTAATTTCATTAATTAAATAACACACGAATGAGAGTTTCGTATGTCGTCCACTGATTTCACAATTTACCTATATGCACGTTAATTTCAATTACCCCTTTAAAAATAACTTTGTGTTGAATTTGACAAGAGCGAATATAAATATTGACACGAAAGCTGGCGCTCTCACACTACACTGACATCGAATTACGAACGAATTAAGGTAGATGGCGCATAAATGACTTGCTCTTTTTTCAAATATTTTCGCTATTTTTTTTTATGTGTTATGTATTGGTTAAATTATAATGTATTTATTAGTTATAGTATCTTTGCAGTTATATATGTGTGTATGTACGGCCATAAGAAAATTATACAAGCTGCAAAGAAAAATTCGTTTCCTTACAGGGATCGCAAATTTTAACGCGCAGGTCATATGGCCACTTTTGCACGATACCACGGTAAAGAAGAAACCTTCTCTATTTTACAGTCGGGCCACCACCTCTATTGCTATTTTCTTCTAGCATACCTTTATGCAGTTCTGTTATAAGCAGTACGTTCTGGAGCACCTTTACGATTGTGCATAAAATGAAGACTCACACCATATTTTTCATTAGCTGGAAAAAGTAAGTATTGAAAACATGAAAAAAATAATACTCTACTTTCATAAATATTTTAAGAAATATGAATAACAACCAACATCAGAGGAAAATGTATTTAAAAATTGAACAGTAACAGCAGATTATTCAAGACAAAATGATAATGATAATGATGCGACTATCACTCAAACAATAAAAATATTTTCAAATATACCGGGTGTTCAGGAAGACTGGGTTTTTTCATTATAGCTCTATTTCTGCTTTTAGGAAAAAATCTTTTTTACAAGAGTATTATAGAATTGAATGCTGCATAACCTAAAAATATTTTCAATTATACCGGGTGTTCAGGAAGACTGGGTTTTTTTCGTTATAGCTCTATTTTTGCGTTTAGGAAGAAATCTTTTCTACAAGAGTGTTATAGAATTAAATGCTGCATAACCTAAAAATATTTTCAAATATACCGGGTGTTCAGGAAGACTGGGTTTTTTTCGTTATAGCTCTATTTTTGCGTTTAAGAAGAAATCCTTTCTACAAAAGTGTTATAGAATTGAATGCTGCATAACCCAAAATATTTTCAAATATACCGGGTGTTCAGGAAGACTGGGTTTTTCACTATAGCTCTATTTTTGCTTTTAGGGAAAAAATCTTTTCTACAAGAGTGTTATAGAATTGAATGCTGTATAACCTAAAAATATTTTTAAATATACCGGGTGTTCAGGAAGACTGGGTTTTTTCACTATAGCTCTATTTTTGCTTTTAGGGAAAAAATCTTTTCTACAAGAGTGTTATAGAATTGAATGCTGTATAACCTAAAAATATTTTTAAATATACCGGGTGTTCAGGAAGACTGGGTTTTTTCGTTATAGCTCTATTTTTGCTTTTAGGAAAAAATCTTTTCTACAGAAGTTGTACAGAATTCAATGCTGCATAACCTAAACATATTTTCGACTATACAGGGTGTTTCAAAAGAAAGAATAAAAGAAAATTACTTAAAGCGTATTGCCCATTATAAAAGATGATTTTCAAGTGAATGGATCGACTTCAAAAAACCACCTTCCTCAAGTACCACCTTCCTCCACTCCTAGATGCGCAGCATCTAGTTCTTTATATATTGGTTCGGTTTCCCGTGGCGTTGCGCGGCTAAATCATTAATAAATTAAGATTTTGTATCTTCATTTCTGGACTGTTCGATATTTTACGTATACTAGAAAAGTGGTAAACAATTTTTTGCTTGTTATTGAGAGACAGCCTGTGACGTGTGAGGCCGGGGCATTGCCCGCCCTCTGTGGACTGTTTACGGTACTCTCTAGAGTGGTGTGTCTATCTCTTACCGAAATTCGGTAAGCCGTCCGGCGTCCGGTGGGGCAGTCTGGGAACTCTCTCACTCTCTCCTAGTGAGACCAAAATTGGACCCGCCCCGGCGGGTGTGAATGTTTGGCCCGCTCCGCTGCGCTTCACTTGCTCCGCTGTCGGCGGTCGTAACTATGACTCTCTTCAGGTAGCCAAATGCCTCGTCATCTAATTAGTGACGCGCATGAATGGATTAACGAGATTCCCGCATCTAGCGAAACCACTGCCAACGGAACGGGCTTGGAAAAATTAGCGGGGAAAGAAGACCCTGTTGAGCTTGACTCTAGTCTGGCAACGTCTGGCATGGACAGGGGGAATCCGACTGTCTAAATTAAAACAAAGCATTGCGATGGCCCCAGCGGGTATTGACGCAAAGTGATTTCTGCCCAGTGCTCTGAATGTCAACGTGAAGAAATTCAAGCAAGCGCGAGTAAACGGCGGGAGTAACTATGACTCTCTTAAGTCTCTTTGGCGCTGTGGGAAGTATGATCTAAAGCTCCGCTAACGGAAGCTGTGTTTGAGTGGTGCACCGCACGGTCTTTTGTTGGTCACTTCCTAGCTCACCGTCGCTTCGACGATTGCCTGCCCGCGGTCAGCGCTGCATAGCGGATCGGGTTTTCTCGATCCGTGAACTAAAGTGAGCAAGGAGCGAGACCTTCCTTTTGAAGGAGTTGAGAGGGCAAGACTAGACTTTAATTAATATTTCGTAACGAGTTTTTATATTCCGCTGCGAACTTGCCCAATCCCCCCGTAAGGAACAATGGTTTCTTGTAAGTGCGGCAAAGAATTTGCCACCGATGCCGGCCTCAAACAACATCTGAGGAGGCGGTATTGTAGATATAGGCCAGAAGTGGGCGATGTTCCAGCTCCTGCTGAAACACACCACGTATGCACTTACTGCCCGCGTGAATTTAAGACCTTTCCCGGGCTAAGACAGCACGTGAGACTTTCGCACCCAGATGATTATAACAACGAACTGGAAAGGGAAGCAAGAAACCCGCTTAGAGATCCCTCGAGATGGTCGGATGAGGAAATAATTGCCATGGCAAAAGAGGAGATCAGAGTACAAAGGTTACTTTACGAACGCGCATCTCCGCGGCATATTTCCTAATAGAACTTTAGAGGCGATAAAGTCGAAAACGTAGAACGAACGACTATAAAAATTTGATAGCGAGCCTACAAACGGAAGGAGCCGTGGCGGGCGGGATGTGGAGGACGAAATGGGGAGGAGGCCGCGGCGGCTGGGCCGGAGGCCTGACGTTCGGTTGGTGGAGGAATCTCTTCCTTCGATGACTGGTCGGGCGGACGGTCGTTGAGCAGCCTGAAGCGAGCGTGCCGGACCCCGCTCCCTCGGGAAGTGGGGCGAGGGACATCCCTACCTCGATCGACGAATGCCACTAATCGAAGAGTGCACGATAACATGTGGCACAACAGAGCTGTCCGATTGACACCTCTCTGCCGCCTTCAGGCGGTCAGGATCCGTTCGAGAGTACCTGACCAACTACTTCGAGACAACGGAGTTGATCGGATGAGGACAGCGCCCTCTATAACCTGGCCTGCAGGTCTTCCGTAAAGAACAATAGAGACAGGATGAAAGATGCACTCGAAAAGTGGCTCGATCTAGTCCTTAAATCGTTAAACGTAGAGCGGAGAGGTAATGGTAAGAGGAACGTTCATAATCAAGGAGGTAAAGGCAGTTATAGGCGAGGTGCGAATAGGGCGCACTTGTACAAAATAGCGCAATCCATGTACAATAAGAATAGGAAGAGGTTAGCCGAGCATGTTCTTGAAGGTAAACCGCTAGACCAGGCACTCTCCTATCCGCCTATAGAGAAAATCCATGAACGCTACACTGAAATCTTTAGCACTGAATCTCCTTTAGACGATCGCCCTATTACCGATTACAAAGACCACGTAGTCGAGACGTTTCTCCCCATTACTGACTTCGAAATAAGTCAAGGGCTAGATGATTTTAAATCGCCTACTGCTGGTCCCGACCATCTTACTCCCAGTCATCTGCGAAGTCTGCCCATGAGGAAATTGGTCCTGATGTTTAACATCATGGCCATCTTCGGAGTTATCCCGAGCTGTCTTAAGGAAAATCGGACAGTACTGTTACATAAAGGAGGGGACCCACCTGGAGGAGTGAACATAAGTGAGAGGCAGGAGGTGAGTGTACTCGGCTATGCTGACGACCTCATCCTCCTGGCCAATGATCATCAAGGTGCGTCCAGGATGCTCAAGGAGGCCGTGAGGTTCTTTGGGGAGTGCGGCTTGTCCTTAAACGCCGATAAGAGCGTGGCGTTGTCGGTAGGTGTCGTTCCGGGGAAAAAGCAGCTATTCTCCCACACGAAGAGTATGTTCTACGTGGGGGGAGTGGCCATCCCACAGCTTACCCCGGGCGACTTCTTCAAATACCTTGGTTCGCGGTACAACTTTGCGGGACAAGTGCGACCAGGTTTCGAACTGTTGGAGACCTACCTGACACGGATAAGGACCGCGCCCCTGAAGCCATCGCAGATGGTGTGCCTCCTACGAACTTATGTGGTCCCACGGTTTCTGTTCTGGTTCCAGACGGCGAGGGGTGACTTTGAAGGTTCTGAAGGGGTTTGACCGGTGTGTGCGAAAGTTCGTTAGAGAGGTGCTGCACCTAAATAGAACGTGCGCCGACGCATACATTCATGCGCCTGTTCGTGAAGGAGGGCTCGGTATCCTTTCCCTGCGAGCCCACATTCCTGCGATCATGCGCAATAGGATTCAATGTTTAATAATTACAGCCGACCCGTTAACCGCCGCGGTCCTTTCAATGCCAGCAGTTGAAAAACTTTATCAAAAGCTCCTAAAATGGACCGAGGGGAACGGTGGTGGTACTGACGTAATAAGTAGGGAGTGGGGCAGAATGCTCCAAGAGTCGTACTCGGGGAACGGCTTGCGTCAGGCAAATAGAAGTGGTGTGAGCGGTAACTGGGTAATGAACCCTTCCAGATACTGGTCGGGGGGTGACTACGTTTAGGCCACCCAATTACGGGGTAATTTGCTCCCGACCAAAGGGATCCCATCCAATCCACCACACGAAAGGAGTGCCGAGCGGGCTGCAACAAGACCGAGAGCTTGTCTCACGTGTTGCAGGGATGCCCGCTCACAACACTGGCACCGAATCGGCGCCACGACCGCTATTGTGCGGATCCTGGCAAAGCAAGCCGAACGGAAAGGGTGGATTGTGGATGAGGAATACCATTTTAAGATTGGCAGACGGCTCCCTTCGTAAAGCCCGACCTTATTTTTCGAAGGGGATACGTTAGCCGTCTGTGACGTTACCATCGTGTGGAGGGCAAAATCCGCTCACAATGGCCTACCACAACAAAGTTGCTTATTATAACCAGCAACCAGTCCTGGAACAAATACGTCTGAGATACCCAGGCAGAACCGTCGCAGTCCTGGCTCTCGTGATAGGAGCTAGAGGGACATGGTGCGATCTGAATGATCGGATCGCAGACCTATTGTCCCTCTCGAGAGCCGAAAAGATAGATCTAGTTAACGCTACCATTGATGGTAGCGTTATTATTCATTCAGAATTTATGAAAACGGTATATACAAGGGCTGCCGGCACCGGAGAAAACGGGGCAGAAGGAAGGGCATGTAACATCTACCGCTATTTAAACGATTGAGATTCTTAATTATTTTATTGTGTTGTTCCATTTATATTATTTTATTTATACACGATTTTAATGTGTTTTTAAGTAGATTGTAAGTTTTATTTATATATGGTGTCGTATATTTATTGTATTTCATTGAATCTCCTAATTTGAAAAGTTTTATGATTGATATTTTTATTGTATTATTATATTAAGGCCCTCTCAGAAAAGCTGCCGCGTGCATGATACTGTTAGCGTTCCTGGTTTGGCTCACTGGCTGCCAAAGAACTACGCCAGAAAAGATATAAGATTAAAATTTATTATATTGGAGATAGCCAAATGCCTCGTCATCTAATTAGTGACGCGCGTGAATGGATTAACGAGATTCCCGCTGTCCCCCTACCTACTATTTGGCGAAACTACTGCCAAGGGAACGGGCTTGGAAAAATTAGCGGGGAAAGAAGACCCTGTTGAGCTTGACTCTAGTCTGGCATGGACTGGGGGAATCCGACTGTCTAATTAAAACAAAGCATTGCGATGGCAGATGAGGATAGGGCACTCTATGAACTTGCGACTAGGTCCTCTGTAAAGAACGGTAAACCTTCCGTCCAAGACGGGCTTGATAAATGGCTTGCGATAGTCCTAGAAACACTGAAAGTCAGGCGCGCTATGACCAAGGTCGTGGACGTCAAGGCAGGAACGTAAGAAATGGAGGGGGCAAAGGCAGTTATAGGCGAGGTGCGAATAGGGCGCACTTGTACAAAATCGCTCAGAACATGTACAGATCAAATAGGAATAAACTCGCGGACCACATCCTGAATGATAAACCCATTCAATCCGTCGAGTCCTATCCGCCTATAAATGATATAAGGGCTCGCTACACCGAAATCTTTAGCACAGAGTCCCCTCCGGACGATCACCCTATAGTCGACTATAAAAATCACTCCGCCGACACGTTCCAGCCATTCACCGACCTGGATATCGAACTAGGACTCCGACAGTTCAAATCACCAGCAGCTGGTCCAGACCACCTGAAGCCATACCACCTGCGACGTTTGCCCATTAGGAGTTTGGTCCTGATGTTCAACGTCATGGCCATCTTCGGGGTTATACCTGCGGTTTTGAAGGCTAACCTAACGGTGCTACTGCATCAGAGCGGCGGCCCGCGCCTTGTGGATAACTGGCGGCCAATCACCATTTCCTCCGTGATATTCCGATTGTTCAACCGACTCCTAGCCCAGCGCCTGAGTCGTCTACCTTTGCACCCTAACCAACGGGGCTTTAGGAAGGTGGATGGAGTGCTCAGCAACAACGTCGCACTTGAGACCCTAATAAAGAGGCGCAGGGCTCAGAGGAGGCCGGTCAGCGTAGTTGCGCTTGATCTACGCAAAGCGTTTGACACGGTCTCCCTCAACTCATGCTATAGAGCACTCCTACGATTCAAGGTAGACGGCCGAACGATAAGGCTTATAAAGGAGCAAGTATGCGGGTACGTATACGGACATCTCCGGGCCCGGTTCCACCACCGGCCCTATGTGTCTTCAGAGGGGAGCCCGCCAAGGAGACCCGTTGTCTCCGATCCTCTTTAACCTGGTGCTAGATGAGCTCGTGTCGGAACTGGAGGGGGGTAACGGGAGAATGACCATTGGTGAAGGTCGGTGACATCTACCGCATTAGGTGAAAGTCGGAGAAGTAGTTCCGTGTTCGAAGCCGGGATACCGAGGGCACCCCAATACCCGGAGACGACGGGAAGATACAGTGACTCTGTAAACCCTTCGGGGGGGTTGGGAACCTGTCCAAATTCCTGTGGTAACGGAAATTCCGTAGGCCGTCCGGCGTCCGGTGGGGCAGTCTGGGGACTAGGAGAGAGTGAGACCAAAATTGGACCCGCCTCGGCGGGTGTGAATATTTGGCCCGCTCCGCTGCGCTTCACTTGCTCCGCTGTCGGCGGTCGTAACTATGACTCTCTTAAGGTAGCCAAATGCCTCGTCATCTAATTAGTGACGCGCATGAATGGATTAACAAGATTCCCGCTGTCCCTACCCTTAGGGTAGTTAGGGACGGAAACGAAGCCTGGGTTACTGCGCAAGCAGCAATAAAAATCCCAGGTACGGCCAAAGGGGAAGGTTTTTGTCTTCGTAGTTGCCCTTCCTCCTATGCATGAGTTGCCTAACATCCTGCACGGTTCCTTATCTATATTCTATACTTCTTCCTTCAGAAGACAACCAACACCTAACGTGCATGTACTTTCATTACTCGGTTTGCATCCTGCATGCGCAAATCTAAATTTATTCAAATTTATACCAACGACTCGTGTTAAATTGTTAGATAACGAGTCTTCCGTATTATAACTTAGCAATAAATGTAATGTCCCTACCCTTGCCAGCTCAGGAACCGCTGTCGGCAACGACTTCCCTTTTGGGCCCTCTTGTTGGAGACAGCATATCTCTAGTGGGGAGCCCTACGCCGACGTCTGTCGAGCACAGACATGTTACCCCGATTGCGACGAACAACGAATCTGACTTGATTCCCGAACAGAGAACCGACATGAGTCAGGCAGGCCGCCAAACTGGGCCTTTAGGGGCTACAGAGATGGTGCCAAAGAATTATCAGAGCCTCATGGAGTTTGTGGAGAAAGAGATAGACGGAAGTAGCCGGCTGTCGAAGCAGACTCGGGGAGCTCTGAAGTCAAAAATCACTGAGTGGGCTTTTGCTCAGGCGGAGCTCATCGGTGAATTCAAAAAAATGGAGAGGGACTTGATATCCTACGCGAACAGAAACAAACTGTGGCGCAGCCTCTGAGCTACGCCAGTGCTGCGGCAAACCAAGCTCCAGCAGAACAAAACTGCGCAGATGGTGGCGCAGACAAGAAGACCAGCGACGCTCTTCATCTCCGGTAAGGGGGATGAGGGCGTCAAGGAGGTGCAGGCTGTCTTCACCTCTACTGTGAACCCGGCTAAGGACAAAATTAGGATAACAAAGATGAGGACATCAAGGAAAACCCTAATAGTGGAAATGGCGGACGCAACAGATCTCCAGAAAATACAGAACAATAAAACCTTAACCAGCCAGGTCAAGGTAGAAACCCCAAGAAGAGGAAACCTATGGTTATCCTCTATGACGTCCATCTGATATGAAGGAGCAGGCGTTGGCGGATGCTGTATATCAGCAAAACCTGAGCGACTTGCTTGAGGAAAAGGATTTCAAAGATAACTTAAAATCAGATTTAAACTGGGCCAAGAGGAAAACCAACTGTACATATGATAGCCGAGGTTTCCAGTGGGGTGAGGCGGCAGCTATAAAAAGGAGGAAAAATCTACATCGGCTTCAGAGCAATCTCTGTTAAAGATTACATTGTCCTCGCGAAGTGTCACAAATGTAGAGATTTGGGGCACGTCGCGAAGCACTGCACAAGGGAGGAATGCTGTCACCATTGCGGAAATGTAGGGCACAAGAAAGACAGTTGCGACAAGAAGGCACAACCTCCGACATGCATACCGTGCATGCGGAGAGATAAAAAATGCACGGGGAAACAATCGGAGTGTCAAACTCATAAAATGTTGCTGGAAAGATTAATCCAAAAAACAGATTATGAGTAACAACAAAGACACATTGCAAAACCTAACACAACCAAAAACGAAACCACCTTTAAAAATAAAGAGAAACTACCTACGAGCACTCGCATTCAAGAATAAACAGAACCTCCAGAGAAGTGCCGAAACGACACCCCCTGTACCTGTTACGGGGGAGGTTGAAAAACGTAAGAAAGGCCTGCTAAAAAACATCAAGCAGTATTTTAAAAAGAAGGACGGCGACGGCCCCTCTCCTGCGAGGGAGGTGGGACCTAGTCAATATGAAGGACATAAAACACCTGGGGTGGGGAGCGGGCTTGCGGAGCTGCCGGTTGTGCTGCCTGCCCCTGTGGACCCTAAGGTTATTTACGAAAATCTTGAAACCCAAATGAGACTGGCGCAGGTTGGAGGAGGTAAGCATCCTCACGACGGCCCTGCGTCATGCCGTTCGATTGTTGCACCCACGAGGCAGAACTATCACGTTTCCCAGCCTGGAAGCAGTAGATCGGATAGTTCTGAAAAGTAACGGGATACGGATCGTGAACGGCTGCTCTGGCTACTAAACAAAGTGTTTGAGAGACGGGAGGAGACTCTTGATCTTGACGCCGTGCACGAGGACATGGTCAGAACGTACGGTCGTACCGCATATGATCACACTCAAAAATGGCCACACAACTACATCCACACACGACATCCATAAGATTTGGGCAACTTAATGCCCAAGGCAGCAAAGCTGTAACAGCGGAGATAAGGAAAGTAGCTGAAGAACTGCGCCTTGATGTCTTATGTGTGCAGGAGCCGTGGACGGCCGGAGGTACGATTCCTGGTATGCCTGCGAGAACCAGAATAATCGCAACTGGCGGACGACCGATGGCGGCTACCATTGTCTTTAACACCGACATAACCGCAACACTGATCGGGCAGTGTACCTGCGCACACTGCGTTGTTGTTGAGTTGCGCACGGTGGCTGGCCCTTGTGTGGTGATAAATCAATATTACCAGTATGAGGACCCCATCGAGATGCGCTTGCGGAAGACCATAAAAGCCTTCACAACTTTCACGAGCGTTCCGACTATTTTGGTTGCGGA
Organism: Protaetia brevitarsis; assembly: GCA_004143645.1. Taxonomy (NCBI): domain Eukaryota; kingdom Metazoa; phylum Arthropoda; class Insecta; order Coleoptera; family Scarabaeidae; genus Protaetia; species Protaetia brevitarsis. The sequence continues at coordinate 1,163,849 of RXPK01000136.1, forward strand.
CGCAAATGCCAAATCAATCATGTGGCATAGCCCAGTCACCGATGATAAGGGTGAGGAGCTCCAGCTTCTCATTCAGGAGCTGGGGCTGGCAGTAGAGAACAGGCAGGGCAACCCACCCACCTATGAAAATAGGGCGGGAGCGGGGACGTACATAGACGTCACGCTAACAAATGAGAAAGCCCACGGAAGGGTTGCTGACTGGATGGTGCATCAGCACATTACGGTTAGCGATCACAACCTCATCCAGTTCACGCTGGATACTGGGAGCCAATCGAGAGACGAGATGGCTGTGGGGGTACCCACAACCCGCTTTGATCTAGGCAGGGCTGACTGGGAAAAACTCCGAAGAGAGGTACAAACGAACCTTCCACCTCCTACCCGGCAGGGCGACGATGTGCACGACTTCGCAAAAACAACCACTAGAGTCATCAAGCAGGCACTAAGAAAAGCAGTACCTGTGTCCAGGCGGCAGCCGTTTGTTAAAAACGGTTTCTGGACGGAGGAGCTGTCTGCACTGCGCTCTAGGGTGCGTAGACAGCGAAAGCTGTACCAGCGGACAATCGTGGAGCGGAAAAGGCAAATACAACTACACTTGTACAGGGAAACTAAGGATCTGTACAAGATCAAATTACAAAAGGCCAAGGAGAATAGCTGGCGTGAATTCGTCAACAAATATCTAACTACGGACGTATGGGGAATGCCGTACAAGTTGGCCACAGAAAAAATCGGAACACCCACCATCCTCTCCTCGCTGAGAAGAGAGGATGGCACGTACACAGAGGGTTGGAGGCAGTCGGCAGAAATGCTTATGACTGAACTCCTTCCCGATGACGATCCAAGGGAGGACACACCTTCTCAGCGGCAGCTGAGGGCAAAGGTAGTGGATCTCCCTGCAATATACAGCCCTCGGCGCCCTTCACGGAGGGTGAGGTCTGCCAGGCTATTAACCAGCTCAAAAACAGGAAAGCTCCGGGACCAGATGGCATACAGTCTGAGGTCCTGAGAGGTATCCTACCGCAGCTAGTGCCAACTCTCACGGGACTGTACAATGAGTGCCTGCGACAGGGAAAGTTTCCCGCGGTGTGGAAACAGGCGCGGGTAACTATCATCAAGAAGGGCGGAGGCAGAGATGACTGCGACCCTAAAACATACAGGCCCATTTGCCTGCTCGATAACCTCGGGAAGGTACTCGAGCGCCTGCTGTGCTCCCGACTGCAGGCGCATAGGGAGTTAATGAACAATATACATCCGCGGCAATTTGCATATAAAAGGGGTAAATCAGCAGAAGACGCTATCAACGAGGCGTTGCGCGTCGTGCGTCGTAGCGAGTGCAAATACGTGGTCGGGGTCTTCGTAGACATTTCGGGGGCCTTCGACAATTTGTGGTGGCCAGCTTTGTATGAGAGACTCCGTCAGATGGACACGCCCATGAATGTCTACAAGTGTCTTAGGAGTTATTGCCAGGATCGCTACGCTCGGATGGAGTGCCCGGGAAGCGTGTTGGAGAAACATCTTACGAAAGGATGTCCACAGGGGTCGGTTTGCGGACCAATTCTCTGGGACATCTTTATGGAGGAGCTGCTGAATCGTATGGACCTTTCGGGAACTACGGAGACCACCATAGCGTATGCCGACGACTTGTTTCTGCTGGTCTCGGCAGATAACAGGAGAGACCTTGAGCGCAAGTCTGAACTGGCGCTCGGTGAGGTGATTCGATGGTGTGGTAACCGGAAGCTGCGCATATCGAAGAAGAAGACCACATATGCCCTTCTAAAGGGCAGACTACAGCGGGATCCCATCATCAGGGTCCAGGGCGGGTCTATAAGGAGAAATGCCACAGCAAAATACCTTGGTGTCCACCTGGGAGAACGCGAAAACTACCTACACCACATCGTGCAGCGATGCGACAAGGCCACAGCTGCGATGCAGAAGATAACCCGGATCGCGAGACGGAGGTACCAGATTCCCCTAGGCAGCGCTAGAACCTACCTCACTTGTGTCATGTCGAGGATTGCCACATACGCGGCCAGCGTGTGAGCGGGCAAGGCGACGCAAGTAAAACCCAGACAAAAACTTAATGCAGCACAGAGAGGTGTTCTGGTAACCCTCACGGGAGCCTACCGCACGATATCGGCGGATGCCCTGCAGATCATCGCGGGGGTACTAAAGGCGGCTGCAGAATACTGGCTAAGAAGGGGAAATCTGGACGAGATTGAGAAGCTCATCTCTATAAGGGCTGCAACCAGGCAGGACATCACAACCAGAGTGCACCGGATGTGGCAGGAGAGATGGTCCGCTTCGGAGAGGGGAAGAAGGCTGTTTCGGTTCTTCCCGGATGTGGAGGAGCGCCTTAGGCTGACTCACTATCAGCCTGGTAGGGGGCTAGTGCAGTTCTTGACTGGGCATGGCCCCTACGGGACGTACCTGCGGGAGAGAGGCCTTGCTGATGGAGACCAGTGCGAGTGCGGCGGGGTGGGCACGCCGGAACATGCTCTTTTTGAGTGTGCGATCCTGGAGGACATTGCTGCTGTGGAGAGACGCGCCCTGGCTGGGGTTGACCTTCGTGGGGCTCTGCTCCGTGAAGATTCTTTCAAAACCTTGAATGTGCTCGCGACGACTATTTCAGACCATATACACGACGGCTGAGGTTCTAGACCTTTATTTATTTATTTACACCCTTTCACATACTGAGTGACTTTTGTGCCCTTTACTCCGCTGGGTGCCTGGGGCTCCGAAATTCCAGTAGCTTTGCTGCTGATGGTAGGTTCCCTGGATGCTAGACCGCGGGGTGGGCCACCTGATTGTGACTTTACTAATTGTGACAGTTCCAAGTGACCACCGATTTCGACTTAAAGAAACACCGGACATGACAAACTTTAGACCTTCTAGGTCGGTTCCCTCGTGGTGCTGACGTGCCTGGACGTGTGGTATACCAGTGCCTTCGGATGCTGATGGCCCGCTCCGGATGTTCCAGTGCTGGACGGGGGAATGAACACTCTTTACACTAACACTACTAACATTAGGTTAAGGTAGATGATTTGGGCTTAGTTTAATAACTTGCTAACATACTAACACTTAGCTTTAGTTTAGGTTTAAGATCTAATTTCAAAACCAAAACGCAACAGTGGCATGAGGCATGTAGGAAGCAGGACTGGGGTGTGAGAGGGGCACTTATGCATGACGAACAACTAGTCCCCGCCTCCACGTGGTTAGGGACGGAAACGAAGCCTGGGTTACTGCGCAAGCAGCAATAAAAATCCCAGGTACAGCCAAAGGGGAAGGTTTTTGTCTTCGTAGTTGCCCTTCCTCCTATGCATGAGTTGCCTAACATCCTGCACGGTTCCTTATCTATATTTCTTCCTTCAGAAGACAACCAACACCTAACACGTGCATGTACTTTCATTACTCTATTTGCATCCTGCATGCGCAAATCTAATTTATATACCAACGACTCGTGTTAAATTGTTAGATAACGACTCTTCCGTATTATAACTTAGCAATAAATGTAAATGTCCCTACCCGACATTACAGAGGGGAAGACGGAACATGCATTTAACTGTCACTGAACTATCTTGAAAAACGATTATTCTCGGGCGAGAAATGCATATAGAAAAGTCAGTAGACAAGGCAAAACATAAACATTGGGTAGACTTTGTTGACGAGGAAGGAAATAGAAGCCCGTGGAGTAGGGTATACAGGATAACTGCCGAAAAAATTTCAGTTCGCAATTTGCCTGGCACTGTGCGTCCTTCCACGGGAGGTAGCACTAAGAGTTGGGAAGAGACAATACTGGCACTTATGTCTGGGTTAATACCGAATGATGATGTCGGTACGGACGATGAGGATCAGCGGAGAGTTCGCCGCGCAAACGCTACGTATGGTCAGGTCAGTGAGATTGAGGCAGAATTTGAGGCTGAAGAGCTATCCAGTGCCGCGGAAAGGATCACAGCAAGAAAAGCTCCTGGTTTAGACCGAATACCGGGCGAGGTGGTTAGACGGGTAGTACAGACTATCCCGCAGCTGCTTTTGGATGTCTTTAACGCGTGCCTACGGGACGGCTGCTTCCCCGATGTATGGAAAACTGCGACGTTAGCTAGAGAAATTATTGCTCGCAAAGCATTGTTTGCAGCAACTTAGGTTAACGGACTTAATATTAAATGCTTTATTTAAAAGAAGGTTCTTTATAGCAAAGATAATGGGCTGGATTGAATATGACTTAACTTCATGTTTAGCAGAATTAAGTTTTTGGTTAATTACTAAGGGAGATTTGAATTCTTTTAATTTCGGGGACACGTGGGATTATATATATAAGTTAAGGATTTTTTATTTAGATTAGTTTCAAGCGTGGTTATGGGCAAACGCCTAGATACCAGCTGCATATATTGTTTATTTCTTAATTGGTTGTCCCTACCCGACGGTGTGGACGGATGTGGTCGGTGTGCGGAGAAGGGGCACCGCATAGCTGAGTGTCAGCGGCCTGCTGAGCAGCATGTCTGCATAAACTGCAAGATAAGAAATAGGCCGGCTGATCATAAGGTAACGAGTGTGGATTGCCCGGAATATTTGAGAGCGACGGAGGCGCTCCTAGCTCGCGTGGAATTCTAATGGACCTTGGGCCCCACGGTGAATCTTAGTCTGGCGCACTGCGGGTACTGCAACTAAATGTGCAGAGGTCTAGGGTTGTGGCTGCCGAGATTCGGGAACTTATGTACCGCCATCGGCTGGATCTGGCAGTTATTCAGGAGCCATATTGTCTTGGGGGGCGATGTATTGCCTATGGCCTGGACAAGGGAGTGGTGCCTGGAACCGGTACTACGCCGGGTGTTGTGACGATTGCCCAGCCCGGGAACTGTTCATGGATACAACTTACTAGGTATTGCACCTCTCATATGACGGCCATGTGGAGTTCGCAGTACGGAGGGCTGATCTTGGTCAACCTTTATTGTCAATACGCTGATCCAATTGAAGGGCACCTAGCATCACTGGGGATGCTGTTAGATGATTTTGGGGGTGCCCCGATAGTAATTTGTGCTGACACGAATGCTCGATCGGTTGTGTGGGGTGACTCCACAACCAATGACCGTGGATTAAAACTAGAAGACTTCCTCTCCGAAAAGAGATTGTATATAGTAAATGAACCAGGTCATCCCAGCACCTTCTGGACGCCGCAGGGAGAGTCCCATATAGACCTGACTCTAGCTACGTCTGCTGCTCTCCGTTTGGTGTGGGACTGGCGTGTGGAGGTCGACTGGTCTACCAGTGACCATCGCTGCATCGTGTTTCGATTGGGTGAGAAGGCGGAATCACGGTTTGTGGGCGAGGGCCTGAGGAGCAGATATAGCGTGTGGGGCTACGGGGTTTCCGCAGGGTGCGGGTGCTGAGGATATGGCCAGAGACCTACAGAGCTGCGTACGGGAGGTTAGCTCGAGAGCGTTGTCGACGCGGGGACCTGTCCGCCGGCGCGTTCCCTGGTGGACCGCAGAACTCACAGCCGAGCGCCGCCGAGTGTGTGGATTACGGAGGAAGATGCAGGGGCTAAGGAGAAGGATGGATGTGCCCGAGGAGGAGCTGGCTGCGGCCAGAACGGCGTACACGACTGCTAGTAATGGGTACAGGCAGGCAGTTAGAAAGGCCAAAGAAGACCATTGGTTTAATTTCGTGATGGAGGAGGGCAATCAGGACCCCTGGGGTGCAGTGTACAGGGTCACTGCGGGGAAGTTCTCTGTTTACAATTTTCAGGCGTCGGTTACCGCTCCTGACGGAAGACAGACTGGCACATGGCGGGAGACAATGGAAGTCATCTTGAGCACGCTAATGCCGGACGACGATGTTGCAGGTGAGTCAGAAGAACAGGCGCACGTAAGAGCTGAGAATGACCAGTACAGACCCGGGGCAGCCAGTGCTGGGGACTTCACCATTGAGGAGCTGACATCAGCTGTGTCGAGAATTAAGAACAGGAAAGCTCCTGATGTGGATAGGATACCGGGGGAGATTGTACGTAGGGTTGAATTATCACCCGATCGGCTCTTGCTGCGGGGGTTAGGCCATTCCTCTTGGCTATAACCAGGTCCTGTGCGACAGTTTCTAATGACGCGCTGCAAGTATTGGCCGGACAGCTCCTGCCTGATCTGGAAGTTGTAAAAAAGGGCGTGGGTTACAACATTAAGAAGCGACAGCTGGTACGGCTCTGGGAAATGACGATAGAGGGTGCATCACGTACCGGTAGTGAGGTCCAGGTATTGCTGCGTGATGTGGAGGGCCGGGTTTGTGGCGAGTGGCAGCGAAGGTGGGATGCATCCCCGCGTGGTAGGGTGACGTATAAATGGATGCCGTCGATTGCGGATCTTGAGCTCGTTAGACGACTTCATATGAGCTTCGCTCTGGCTGACTACCTGACTGGGCATGGGTCGTTCCGGGACAAGCTCCACAGTCTAGGTCTGGAGGTGGATCCGCACTGTCTGTAGGGAGACATGGGACCATCAGTTGCTGGAGTGCGACCTCTACGATGACATCCGCCGTGAGGTTTTGGAGGAGCCGGCCCGGATAACCCAGGAATATCTAGTGGCAAACCACGACGTCCTTAAGCTGCTGGGGAAGAGGATCTTGTACAGGAGGAGAAGGCTGTATAGTACAGCACAATGACCTTAATGACCTTAAGTGTAAAAGAATGTATTGCTAATTTTTAATTTCATGTATTGTAAATTTAATTAATAGGATAGCGCACTTACACGTAGTTGCTCAAATTACTATTCATTTTACCAGTTTGTAAATAATGATTAAATTTTTGTTAGATTTTTAGCGGGGTGTGGGCTGGCGCCCGGGTACCTGCTCATTGTATATTGTTACGTTGAGAATAAATTATAATTGAATTGAATTGAATTGTCCCTACCCGTCGACTTCCCTTTTGGGCCCTCTTGCTGGAGACAGCATGTCTCTAGTGGGGAGCCCTCCGCTGACGTCTGTCGAGCACAGACAAGCTACCCCGATTGTAACGAATACTGAATCTGACTTGGTTCCTGAGCAGAGTACCGACATGAGTCAGGCAGGCCGCCAAACTGGGCCTTTGGAGGCTACAGAGATGGTACTAAAGAACTATCAGAGCCTCATGGAGTTTGTGGAAAAGGAGATAGACGGAAGTAGCCGGCTGTCGAAGCAGACTCGAGGAGCTTTGAGGTCCAAGATCACTGAGTGGGCTTTTGCTCTGGCAGAGCTCATTGGTGAATTCAAAAAACTGGAGACGGACTTAATGACCCTGCGCGAACAGAAACAAACTGTGACGCAGCCTCTGAGCTACGCCAGTGCTGCGGCAAAGCCAAGGCTCCCGCAGAACAAAACTGCGCAGATGGTGGCGCAGACTAGAAGACCAGCGACGCTCTTCATCTCCGGTGGGGGCGTCAAGGAGGTGCAGGCTGTCTTCACCTCTACTGTGAACCCGGCTAAAGATAAAATCAGAATAACAAAGATGAGAACGTCAAGGAAAACCCTAATAGTAGAAATGGCGGACGCAACAGATCTAATAAAAATACAAAACAACAAAACCTTAACCAGCCAGGTCAAGGTAGAGACCGCCAAGAAGAGGAAGCCGCTGGTCATCCTCTATGACGTTCCATCTGATATGAAGGAGCAAGCCGTTGCGGATGCTGTATATCAGCAAAACCTGAGCGACTTGCTCGATGAAAAGGATTTCAAAGAAAACTTTAAAATCAGATTTAAATCTGGGCCAAGAGGCAAACCAACTGTACAATGATAGCCGAGGTCTCCAGTGGGGTGAGGCGGCAGCTATTAAAAGGAGTAAAATCTTCCTCGCATCGTGTCACAGAATCTGTTAAGAGTAGTTTGGGGCACGTGGCGAAGCACTGCACAAAAGAAGAATGCTGTCACCATTGCGGAAATGTAGGGCACATGAAAGACAGTTGTGACAAGAAGGCACAACCTCCGACATGCACACCGTGCATGCGGAGAGACAAAAAATGCACGGGGAAACAATCAGAGTGCCAAACTCATAAAATGTTGCTGGAAAGATTAATCCAAAAAACAGATTATGAGTAACAACAAAGACACATTGCAAAACCTATCAAAACCAAAACGGAAACCACCTTCAAAAATAAAGAGAAACTATCTAAGAGCACTTGCCTTCAAGAATAAACAGACCCTTCAGAGAAGTGCCTATACGACACCCCCTGCATCTGTTACGGGGGAGGTCGAAAAACGTAAGAAAGACCTGCTAAAAAACATCAAGCATTATTTTAAAAAGAAGGACGGCGACGGCCCCTCTCCTGCGAAGGAGGTGGGACCCAAGCAATATGAAGGACATAAAACACCTGGGATGGGGAGCGGGCTTGCGGAGCTGCCGGTTTTGCTGCCTGCCCTTGTGGACCCTAAGGTTGTTTACGACAATCTTGAAACTGAAATGAGACTGGCGCGGTTAGAGGAGGTAAGCATCCTCACGACGGCCCTGCGTCATGCCGTTCGATTGCTGCACCCGCGAGGCAGTACTATCACGTTTCCCAGTCTGGAAGCTGTAGATCAAATAGTTCTGAAAAGTAACGAAATACCTACGGATCGTGAACGGCTGCTCTGGCTACTAAACAAGGTGTTTGAGAGACGGGAGGAAACTCTTGATCTTGACGCCGTGCACGAGGACATGGTCAGAACGTACGGTCGTACCGCATATGATCATACTCAAAAATGGTCACACAACTACATCCACACACGACATCCATAAGATTTGGGAAGCTTAATGCCCAAGGCAGCAAAACCGTAACAGCGGAGATAAGGAAAGTAGCTGAAGAATTGCGCCTTGATGTCTTATGTGTGCAGGAGCCGTGGACGGCCAGAGGTACGATTCCTGGAATGCCCGCGAGAGCCAGAATAATAGCAACTGGCGAACGACCGATGGCGGCTACCACCGCCTGTCTTTAACACCGACATAACCGCAACAGTAATCGGGCAGTGTACCTGCGCGCACTGCGTTGTTGTGGAGTTACGCACGGTGGCTGGCCCTTGTTGTGGTGATAAATCAATATTACCAGTATGAGGATCCCATCGAGATTCACCTGCGGAAAACCAGAAAGGCCTTCACAACTTTCATGGGCGTCCAGACTGTTTTGGTTGCGGACGCAAATGCCAAATCAATCATGTGGCATAGCCCAGTCACCGATGATAAGGGTGAGGAGCTCCAGCTTCTCATTTAGGAGCTGGGATTGGCAGTAGAGAACAGGCAAGGCAACCACCGCACTTACCTATGAAAATAGGGCGGGGGCGGGGACGTAGATAGACGTCACGGTTACTAATGAGAAAGCCCAGGGAAAGGTCGCTGACTGGAGGGGTGCATCAGCACATTACGGTTAGTGATCACAACCTCATCCAGTTTACGCTGGATACTGGGAGCCAATCGGGTGACGAGATGGCTGTGGGGGCACCCACAACCCGCTTTGATCTAGGCAGGGCTGATTGGGATAAACTTCGAAGAGAGGTTCAGAAAAAACTTCCACCTCCTATCCGGCAGGGCGAAGATGTGCACGACTACGCAAAAACAACTACTAGAGTCATCAAGCAGGCACTAAGAAGGGCAGTACCTGTGTCCAGGCGACAACCGTTTGTTAAGAGCGGTTTCAGGACGGAGGAGCTGTCTGCACTGCGCTCGAGAGTGCGTAGACAGCAAAAGCTGTACCAGCGGGCAATTGTGGAGCAGGAAAGGCAAATGCAACTACACTTGTACAGGGACATTAAGGATCAGTACAAAGTCAAACTACAAAAGGCCAAAGAAAATAGCTGGCGTGAATTCGTCAGCAAAATACCTAACTACAGATGTATGGGGAATGCCGTACAAGCTGGCCACAGAAAAAATCAGTACACCCACCGTCCTCTCGTCGCTGAGAAGAGAGGATGGCACGTACACAGAGGTTTGGAGGCAGTCGGCAGAAATGCTTATGACTGAATTCCTCCCCGATGACGATCCAGGGGAGGGCACACCGTCTCAGCGGCGGCTGAGGGCCAAGGTGGTGGAGATCCTCCAGCACCTTGGTGGGCAGTTGGCGCCCTTGCTTACGGCCCTTTACAATGAGTGTCTCAGGCAGGGCAGGGTGCCCACCATATGGAAGCAGGCACAGGTAAAAGTTATACAGAAAGAAAATAAAACGGACCTTTCTGACCCAAAAACATACAGACCCATCTGCCTTCTGGACAGCATGGGAAAGATATTTGAACACCTGCTGTGCATTAGGTTGCATGAACATCGTGAACAGGCTGGTTACATTTATAACCAGCAGTTTGCGTACAGAAAAGAGCGATCTACTGAGGATGCCATACAAGCGGCCTTGCGCGTGGTAAGGGGGACGAGCAGCAAGTATGTGGTGGGGATATTCGCCGATATATCCGGGGCCTTTAATAATGTCGGGTGCCCTGCTTTATACAACCGCCTCAGGGAGATAGACTGTCCAAGGGCTCTTTTTCGGTGTTTTCGAAACGCTGTGTTGGGGGGCCCTGGGCAGTCAGTGCAAAAACGGTTAACGAAAGGATGCCCACAGGGGTCAGTAAGCGGACCAGTTTCTGGGACGTAATATTTGAGGGTTTGCTGGGCAGATTGCAGAGGCTACCTGAGATGGGGGAGTCTATTGCCTATGCGGATGACCTAGTTCTGTTGGTCACCGCCGACAGTAGAAGAGAAATAAAACTAAGGGCAAACACATCGTTGCAGCACTTGATGCAATGGTGTGGTGAACAAAAACTGCAAGTATCGGCAGAGAAAACCACCTTCTCTCTCCTTAAGGGTAGCATGAAGCGTGATCCCATTGTTAGCAATAAGAAATTGAATTTGAATTACGCGCCAATGTATGAAGTTGGTCACCCTGGTGGCAAGGGAAAGTGAGTAAGATATGGAGACGGTGTAAAACGTTAGACGTGTTATGTTACGTTTAGGTTATGTTTTATGTCAAGGCGTGTATGTGGTTTACGTTCAAATATATTATATAAAAAAAGAAAAGAAGCTCCCATTTATTTAACCTCCGAACAATTCAGGTGTGGAATTAGCTGTAGGCTGTGCACCAAGTTTACGAATAATTGGCGAAAGTACGAGCGGCATTACAGGGGGAAAAAGTGAAACATTGAAAATGGCGTAAGGTTCTGGGAAAAACGCGGGAAACGAACAAATTAGTGCAGATAAGTTTGAAGAGTTTTGTAGACAAGGGAATAGGAGATATGAGAGAACTCCGAACGATGACAGAAACAAAGAAAGTGTAGAGAGAAATATGAGTGCGATGTTACAGGCAATGACAACTATGCTAGAACAGAATAAATGTCTGATGGAGATGATTAATGGGCAAAGTAATTCAAGAAATTACAACATTATGCCCGATTTTAGCAAAACAATACCGACATTTAATAGTGAGGATTTAAGCAAGAGCAAATCATGGATCAATGACATCGAAACACTATCGAAGTTACATAATTGGCCGGAGTCCTTTATATTGGAAACGGCTAAAACACATTTGACCGGAGCAGCTAATCATTGGTACGAAGGGAAGAAACGTGACATTATTACATGGACAGAATTTCGAGATGAATTCAAGAAAACATTCATTCATGAGGGTAATTTAACCACATTATGGAAGCAGATGAGAGCAAGAATACAAGGATCGAAGGAGGCACTGAGTCCATACTTTCATGAAAAAATTAAATTGTGTACGCAATTAGGCCTAGACTTTGATGAACAGAAGGAGCAAGTAGTGATTGGTTTAGAATCGAGAGAATTGGCAGCGATGATCATAGCAAAAAATCATTTAGATGTGAATGACTTGTATAAGAACCTTATTTCCTATTAACGGATAGCTTCAGAGAGGAGAAAGAGACATACTCGACAAAGTTATCAAAAACCAGAAGCTCAGTGTACCACAGTCTCTTCTTCCCAACAAAATCGTCAAAGCCCACGGACTAGTGGAAATGGTACTGTGAAAACATTACGCTGTTTTAACTGTCAGGAGGAAGGTCATGTTGTCAAGCAGTGCATCAAACCAAAGCGAGAAAAAGGATCATGTTTCACCTGCGGTGATGTTTCACATAAATATAAAGACTGCTCGCAGAGAAAAACCGAAGGCACATCCACAGTAAATGTTGTTCAACCTTTACATTATAACCCATATACTGTAAGTTTATAGTTTTCTGTAGTTATTGAAAATGATTGTATTACGGTATACAATTTAGTTGCACTTTTGGATTCAGGATCGCCTATAAGTTTAATAAAAAATCGATATGTAAAGAATTATGTACCTTGTGAGAATAATGATAATTTTACTGGAATTAATGGTTCCAAATTACAAATCTTGGGAAATTTTGAAAGTGAGATTGAGTTAAATGATAACATTCTTGTAAATGTAAAATTTTATGTAGTTCCTGATACAACAATGACATTTCCAATTATATTAGGTAGAGATTTTATAGCTTCAAAGGAAATCAAAGTGTTTTTCGATGAAGATGTAAAAATTGTGAAAAGAAATTTTAATACTAATACTGAACGTGAAATAGCAGAAATAATGTCTATTCATTATGTTGATACCCCAAGTAGAATTAGTGAAGAAATTAATATAAATTCAGACATTAATTATGAATGTAGACAAAAGCTTACGAATTTGTTCTTAGAAAAATATGTAAATCCCTATGAAGTTGAATATCCCACTGTAAATTATGAATTTAAAATTTCAGTTGTTCCTAACCATACTCTACCTTTTTCTAGACCTAGACGACTATCTCAATACGAGAAAAATGAAGTCAATAAGATCATAGATGATCTATTCAAACAGGGTATCATTCGAAAAAGTGATTCAGAATTTAGCAGTCCTATTGTACTAGTACCTAACAAGAATTAAGATACGTTAAGAATGTGTATTGATTATAGGAATTTGAACAAAATAACTTTACGTGATAATTTTCCACTTCCGCTTATAGAAGATCAGTTAGACCAATTGAAGGACAAAACATATTTTACTTTATTAGATCTGAAAAGTGCCTTTCATCACATCAATATAGGACCATTATCAGTAAAATATACTTCCTTTGTGACGCCAATGAGTCAATATGAATATTTGAAACTCCCTTTTGGACTAAAGAAGAGTCCGGCGGCATTTATGAGATATGTTAATTTAGTATTTAAGTAAGGTGACCAACTATACTCATTTACTGAGTTTTGTACTCTTTTTTCGTTAAACCGTACTCTTTTCAAATCCTGTACTCTGAAAGTACTCATTTGTGTAATTTTATACTCATTTGTATTTCTAAAACATTTTTTTAGATTATTTTATTTCAATTTTATTAATTAAATATTTATTTATTTTGACAGTGATTTGAATTTCACGCGCGCATATTGCTTGCCGTTTCCGGCACGTCAGAGGACAGGGCAAACACCAGACACGAGTTTGACAGTGATTTAAATTTCGCGCGCACATATGGCTGCCGTTTCCGGCACAATTGAGAGGTCGTATTATGTACCTGAAGAGATAGATAGTACTACAGACCTCTTTTTCTAACAACGTCAAAATTACATTTGTGAAAAGAGATAGATATATCTATCTCTCCAATATTTGTGTACGTAATCCCTAGGCTGATCTTTGATGTGCAGTATGTACGGCATGCTTGACAGTCTTGACGCATGCGTAGTATGTACGGCAAAATTTTATCAGAATTCCCTTTCTGTTTAATTAATTTGAGGTTAGAGAAAACCAACAATTTCGTACTTATGGTTCAAGTTAACAAGATTTGAGGGTGTACAAAATAAAATAAAATGTTATTTTATTTATCTAGTGAAGGTGAAGTTGCATGTAAGTATTAATATTATAGTTTCATTTTCATTTTACTTAAATAATATCAGATTATAATATTTATTTAAAATCAAAATAAAAATTATATTAGTAATATAATTTTTAAATTATTAATTCAAATATGAGCGATAACAAAAGAAGGAAAAATCGTTTAAACGAAAATTTAAAAAAAGAGTTTCCGTTCATTGTAGTTAAAAATCGAAATGATGATTCCTTGGTTAAATGCACAATCTGCAATAGGGAATTTTCAATTGCAATTCATGGACGTAGTGCAATAACGGCACACATTGAAACTAAAGTACATAAAACGTCTCATGACACAGCAGCGTCAACATCCAAACTGACAACATTTTTTAAAGGGAATACTTTTGGAACTAATGAAAAAAAATTGGCAGTTATGGAGGGTACTTTCGCTTTTCACACAATAATCCATAATCAAAGTTTTCGCAGCATGGACTGCACTACTAAATTATTAAAAAAAATTTTGTGACGAAAAACTTTCTTGTGCGTGAACAAAATGTGAGTCTATCGTAACCAGCGTTTTTAATGAATACTGCAAGAAAATGCTATCAGAAAATCTGGATTCTGTATCATATATATCTATTCTATAAGATGCATCGAATCACAATGAAATAAAACTTTATCCAATTTTAGTAAGGTACTTCGATATTAGGAACGGTATTCAAATTAAGATTTTAAATTTGGAATCAATCGAAGGGGAAACATCAGACATTTTATCTAATCACTTATTTCGAGTTATAACAGACAACAATTTGAATAAGAAAATTTTGGCGCTCTCTGCTGATAACACAAATACTAATTTTGGAGGACGCACCCGTAAAGGTGTCAATAATGTGTACACAAAATTACAAGATCTTCTGAAACGAAATATTTTGGGAATTGGTTGTAATGCTCGCATTATATCAAATGCCGTCAATACAGCATCAAGTTCAATGTCAATAGATGTGGAAGTAATTATTACAAATATATATTTATATTTCAATCGGTTTACAGTAAGGGTAGCAAGTTTGAAAGAATTTTGTGAAGAGACTGGTGTTCAATACAAAAAACTGCTTGGTTATTCCAAAGTCAGATGGCTTGCTTTAACTCCAGCATTAGAACGCGTTTTGCAGTTATATGATCCCCTACTTCATATTTTTTAAGCCTTGACAAATGTCCTACAATTTTGAACAAATTCTTTCAAAACGATATGTCAGAACCTATGCTCTATTTTGTTCACAGTCAGGCGTCGTTGTTTCATAAAATTACTCTAGAAATTGAAGGAGATAAAATTTCAGCAGCAGAAGTTTGTATTATATTAAACGAATTCATACTGCAATGTAAATCAAGATTTAATGATGGATTTTTACCATTAATTCTAAAGAATAAACTGACCGTTTTGGAAGATTCCAATCCCGGAATAAAAAATGAATTTTTAAAAGAAGTTAAATTTTTTTATAAAATTTGCTATGAATATATCGAAGAATGGATAGTGAACTTTAGAGCATTAAATTGTTTCAAATGGACCCTTCTAAATAGTAAAATTGAATGGGAAGAAGTTTCTTCAGCAGTCGAATTTGTAATGAAGGAAGTAAAAGATATTGTTATTAATGACAATTTTCTCTTTGAAGAAATTCGAAGAGTAAATTTATATTTAAATGAAGAAAAATTGAAGAAATGGAACGATGAGAAAATAGAACTTGACAAAAGATGGGTAGAAGTCTTTCGGCATTTTAGAGTAGAACATATCCCACATGTAAATTTAAAAGTTTTAATAGAAATTTCCTTATGTTGTCCAGGCACTAATGCTGCTGTTCAAAGGGTATTTTCACTAGGGAATGATTATTGGAGCAGTGAGAAGTCGCAACTTTCTGTAAACATTATCTGCCGTCTTAACAGTCAAATTTAATATGCAAAATGAAAGTTGTTCGGATGTGGCTACATTATTAGACGAACATCCTCATTTAGCAAAAAAAATCTACTCTGAAGAAAAATATGTTTTTAAAAGAAAATAAAGTTTTTATCGTTTTTTCTTCTTTTTTTTTCACCTGTGAAATACTTGCAAAGTGTACTCTTTTTGAACAAAAAATTGTTGGTCACCTTAATTTAAGGATCTCCTAGAAAAGAATAAGGTTTTGATGTGATGACACACATATGTAGATGACATTCTTATCGCAACCGAAACTATAGACGAACATTTAGATATCTTGGATCAGATTTTTACTCTTTTAACCCGAAATAAGTTGGAACTTAGACTCGATAAATGTTATTTTCTACAAACCCAGATAAATTATCTAGGATATTTATATTACGCCGAGTAATGAACATGTTAAAGCCATCCGGGATTATCCTATTCCAAAGGATGTGCAGGAAGTCCACAGGTTTTTAGGTTTTGTAACGTGTCGTTACATGGAAAAATTGACTTCTGTATATATTTTTGATTTAACAATTTCTTTTATCATAAATTTTAGTTTATTTCATCACTTTTCCCTGATACGCTCGTTACACCCGCATTTATTTTCGTTAATTTGATTTCGCCGGCAAGCGTCATAGTTTTAGTTATTAGAGTATCGCGTCCCCTCCACGCGGCGCACATTGTATCTACGCACGCTATTTCCCCACGCGCTCGTGTTGGCTTTACGCACGCTCGAATCCCTGCTTGCCTATTTAAACCGTGCATCAACCGAATTCGTGGCAGACTCCGTAGCCTCCGCCGGTTCCCGAACCTTCCCTGGCTGTATTCCGCTGTCGTTCTTAGGAGTGATGCGT
This sequence comes from Protaetia brevitarsis, assembly GCA_004143645.1. NCBI lineage: Eukaryota > Metazoa > Arthropoda > Insecta > Coleoptera > Scarabaeidae > Protaetia > Protaetia brevitarsis. The sequence continues at coordinate 1,180,429 of RXPK01000136.1, forward strand.
TTACAGTTTATCTCCCGTTCTCGCAGGATTATAGTATGCTGTCGTCCGTAAGGGTGACGCGATTATAACCATTTACCGAACCCGCAGGACTGTACTCTGCTGTCGTTCTTAGGAGTGATGCGTTTACAGTTTACTTCCCGTTCTCGCAGGATTATAGTATGCTGTCGTCCGTAAGGGTGATGCGATTATAACCATTTACCGAACCCGCAGGACTGTATTCTGCTGTCGTTCTTCGGAGTGATGCGCTTACAGCCCTTCCGCCCCGCGAATTTATTGTTTACGCCACGAGATCGCCCCTTTTATTATTTGTCGCACGCTCATATTTTTGTTAAGCCACCCACCCTGTATATGATCAATGCGAGATTTATCGTAGACCAATTCCTGCCGCAAATCATTGATATTTGACTCTTAACGTTTAATCGGCTGAGCAGCGTGAATTAAGCGAGAACCCCGGTACATATATTTATATTTTTGCATTTAGTTCCCGTGCCTTCTCGGCAAATTGACCGAAAACTCCGTCGGCCAAAACTAGTATTACTCCGTGTTTGCTTACTATTCATATATTCATATTTGTTAATATTATATGTTAAATATTGTTCGTGATTATTTGCTTACCTGTATATACATTTATGCACATTTTCTTGTCGTGTTGTTTATTTGGGGAATAAAACTACGAAAACCAAGCATTTGTTTTACTGGAATATATCATATTTGTTGCGTACTATAAGCTAGAACCCTGGATAATCACTCACGCACTGAAGCTACTTCATTTAGGGTTAATTTTAATAATTGTACGACGTATTAGTACGCGACATAAACAAACATCTTCGCGCGTAATTTGCGATCGCACAGCTGACTGCGATCTTCGCCAGCGCCGCTACGTGAGAAGCAAGAATTACGAGGACGCTATTACAGGGGTCATTCATAAAGTTTCATGAGCGAAAAGGTAAGCGCGCGAAAGATTATCTTTTAAGAAAAGTTAAAGATAAATCAAATTAGAGAGAACATCACACATAGTAAGAAACGTCGTTACAGTTTAACGTCCTATTTCAGAAAGTTCATTCAAAATTTCTCGGTGATAGCCGCCCCTCTGTATAATCTGACAAGGAAGAATGTTGAATGGAAATTAGGAGAAAAGGAAATATTCGCATTTGAAACTGTGAAGACAAAACTGTCTGAGCAGCCTGTATTATGTATATACTCTCCTAGGGCCGAAACTGAACTACACTGTGACGCCAGCGCTCAAGGATTTGGTTCAATTCTCTTACAACGACAACGTGATAGTAATATGCATCCTGTTTTCTTCTACAGTAAACGAACGACCGATGCAGAGTCCAGATATAGCTCATATGAATTAGAGTGCTTATGTATTATAAATTCTCTAAAACGATTTTACGTTTATCTCCATGGAATTCCATTTAAAATTCTGACTGATTGTGACAGTTTTCGCATGACACTAAACAAGAAGGAAGTTGTGCCGCGTATCATGAGATGGGTATTATATTTAGAAAACTTTAATTACACATTAGAACATCGTCCCAACACCAAAATGGTACATGTTGATGCACTCAGTCGTGTTCACCTTATGGTAATTGAAGGTAACACTTTCGAACAGATACTTGGGATAAAGCAAACAAGTGATAGCAGGATTCAAGACAAAAGAACAACTAACCAAGAAACAGTTGCCGCTATACGAACTTCGAAACGGATTAGTATACAGAAAGGAAAATGAGAAAATACTATTTTACGTTCCAGATGAAATGATAGAAAGTGTGATCAGGACTAGCCTCGAAGAAATAGGTCATTTAGGCACAGCGTAGGTAATGAACTATATTAAGCAAATTTATTGGTTTTCGAATATGAAAGAGCGAATTAAGACCTATATAGATAACTGCTTGAAATATATTGTTTATTCACCGAAGTACGGTACAAAAGAAGGTTTTCTACATAATATTGATAAAGGTAATACTCCATTTGACACAAAACACATAGATCATTTGGGACCACTAGAGAAATCAAAACAGTACCATCGACATATTTTAGTAGTCATTGATGCTACCAGGGAAAGACAGACATTAAGCATATAATAAAATTAACACTACTAGGTTTAGGTTAGATGATTAAGGACTTCTTACTAACATACTAACATTAGCTTTTAGTTAACTTTAATTAAATACCTTCTGTAAATGCACACTGTGGGAAGCGTGCCTCGCATTCGTGGAGATGAGGTGAACACTTAAATTCCCGCCTCCTCGTGGTTAGGGACGGAAACGAAGTCTAGGTAACTGCGCGAGCAGCAATAAAAATCCTAGATACAGCCAAAGGGAATACACAAGATCAAGTGGGAACTTCTTTCCGGGATTGCGAGGCACAATACTCTCCGATTCTATCAATACCTAAAAAGCATGCAAACCAAGGGAACGGGCTTGGAAAAATTAGCAGTGAAAGAAGACCCTGATGAGCTTGACTCTAGTCTGGCAATGTCTGGCACGGACTGGGCGAAACCGACTGTCTAATTAAAACAAAGCATTGCGATGGCTCCAGCGGGTGTTGAGGCAATGTGAGTTCTGCCCAGTGCTCTGAATGTCAACATAGACGCACGTAGAAGAAGAAATTCAAGCAAGCGTGGGTAAACGGCGGGAGTAACTATGACTCTTTTGGCGCTGTGGGAAGTATGATCTAAAGCTCCGCTATCGGGGGCTGTGACGAGTGGTGCACCTTCACATTCTTTTGTGTAGTCACTTTCTAGTGCTCACCTTTCGCTTCGGCGATTGCCTGCCCGCGGTCAGCGCTGCATAGCGGAGTGGGATTTCCTGCTCCGTGAACTAAAATGAACGAGGAGCGAGACCTTCCCCAGAAGGAGTGATTTGGGGCGAGATTGACCAAAAAAATATTAGCACCCTAAACAAGTCGTATACTATTTAGTCCTCGTCCCTACCCATTACAGCATCGAGATGGTGATCTGTAAGTGCGGCAAATTCCAACTTACCCCGGGCTAAGACAGCATGTGAGGGTTGCACACCCAGGTGAGTACAACAGTGAACTAGAGACGATGGTTGATAATCCCATCAGAGATAAGAGTAGGTGGTCTGATGAGGAAGTGATTGCCATGGCAAAAGAAAAAGCAAAATTTCAAGGACACTTCATTAATAAACACCTCGCTGGCATCTTCCTGAACCGCATGCTTGAAGCGATTAAAAAGCGGCGGTCGAAACAAGATTATATTGAATTGTTGGCATACCTTAAGGCAGAGGGAACTGTACCCGCAAAGGACATAGAGGAAGAGGTTGAGGAGGAGGGTGCGGCAGCGTTGGCGGTCGAGCCGAATATAGAGCTGGTGGAGGAATCTATCTTCCAGTCGGTCTCGCCGGTAGACCTGGCCCCGCCGCGGAGGTGCCATGACGTGGACATTCGCGCCTCACACACTCAGCAGAGTGAAGTCCCTTCCGAATGTAGACGGCCCGTTCCATATTAATGATCCGGTGCCGGAATACCTGGCTAACTACTACGCGACAACATCTTGTTGGCCGGATGAGGACAGGGCACTTTATGAACTTGCGGCTAGGTCCTCTGTAAAGAACGGTAAACCTTCCGTCCAAGACGGGCTTGCTCAATGGCTTGCGATGGTCCTAGAAAAGGCTGAATATTAGACGTGCTAACGACCAAGGTCGCGGACATCAAGGCAGGAACGTAAGAAATGGAAGGGGCAAAGACAGTTATAGGCGAGGTGCGAATAGGGCGCACTTTTACAAAATTGCTCAGAACATGTACAGAACAAATAGGAATAAACTCGCGGACCACATCCTGAATGATAAACCCATTCAGTCCGTCGAGTCCTATCCGCCTATAAATGATATAAGGGCTCGCTACACTTAAATCTTTAGCACAGAGTCCCCTCCGGACGATCACCCTATAGTCGACTACAAAAATCACTCCGTCGGGACGTTCCAGCCATTTACCGACCTGGATATCGAACTAGGACTCCGACAGTTCAAAACACCAGCAGCTGGTCCAGACCACCTGAAGCCATACCACTTGCGATGTTTGCCCCTTAGGAGTTTGGTCTTGATGTTCAACGTCGTGGCCATCTTCGGGGTTATACGCGCGGTTGTGAAGGCTAACCGAACGGTGCTACTGCATAAGAGCGGCGACCCGCGTCTTGTGGATAACTGGCGCCCAAACACCATTTCCGCCGTGATACTCCGATTGTTCAACCGACTCCTAGCCCAGCGTCTGAGTCGCGTACCTTTGCACCCAAATCAACGGGGCTTTAGGAAGGTGGATGGAGTGCTCAGCAACAACGGTCACACTTGAGAGCCTGATTAAGAGGCGCAGGGCTCAGGGGAGACCGGTCAGCATAGTTGCGCTTGATCTGCGCAAAGCGTTTGACACGGTCTCCCTCAACTCATGCTATAGAGCACCACTACGATTTAAGGTAGACGGCCGAACGATAAGACTTATAAAGGAGCAATATGCGGGTACGTATACGGACATCTCCGGGCCTGGTTCCACCACCGGCCCTATGTGCCTCCAGAGGGGAGTCCTCCAAGGAGACCCGCTGTCTCCGATACTCTTTAACATGGTGCTAGATGAGCTCGTGTCGGAACTAGAGGGGGGTAGCGAGGGAATGACTATTGGTGAAGGTCGGCAGGTGAAGGTTTTAGGCTACGCCGACGATCTGATCCTCTTCGGCAACGACCATCAGGCAGTATCCAGGCTTCTCAAGCGCGCGGTGAGGTTCTTCACGGAGAAGTCTCGCGCTGAATCCAGCTAAGAGCGTGGCGTTGTCAGTTGGGGTCGTCACGGGGAGGAAGCAGCTCTATACCCTCACAAAGAGTCTATTCTAAGTGGAGGGGGGGAGCGATCCCGCAGTTCTCGCCGGGCGACTTCTTCAAATATCTGGGCACGCAATACAACTTTTCAGGACAAGTGCGGCCCAGCTTTGAACTGTTGAAAACCCAGCTGGCACGAATTAAGGCCGCTCCGTTGAAGCCCTGGGAGAAGATCGGCCTCGTCCGCGATTTTGTAGCGCCTAAGTACGTTAGTCACCTTCAGACGATGCGGGTCACCTTGAACGCTCTGAAGGGGGCGGACCGATGCGTGCGCAAGTCCGTAAGAGAGATGCTACATATCAATAAGACCTGCTCTGACCCATTTATCAATGCGCCTGTTCGCGACAGGGAGTTTGGCATCCTTTCCCTGCAAGCTCACATCCTGTTCACCGCTGCGGTCCTGGCAATGCCAGCTGCCACAAAACTCTATGAAAAGCTCCTAAATTGGACCGAAGGGAACGGCGGTAATACGAACAACATCAAGAGAGGCTGGAGCAGAAAGCTCGAAAGTTCGTATTCGGGGAACGGCTTGTGTCAGGGCAACAATTGCAGTGCCAGCGGCGACTGGGTGAGAAACCCTTCGGAATTCTGGTCCGGTGGCGATTACGTAAACGCGACTTTATTGCGCGGCAACCTTCTACCAACGAAGGGTATTCCATCGCAAACCCCCGCACGAGAGAAAGAGCCGAGCGGGCTGCGAGAAGGCTATCCCATGTCTTGCAGGGCTGCCCGCTCACTCACTGGCATAGGATCCAGCGGCATAACCGAATTGCCACCGGGTTAGGGAAGATTGCTGGATCCAAGGGTTGGTTGGTAGAAGAAGAACCAAGGTTGCGCCTTGCGGACGGCTCCCTTCGCAAATCCGATTTAATACTGGCGAAGGGGGAGACGATAGCGACGTCACCGTGGCTTGGGAGGGGCCCAGACCGGTGGCTTCGGCCTATTGCCAAAAAGTTGCGTACTACAACCAGCAACCGGTCCTGGGTGCATTACATCAAAAATACCCAGGAAAGAACGTCGTGGTCTGGCTCTCGTGTTAGGAGCTAGAGGGATATGGTGTCCGATGAATGGACACATTTCAGAACTGTTATCCCTCTCGAGAGCCGAAAAGGCTTCCCTAATTACAAACTGCATAGGGGGAAGCGTTATAGTATATAAAGAATTTATGAGAACGGTATGCGCAAGGGGCCACCAGCGCAGAGAAAGGGATTGAGGAGAGGGTCAGATTGCTAGAACAACTGAGCAACATTATTCGTTTTTAGATAGAAATACTGTGTCTTAAGTACACTAATTTTTCTTTTATTTATACCCGAGATTTTAATATGTTGTTCTTGTCCATTTATATACTAGATTTAAAATGTGACGTCCAACTTTCGTTTATTTTATCACCTTATCTTTTAGTATTTTATCTTTACAATTAACTTATTATTTAGTTGTCACCTATTTTATATTTTACTGACCTTTTCTGTGTGGGAGTTTCCCTTTTAATGGCTAGGTATAACGATTGACACTGCCGCGTGTATGGAGAGCGATAGCGACGCCAGAAATGGTATATTACCTTCCTGTTTTTATTATATACTGCCGAATAGCCAAAGGGTAAGGTAGGTATGGACCACCTAGTGCCTACCCCTAAAGGCGGGGGGATCCACCCAATCCCAACCAACCCAGTTGGGCAACGGGCGACGCACCCGTCACCCCCATAGGTGGGAGGTGGTCTCAACCCCACCGACCGTTGCTGCAACAGGAGTGGTTCATTTGCGGACCCTAGCATTTGATCCTAGCTACTTCAGGTGATTCTATCCCAGGTATCTGGGTAACAGACACTAGGGTATGCGATGAAATTGGGTAGAGCTTCGGCTCGGCTGTTGACCGTTAAGGTGGGGGAGTTCTCGAACAATCCCAATACGGTTGGGGGAGTTGCTACCAGACACTCTCCGCTCTCACCGAAGCTTTTTAGCTTTGTGTGCCCGCTCTCGTAGGGCATCGAGTAATCGATCCCGACGGTTACCCATCAAACGGGGATGAGGAAACTCGTCCAACATGGGCAGTAAGGGGGAGGGAGCCCACCAGCGGTGGCTAGCCGGTCCCTTCCGATAAGGCGTCGGACTCTTACGGGCAGGAGGATTTCTAGGGATAGCGGTCGTGAGGCCCGATTGCGCGGCTGTCCCCTGGAGATGTGGGGGCTTCCCCGTGGCCCCATCCCAGCCGCAAAGCCCCGGCCACACACGGAGTGGGGCGCAGTCGGTGACACCTACCGCATTAGGTGAAAGTCGGAGAAGTAGTTCCGTGTTCGAAGCCGGGGATACCGAGGGCACCCCAATACCCGGAGACTGACGGGGAAGACACAGTGACTCTGTAACCCTTCGGGGAGGTGGGGAACCTGCCCAAATTCCTGTGGTAACGGAAATTCGGTAGGCCGTCCGGCGTCCGGTGGGGCAGTCTGGGGACTAGGAGAGAGTGAGACTAAAATTGGACCCGCCCCGGCGGGTGTGAATGTTTGGCCCCTCCGCTGAGCTTCGCTTGCTCCGCTGTCGGCGGTCGTAACTATGACTCTCTTCAGGTAGCCAAATGCCTCGTCATCTAATTAGTGACGCGCATGAATGGATTAACGAGATTTCCGCTGTCCCTACCCCTACTTGGGAATGAACACTCTTACACTAACACTACTAACATTAGGTTAAGGTAGATGATTAGGGCTTAGCTTAGCCCATAGCCGAGTGTGATGTGATCGCGGGTATGGGCTTTTGCCTAGGTACCGCAGGACTGGGAGAATGAAAGGGTGTCCCTACCCCTACTTGGGAATGAACACTCTTACACTAACACTACTAACATTAGGTTAAGGTAGATGATTAGGGCTTAGTTTAATATCTGCTAACACACTAACACTTAGCTTTAGTTTAGGTTTAAGATCTAATTTCAAAAACTGAAACGTAACAGTGGCATGAGGCATGTAGGAAGCAGGACTGGGGTGTGAGAGGGGCACTTATGCATGACGAACAACTAGTCCCCGCCTCCACGTGGTTAGGGACGGAAACGAAGCCTGGGTTACTGCGCAAGCAGCAATAAAAATCCCAGGTACGGCCAAAGGGGAAGGTTTTTGTCTTCGTAGTTGCCCTTCCTCCGCCCTTTACTCCGCCGGGTGCCTAGGGCTCCGAAATTCCAGTAGCTTTGCTGCTGATGATAGGTTCCCTGGATGCTGGACCGGCGGGGGTGGGCTACCTGATTGTGACAGTTCCAAGTGACCACCGATTTCGCCTTAATAAAAAAAAAATACCGGACATGACAAACTTTAGACCTTCTGGGTCGGTTCCCTCGCGGTGCTGATGTGCCTGGACGTGCGGTATACCCGTGCCTTCGGATGTTGACGGCCCGCTCCGGATGTTCCAGTGCTGGACGGGGGAATGAACACTCTTTAAACTAACACTACTAACATTAGGTTAACGTAGATGATTAGGGCTTAGTTTTAATAACTTGCTAACATACTAACACTTAGCTTTAGTTTAGATATAAGATCTAATTTCAAAAAAAAAACAAAACGCAACAGTGGCATGAGGCATGTAGGAAGCAGGACTGGGGTATGAGAAGGGCACTTATGCATGACGAACAACGAGTCCCCGCCTCCACGTGGTTAGCGACGGAAACGAAGCCTGGGTTACTGCGCAAGCAGCAATAAAAATCCCAGGTACGGTCAAAGGGGAAGGTTTTTGTCTTCGTAGTTGCCCTTCCTCCTATGCATGAGTTGCCTAACATCCTGCACGGTTTCTTATCTCTATTCTATATTCCTTCCTTCAGAAGACGACCAACACCTAACACGTGCATGAACTTTCAACTTTCATTACTCTATTTGCATCCTGCATGCGCAAATCTACATTTAAATTCCAACGACTCGTGTTAAATTGTTTAGATAACGAGTCCTCTGTATTATAATTTAGCAATAAATGTAATGTCCCTGCCCATCCATCGTGAGGTTTTGGAGGGGCCGGCCCAGATAGCCCAAGAATATCTTGTGGAGAACCACGACCTCCTGAAGCTATTGGGGAAGAGGATTCTGGACCGGAGGAGGAGGCTGTATTGTACAGCACAGTGACAATCTAAATAATAATATAATAAAAGCGTAAAAGAGTGTATTGTTATTTTTTAATTCATGAATTAATTATTAATTAATAGGACAGTGTACATACACGGTGTAGCTCAATTACTATTTATTTGGCCAGTTATGTAAAATAATTATTAAATACTGTTAGATTATTGCGGGGTGTGGGCTGGCGCCCGGGTACCCGCTCGTTGTATATGTTATGTTCAGAATAAACTATAATTGAATGGAATTGAATTGTCCCGACCCTTTAACGTTAGTAGAAGCTGAAGAATAATCTACAGTGGTTGCTAACAAAAGCGGTATTGGTTAAGAGCGCAATAAGTACACTCGCACCAGACGGCAAAACCCACGTCCCCGACGTACTCTCGGAAACGAAGGGCAGGCTTGCGAGGTGCCGGTGGCAACGTCTGCAGCTATAAGTTTCCTGTCCATGGCAAAGGGCACCGTTCTGGACTGACCACCCCGGTCGACAGGGGACCGGCAGTGGGAACTGAGTTGCCAGCTCAGGAACCATTGTCGGCAACGATTTCCCTTTTGGGCCCTCTTGCTGGAGACAGCATGTCTCTAGTGGGGAGCCCTCCGCCGACGTCTGTCGAGCACAGACAAGTTAACCCGATCACGACGAACACTGAATCTGACTCGGTTCCCGAGCAGAGTACTGACATTACCATGAGTCAAGCAGGGCGCCAACCTGAACCTCTGGGGGATACTGAGATGGTTCTCAGGAACTATCAGAGCTTCATGGAGATTGTGGAGAAGGAGATAGACGGAAGTAGCCGGCTGTCGAAGCAGACTCGTGGAGCTTTGAAGTCTGAGATCACTGAGTGGGCTTTTGCTCAGGCAGAGCTCATTGGTGAATTCAAGAAACTGGAGAGGGACTTAATGACCCTGCGCGAATAGAAACAAACTGTGACGCAGCCTCTGAGCTACGTCAGTGCTGCGGGCAAAGCCAAGGCTCCCGCAGAACAAAACTGCGCAGATGGTGGCGCAGACAAGAAGACCAGCGACGCTCTTTATCTCTGGTAAGGGGGATGAGGGCGTCAAGGAGGTGCAGGCTGTCTTCACCTCTACTATGAACCCGGCTAAAGATAAAATTAGAATAACAAAGATGAGAACGTCAAGAAAAACCCTAATAGTAGAAATGGCGGACGCAACAGATCTAATGAAAATACAAAACAACAAAACCTTAACCAGCCAGGTCAATGTAGAGAGGAGGAAGAAGAAGAGGAAGCCGCTGGTTATCCTCTATGACGTTCCATCTGATAGGAAGGAGCAAGCCGTTGCGGATGCTGTATATCAGCAAAACCTGAGCGACTTGCTCGATGAAAAAGATTTCAAAGAAAACTTTAAAATCACATTTTACACAAACATTAGCTTTTAGTTAACTTTAATAAGATACCTTCTGTAAATGTACATTGTGGGAAGCGTGCCTCGCATTCGTGGACATGAAGTGAACACTTAAAATCCCGCCTCCTCGTGGTTAGGGACGGAAACGAAGTCTAGGTAACTGAGCGAGCAGCAATAAAAATCCTAGACACGGCCAAAGGGATAACTCAAGATCAAGTGGGAACTTCTTTCCGGGATTGCGAGGCACAATACTCTCCGATTCTATCAATACCTAAAAAGCAAGCAAACCTAGCATAATGCATGATCCTCATCAATTTTCTTTCCACCTGCAAGCTCCTGCATGTGCATGCAAAAACCTGTTCAACAAAGCATACAAGGCCCGTTTTTAAATGTCAGTTAACGGGTAAATAGATTTAGTAAAATAAATGGTAAATGTCCCTGCCCACTATCTAGCAAAACCACTGCCAAGGGAACGGGCTTGGAAAAATTAGCGGGGAAAGAAGACCCTGTTGAGCTGGAGGGAAGGGATTATAAATACTGTTCTGGCCGAACAGTTGCCCAAGAAGGCAATCCAAGCCGAGCAGGCAGCTTTGATTCAGCTGCTTAACAGCACGCTCCTCTACGCAAAAGAAAGCGAGGGTCAGGTCCCCCAGGCCCACACCGACTACGTATACGAGGCACTAGAGTCCCACTTAACATCCAAAGGTGGGACTAAAAGAGGAGATGGTAATAAGAACACCCGCAAGCGCTCAAAGAAGGGCCCGCGCCGACGCGCAAGACGGCAATATCTTTATGCACGGACCCAGGATCTCTATAAGAAAAATCCATGCCTTGTTGCTAAATACGTGAGGGATAACGTAGCCTGGGTGGAGAAGGATCATCAATTACCTCCCCCAGGTGAGCTGAAGGAGCTGTACACAAAGTGGTGGGGGACAAAGCCGTCTGCACAGTCTCCTGTGTTCGAAGACCAAGAAGACCAGATCGAGCTCGCTGACGTTCTGCGGCCGATATCGGTCGACGAAGTTAAGCGCCGGGTCTCGAACACCAAACCCTCAGCTGCGGCGGGACCAGATGGTATTCAGCGCTGGCAATTAAACCACTGGTTCCCGCAATATGCTCTCCACAAATTTTTCAACTTTATCATGTGTTGTGGTCGGCAGCCAACACAGTGGAGAGTTAAAAATCACACAACCCTAGTCCGCAAGGAAGGCAAAGACGGCTCTAAAGCCGAAAACTACCGCCCAATTACCATCTCTTCCTTGTTTAGTCGATTATACTGGGGACTGATCGACCAACGACTTAGGCGAGTGGTGCGTTATAACTCCCGACAAAAAGGATTTATAGCAGAGTCGAGGTGTTACAACAATGTGCACATCTTCAACGAGTTGCTGCGGCACTCGAAGCGCAACAATGGCCTGGTCGTAGTGCAGTTGGATTTGTCAAAAGCCTTCGACACCGTGCCCCAGCAAGCCATCGGGCCTGCACTACGTCGTAAAGGTCTCCCTGAGACGGTGGTACGTCTCGCGGAAGACCACTATAAAGATGTGCACATGAACATCCAAGCGGATACCGAAGCAATCAAGATTTTCCTCCGGCGGGGGGTGAAGCAGGGCGACCCCCTGACCCCATTCCTTTTTAATGCAGTAATAGAGCCATTACTGCTACAGCTGGAGAAGATGCCGGGATATAAGATAAAGGAGGCTGTGTCAGTATCCTCGCTCGCTTTGCCGACGATTTAATCTTGACGGCAGCTAATGTACCACAGGCGAGAGACCTGCTAGGATATACGGAAGCGTACCTATCAGGGCTAGGTATGACTTTGTCGGCACCCAAAAGTGCCTGCTTCCGCATAGTACCTACTAAAGACTCCTGGTATCTAGCAGATCCCGGCATGACACTGTCTGGTGGAGAAGCGATTCCCTTTGCGGACGCTCAGACAGAATTAAGCTACCTAGGTATGAGAATATCTCCTTGGGCACGAGTAACACACGAGAGCATCAAAGAACGCATTTGTTCAACGTTGCAGCGAGTAAAGAAGCTGGCGTTGAAACCATACCAAAAGGTAGACTTAATCTCCACATACCTAGTCCCGCACTACCTGTACCAGCTGGTGGTGGCAGTTCCGCCAGTATCACTGCTCAGAAGTCTAGACCAGGAGCTGCGGGTGGTGATAAGAGACATATACCACTTGCCGCAATCAGTATGCAATGGATTAATTTATTGCGGCAAGAGAGACGGAGGACTAGGTTTTCCAAAACTGGAGGTGATAACCGTAACCGCCAGTTTGGCTGCGGGTTATCGGATTATTAATAGCACCGACCCCGTTATGCAAGCTCTGGCAGAAGACACAGGCATGGGTTTAAAGCGTCTCAAAAGCCTGAGCGAATTCTGCCCGCCATAAATTGGACCCCTCCGGTCCCTTAAGGACATACAGATTTTAAAAGGCAGGCCAAGAAACAAGAGCTTGCTGGATGGTCCGCGCTCGAGACGCAAGGCAAGTCGGTCCAGTCTCTGACCGACAATACCATCGCCAATGCATGGCTATACAACCCAAAGCTCTTATAGCCATGCCGATTTACCACCGCTCTCAAGATGCGCACCAACACTACGGCCAACAGAGTAGTGTTGGCGAGAGCCGGACCTCAAGCGGATCCTAATTGCCGGAAGTGCAGAACCCAGAAGGAGACACTGGGGCACATTTTAGGGCAATGTGTGTACACAAAGCCTGATAGGATCCGCCGCCACAATGACATTGCCAACTTCATTGTGGACAAAATTCATGAAAGAGACAACACGGTAGCAGTAACAAAGGAACCAGGCTTCCTTTGGGCGGGAACTTAAACTGACCTGCTGAAGTAGAACCGTGGTCGATTATGTCACAGTCCGCCACGAAGATAACGATTATCTCGCTCAGGGACGAAAAGAAAAATTAGAGAAATATCGCCAACTGCTACCGATTCTCCGGAGGGAATTAAGTGCGTCCTCCGGAAAAGTCCTACCAATTGTGGTAGGCACGAGGAGGGCCATGCCCAAGGAGACGGTCGAAGCTCTTTCAGAGCTCGGAATCAGAGACCGCCAGTCGCTGTTAACAATTTCGTTAATGGCGCTACGACGCCCCCCCCCCCCCCATCCCTCCCCCGTTGCGACGTCGGGAGGTAGTGCAACCCGATTAGCCAAGCTCTTGGTCATCTACCACGCTGACAATTGTTTTAGTCCTTGTGCATGTTACGTATTGTTTTACGTATACGGCCATGAGGTTGGGCTCTTTACACCCACCTCATGACTGAGTGATATTCCTAGTCATTTATGTACTGTACCCGTCATATTTATTATTTTAATGGCGCTTTTGCCTGATGCCAGCGTGCGAGTCGCACACATTGGTGCGGTGGCAGAGCCGGAAGCCCCACCCCGCTTATTTTCTGAGGAGTGTGGGAAGCTCTCCGGGTGGACACCTCCGCGTGGTGCCCCGCGGGCGGGTATTACAAAATACCTGGCTAAGTTCCGTTTCCTCAATGAGGACTCTGTTGACAATTTTCCCAGGTTTCGTACGTAGGTATCCCTGGCAGACGCAAAATCAGGTTTCTCCTCTGAAGAGGGATTCGGCCAAGAGTGCTATTAGTGGAATTCGAGCGAAATTGCACGCTTTGTTGTTCGGACCTCCGTGCAAAATGATGCCGCCAATCAGTTTTTAAACCCTGCAGGCGCATCGCCAGCCGGGGTCCGGGTTGTTACTGGTGACCGCGCCAACATGTTGGGGAAAGTTCAGAGAACAAAGGATTAAAACCCTTTTCATGTCTCTATAGGATTCTAGCCAAATGCCTCGTCATCTAATTAGTGACGCGCATGAATGGATTAACGAGATTCCCGCTGTCCCTACCCACTATCTAGCGAAACCACTGCCAAGGGAACGGGCTTGGAAAAATTAGCGGGGAAAGAAGACCCTGTTGAGCTTGACTCTAGTCTGGCAATGTCTGGCACGGACTGGGGGAATCCGACTGTCTAATTAAAACAAAGCATTGCGATGGCCCCAGCGGGTGTTGACGCAATGTGATTTCTGCCCAGTGCTCTGAATGTCAACGTGAAGAAATTCAAGCAAGCGCGGGTAAACGGCGGGAGTAACTATGACTCTCTTAATCTCTTCATCCGCTCACAATGGCCTACCACAACAAAACTACATACTATAACCAGCAACAAGTCCTGGATGAATTATCCATTAAATACCCAGGCAGAACCGTCGCAGTCCTGGCTCTCGTAATAGGAGCTAGAGGGACATGGTGTGATCTGAATGATCGGATCGCAGACCTATTGTCCCTCTCGAGAGCCGAAAAGATAAATCTCGTGAACGCTACCATTGATGGTAGCGTAATTATACATTCAGAGTTCATGAAAACCGTTTATACAAGGGCTGCCGGCACGGGCGAAAACGGGGCAGAAGGAAGGGCTTATAACATCAATAATTATTTGAATGAATAAGATTCATCATGAGTTTCATTGTGTCGTCTAGTTTACAATTTTATTTATACATATATTTTAACGTGTTTTACATAGTTCTTAAGTTTTATATTTACATTGTGTCGTCTTATCCTTGTAGTAAATTTTATTTATGAATCTCACAATTGCATATTATTATCTATTATATTTTATTATTAAAGAAAAAGGCCCTCTCCGAAAAGCTGCCGCGTGCTTGAGACCGATAACGTTTCCTGGTTTGGCTCACTGGCTGCCAAAGAACGACGCCAGAAAAGATATGAATTTAATATTATTATATTGGATATAGCCAAATGCCTCGTCATCTAATTAGTGACGCGCATGAATGGATTAACGAGATTCCCGCTGTCCCTACCCACTATCTAGCGAAACCACTGCCAAGGGAACGGGCTTGGAAAAATTAGCGGGGAAAGAAAACCCTGTTGAGCTTGACTCTAGTTCTTTAGGATTGAAAAATAATGTAAGCAGATAAAATAAAAGCTAAATTACAAACTATAAATAGACATCATGACAAGTCAGCGAAGTTTTTAGTACTAATTCTGGTTATTGTTTGTAAGTTAGCTTACAAACTTAAAAGCTCTAATTACACCTTTTCTTTCGACTTCCTTCCTTCTTTTTAAGCCCTGAAGAGAAAATTAAATTTTCAATAGATCAGAGCGATTCTAGAAAGCGAATTTGTTTTATTTGTGTAAGGCTGCAGTTCCAATTAGAGGTTTTTCTTATTTCTAAAATAGACATTAAGAAAAAGTGTTAATTATATGCAAAAAGACAATCTATCGAGATTAAAATTAGTAGTCTATTACAGCATCTAAAAAAAGTTTAGCTTATATGTCATATAAACAGTCTAAGTGGCGGACATTTCGTGGTCTAAAATGCAACTAGAAATTATGGTTGATAGAGAAACAAGTCCGGCGTTAAATAAATGTATTTTAGATCAAACTGTGTTGCTTGGGCATTTTAATCTGTGGTTTTGACCGATTAGCTTTTTTTTTGATAATCTGACTTTGTGTTCAATTCGGTTCGGTACCCCTCCGGCGTCCCGGGGGACGGGGCGGTACTGGGAATGGGATACTTGGGGTCTTTCGTCCAGCGGCGCGGAACCTTGGTGTTCGCTCTGTTCTCTCCGTCGGTCTGCGGTAGTAACTATGACTCGCTTTTATATACTTAATGCCATGCAAATTCGTTCGCACCAGAGGGGTTTTAGACGAGTCGACGGTTGTTTTATTAACAATTTGACTCTAGAAACTATCATTAAATGCGCTCGTAAGACAATAAAACTGCGCGCAGTAATACCTTAGACCTGCGCCAAAGCATTGATATGGCACTGTCCGGCGTGCGCTGCGTCAAGCCGGCTTGGGTAAGGAGTTCATTGCCTACATCGAGAGCAACTACAGAAATGCAAGGACGATTGTTACCTGTATGGGTAGAGGTACCCCAGAGATCTCGGTTAGTTCATTATAACCCTGAATTACTAATCGTATTAACTGTAGATGCATCAACTTTATCATAAACCCTCAGTAACAATTTTTGTAGAAAAGAAAGGTACACCTGAATATGCAGCAAATAGATTAAGGCGATGGGCTGTTATTTTGTCAAACTATACTTATGAAATAGTCTGTGTTACTTCTGATAGGAATGGAGCTGATAGTTTATCGCAGTTATCAGGTATCAATAATAATAGTTTAAATGAAGACGTAAGTTATGACTACTGTTTCTTTTTTGATAATAGTTCGGACATTGATTTAAAGTTTAGCGAGGTTGTAAAAGAAACCAACTCTTTTGAAAATAATTAAGCAAGTGAACTCTGGTTGGCCTGAGAAATGCAATGATGTGATTTTAAAACCTTATATCTTTAAGAGATTTGAACTTACATTAGAGAAGGGAACTCTATTTTGGAATCATAGATTAGTTTTCCCTAAAACATTGCGAGCGCAAGCGTTAAATCAATTATATCATTATTCAACTCACTTAGAAATAACTAAAATGAAATCAGTAGCAAGGTCTTACTTTTGGTAGCCTAATTTGAACAAAGAAATCACTAATTTAACAAAAAATTGTAATATTTGTAGTAGATTTCTCAATCAACCAAAGAAGCATACATTATGTAATTGGCCTAGTTCAGAGAATCCTTGGGAACGATTACATATAGACTTTTTGGGTCCATTTCAGAATAAATATTTTTTAGTAACTTTGGACGCTCACACTAAATGGATAGACGTCCAAAAGACTAACTAAACATCATCTAAATTAATTATTCAATCGTTACGTTCTCTATTTGCTAGATTTGAAATCCCAAAGTATATAATTTCAGATAATGCCACTTGTTTTACATTAATTTCAAACATTTTTAAGTAAAAATAGTATTGAACACACAACTTCTCCGCCCTACCATCCACAATCTAACGGCACAGTGGAAAAGGCGGTTAAAACCGTAAAAAATGCTTTAAGGAAAGCAGTTGAAGAGAACCTAGACATTGATACAGAGTTGTGTAGATTTTTACTTTTATATCGCAGTACTCCACACTGTACCACAGGTGTAAGTCCAGCGACACTAATGTTCCATAGGAATATTAAAACTAGATTTGATTTGCTTATTGATAATCCAGAAAACACTAATTACAGTTATGTTAAATGTAATAAACAGTTTTTAACTCGTAATCAAAAACAAAAGAGATATAATAAAAGCAATGATATATATTTTAAAGTGGGAGAGATTGTATTACTTAGAGATTATACAGATGTAAGAAAAATAAGATGGATTAAAGGTAGAATTAAAAACGGACTAGGTAAATGTGTTTATATTGTAGAAATACCTTCATTTTCTGTAAGTGTTAAAAGACATGCAAATCAGTTAAGGAAAACTTTATAGCAATTAGATATAGTTGAAGTAATGTTAAGAAGTAGTGAGCAAGGGCAGCTAGAATGTGAAGTAGACATGAAGGATCCATGTTCATCTCAAAACGGCAATGATAAAAGAAGTCTTTATCGATACTGCCTCAAAAGTTATGACTTAAGACGAAGATCACGGTTAAAGTCTCCCAATAGATTAAAATATCCAGGGTAGATTATTATACTATATTATATTAATTTGGTGTAATTTTGTTATGTGTTGTTTGTAAACGGGATGAATTGTAGTAAATATATACACTTGACTGTTAGCCGCCTTTGAGTGAACACTCCCACACCCGGTCATCTCCAAAATGTATCTTCAACTGTAAACCCCAAAATGTTTATTGCATATTTTATTCAATAAAGAGTTTTATAGCCAAATGCCTGGACTGTCTTAATAGTTTCCATCCAGTGGAGACGTGTTTCGAGCGTTGGGGCCGCGCTTAATTTTTGTGACTTTGTTTGCATATTTTATGTGCCGACATTTCGTGAGTTTTTCGCTTGTACTTTTATTCATCTCCTTGTTAAGTTGTTTTCCCCAAGCCGCCTTGCCTCCTCGGTTGCCCCGCTCATTGGTTAGGCGTTCCGCTAATCGGTCGGTGCGCTCCGCTGATCGGCCGGGCGATTACTTCCCATAATTATTAGTTAATTAATTTTTTTTCTCCTTCGTTTCACCAAATTTCGGTTTTTTTTTTCTTTTCTTTAACTTGTTTTACTGTTTGACTGGCGCTCGCTCTGCTCTCTTGCTTGATCACTAGTGTCGGTGCGGAAACCATTAATTCTCCGTGGCTTCGGTCTCGGTGTGTCCAGGCGGTATGTGTTTGACGCGCGGCGCTTTGCCAGACCACGGTGTCTGCAATGAGCGAGAAATCGGGCAAGTGCGCCAACTTTTCTGACCGGGCAATTCCATCAAGCTTCCACACATTTATCGAGGTTTTGGGGTTCTTCTATGCGGCATGAAGCGGGGACGCGAAAGGGAGGCAGAAAATTAGGAATACCGACACCAAGCCTTCTTCTGGTCGCCCACCTCCCACCCAAAGCAGCCCAACTTGCTTTTAGAGCGCATCCCCCACAGATTCCGTCTCTCACGTACGCAGCGAGTTCGGAAGATCCTACGCAACCAAGTCCGGTTTGGCGAAGCATACCCTCACCTGTGCAGCTTCACAACGCCAAAATTGCAACCACTGCAATGCAACTTTCGCCAACTATAGAGCGCTAAGAGCACACGAGCAGCATTCTCACGAAGAGGCCTACTTACAAGAAAAAGAAGGAACGTTACCTGCACCAGCGTCAGTAATCTTAGAACAGTTGAAATCGAAACCAGGCGAGAAAAGGGTGGTATTCTTTTAGGGAAGATGATGAGAGTGACAGGGCTTACGAAGGACCAAATTCCAAATATCCCGGCTGGGAGTCGTTTAGCCGTCGTCCCTGTCTCTTCAGATGCTATGCCATCTACTCTAACCGCAACGGAAATAATAAATAATGCGACAGAAATCTCTATGTTTCGTTTTCCAGCTGCCCAACCTAGTGTGGATTCCGTATCTTCAGTATCAACCCTCGACAGGTCGGAGAACCCTACATCGCACAGTGATCCAGGGCCGGCAAAAAATCACTTGACAAGTATGAAATCTAATGATGTATTTGCCGTAAATAGTTAGTTAAATGCTCAAACTTCATGAAAAATGCTATTTTGCAATATTTATTCGTAATAAACTATGCAATATCCCCGCTCAAAGTTGGTATAAGTAAAAATCCAGAAATAACCGCATATTTTTGTTAGAATTAATAATGCTGTATTTTAATAAGTTGTTATCGAAATTAAATATAAAATTTCTGGAGTATGTTCTGTGGTCCTTATAGTTTATGACTGCTAAAAAAAATGATTTAATTTATAAAATGCTTGATTATATCAACAGTTTCCTAAATACTACATTGAAATACATGAAAAAAAAAGTTCAGGTAGATTTTTAGTGGTCATCGGTAATTATCGACAAGCAGATTTTTACATGTACTTGATCTCTAATGCCTCTAGTATAATGTCCAAAAAGAATCAGCTGCTCCTTTTTGCTCCTCTCCGAGAAAATCACATTTAATTGCGAGCATGTCTAATAAAGTTAGCATTCGCCATTGTATTATGCAGCCGACAATGTATCTCGATATATCTATAGCTACATTTATATATATGTCAATTTGAATGTGTGTATATATGTGTACTTGTATATGGGTATCTTGGTCTACTGACTTTTAATTTTTAAAGTTTTAGTTTTTAGAAGCATGTTTTTTTTTTTATTTCACTTATCTGCTCACGAAGGTATTTATGTATTGGAAATAAAAGCCATATTTGTTGTAAGAATGTGTATATGGTATTTTTTTTTCAGATATACTGTAATCCTTAAACGGAAATATAGATTTGGAGATATATTGCCTTTCTTTCGTACTACAAACAAAAAATCGTTTTTTTTTTTAATTTGAAAAAAAATTAAAAATTTAAAATAAATGGTAAAATGTTTTTAAATTACTTTGCAATGCCTATTTTAGCTCATTATTTGGCTATATTTCCAGTGCTTCTAGTGTATATTGTATATTTGGTGCCATTGCCTCTGATTAAACCTTAAGTATTGGTATAGTATAAGATGTGTGTGATACGTTAAAGTTATTATTTTGTGTATATACTTGATGTGGCTGTTAGTAGTTTAGTTAATAGTTATCAGTTGCATCTGTGAAGAAAGTTAACACAGTATCTATCACTGCATGCCTTTTAGTGGATTGTAGATTGTATGTGTTCATAGTATCTATCCAACATTGCTAGTTTTTTTAATATCTTATAGGGAGTTGTGTGAGGGTTTTATTGATTGTAAACATGACGTAAATTCTTTGTGCCAATTTATTAAACATAGATATGCCAATTTAACAAAAGCACAAATTACTAATCTTAAAGTACAATTCCAAAAGTCGATTGTGACACGATTTAACAAAAAATGGGACGAAGCTAGTCGGGTTAGAGAAAGATTTTTCGGTTACATAGACAATGGCTTGAGCGCACATTTCATTTTGATAATGAGGCGGAAGTGGAACCTGCACAAAATTTACATAAAGCGCGTTCTCTGCGCGCTGTAAAATCATTCAACGAATGTAGCGAAAGAGCAAAGCGTTATAAAGTCCAAAACATATGTGATACAGAAAGTGAGGAACAAATTGCACGGGCAGCTCACAGGCAATCACAGAATGTTTACGAAACTAAAGTTTTAAGTGATGAGCAAGCGTTAACACTGTTAATAGACTTAGAATTGACAATACATCAGTATGAGCGTATTAGAATAGTATTAAAAGAAATCGGTCATGATGTGTTTCCTACTTATAATAAAGTTCTTGATGAAAAGAAGCAAATGTTACCCCAATGACATAGAAATCACAGAAAGTGGTGTAAATGAATCATTACAAGATCTTTTAAACCACACAACTGAACGACTTTTACGTAGCAAATTAGATGATATCGATAAAATTGCTGAAAATAATTTTACACTGATTAGTAAATGGGGTTGTGATGGCGCTTCAGGCAGATTGAATACAAGCAGAATTTTAGCAGCGATATTGGCATAACAGATGCGAAATTATTCATGATATTTACTGTCCCACTAGAAATGAGATTAACAACAGACGCAACACATGCAATACGGAAAAATCCCCGATCAGCATCTACACGATATTGCCGACCTATAAAATTTGAATATGCGAAAGAAACTATTGAGAAAACTAATACGGAAGTTAAAGCAGTGAACGATCAAATTCGGCAACTTCACGTAACAGAAATAATGCTTCTATTACGTTCCATTAGAGTGACTCTTTTACAATGCTTGATGGAAAAGTTGCGAAAGCTATAACAAATACATCATCAGTATCAAGGTGCTATATATGCAAAGTTACCCCAAAAGAAATGAATAACCTGACCCGTATTTATCAAAAACCTGTATCAGAAGAATGTTTTAAATTAGGTCTTTCAACACTACACGCGCGTATAAAGTTTATGGAATGCATGTTACATATATCATATAGAATACCGATACAAAAATTGTCTGCTGTAACACTAGAACAGAAAACAATGACAAATACAAAGAAAAAGATCCAAGACGAGTTTAAGAAGAAAATGGGAATTAAAGTAGATTTTATGCAGCAAGGTTCAGGAATCAATGATGGCAATACCGCTAGAAGGGTTTTTCAAAATCCTCCAATGACTGCAGATATAACAGTGGTTGATGTAGAACTAATTGAAAAATTTAGCGTAATTTTGCAAGTAATTATAAAGTAGTGCAGTAATTGATTCCGATAAATTTGAAAAGTACGTGCGTGACACTGCAGAATTATATGTAGCTAGGTATAATTGGTACTACATGCCTATAACCGTGCATAAAGTTTTAATTCATGGCAAAGGTATAATAGACAGAGCTGCTTTACCTGTGAGATTATTGTCAGAGGAAGCACAAGAAGCCCAAAATAAAAATAATAAAAAGTATAGAGCCCACCATTCGCGAAAATTTTCTCGTAAAGCAACAAATGAGGACATTATGCATAATATGCTGCCAACATCCGATTCGTTTATTTCAAATGTGAGACGTTTGCTTCCTGAAAAATTTTTTGAATATCACGATGACGTTAAAGATTTACTTCGAAATAATTTATAGATTATACCCTCAAATTACTCTCTATGGATATACTTATGAATATCTAGTTGGTCTGGTATTGTGCCATTATTTTTAAAATGTTTGAATATGTATGCTTTTCAGCGTTTTTTAAACTGCTTAAAGTGCTTTTGCCATTTTTCTTGTTTTTTATGTAGAATATCATTAATTTAATTACTGTACTGATGTAGGTATGTGAAT
The DNA here is from genome assembly GCA_004143645.1 of Protaetia brevitarsis. Classification (NCBI taxonomy): domain Eukaryota; kingdom Metazoa; phylum Arthropoda; class Insecta; order Coleoptera; family Scarabaeidae; genus Protaetia; species Protaetia brevitarsis. The sequence goes on from RXPK01000136.1 coordinate 1,202,958, forward strand.
CCTATCAAATTTGTTTTAATTTTTAAAAATCTTTATAACATTTATGTGTTCTGAGGTACCTAAAAAAATTAAATTGAAGCATTGTAAATATCCTATATGCATGTGTACTTACATACACACACGAATAATATATAAATTTAAGTATATACACATACATGTATGCACATATGCTTTGTTTTTTCTTATAATGATCTTAATGGCTATTTGTTTAAGAATGATGAGCGAATGTAGTACTCTTGCGACGCAATAGCAGTTCCTCTTATTTTAGAATACATACTTTCTGACTTAAACCCTATTCTCTTATTCAGTATCACTTATCTCACAATCATCATGAACCATTTAAAAGTTATATAGTAATAATAATATTTTTGCATAGAGTAGACACCGCTAAATAAATTTCAAACTCAAAAGTTAATTATAAATCATATTCTCGTATTACTCACTATATCAATTAGGTACAATCTTAGTAAGTGTTGTATGTGGAATTCTGGTTTCTTATATTGTTTCTTTTTTTTTCTTTTACTGTAGAATCTGTTTTAATTATTATGTCATATAGCGGCTAAAGCTTTGTACATATATATTCAATGATTTTCACTAATTTCATTGCCGTTAGAACTTTCTCTACTATTAGTAATTAAATAGTTCAGTTGTGTATTATTAAAAAATATCTAACCATTTCTGTTTGTTTATAATAATGTTAAAACATTTTTAAGCATGGCAAGCGGATATAATAATTCTTCTTCTTATTTTCTGAATATTTTCCCGTTTTGTATTACTATCATTGCTATTATTTTGTTAATATTATCATACATATGTATATTTAACTAAAATAGTTGATAAAAAAGCATTAATGAAGAGAAACTGCATTACGTAACATTATTTGAATAATTTACGTACTTCCGCCAATAATTACGTCGTGATTTTAGGCTTAATCTTTTTTTTTTCTTTTATATAATTCAAATCGCCTATATTAAATCTCATTATCCTGAAAAAAATATTAAAAAATTCCAATTCCCTCAAAAGTTACAGATTTATTTCTGCAAAAGCGCGTTTCTGGACCACAGTGCGTCGCCTATCGAGCTGATCACCCTTGGTGCTGATGGGGAGCCCAACTCCCGTCCGCTTGAGATCCTTGGCCCCGGCCCTGATGCGATGCCCGGAAAAAGGAAAAGCGTTTTTAGTAACTCTGAGAGCGAGTCCAAACATCACCCCACATCGAGACTCGAGTCATGTCCCACAACAGTAGGATCCCGCCTTTGTCGAGCACCTGAATTTACTTCGGACCAACACCACTACCGATACTACCCTTGGAAATGACCTGAAGAACTACGACAAGGTGTTGGAGGAATTTTATGCCAACTTATGTGGTGCACTAGCGAATACAAGAGCTGATCGCCGGCCACGGCCCCGGAACCAACGTAAAAACTATGGGGGAATTCACCGTGAACGGGGCTCCAAAGCCTCTAATTTCAAGAAGGCCCAGGATCTTACTTCCAAAAACAAAACGTCGCTCGCCGAGAAAATCCTCTCTGGGAAATCCCTGGAAGAGAAGGATACCTTTCCCACATGCAACTCCGCCAAGCGACTTTACGCGGATATCTGGGAATCATCATCCACACCTGACATGATGCCTTTTTCCGCGAGACCGTCTTCGCTGCCACCGACCACAACAACCTTTCGACCAATATCCTGTGAGGATATTGGGGATGCAATGAGGGATTGGGGATCTTCTGCTCCGGGCACAAACGGGATAACAGTGCCCTCGATTAGTCGGATGCCTATAGCATCTTTAGAGGCACTTTTAAATACTATTTTATACCGTGGCCTGCTTCGCAGCCCCTGGAAGTCCATGAGGACAACGCTAATCCCCAAGGATGGGGATCGCGAGGATCCCACTAACTGGAGGCCAATAACCATTTCTTCGGATCTCCAGAGACTTTTCCATCGGATCCTCGTAAAACGTCTAGATGCAGCAGTGGAACTGAACCCTGCCCAGAAAGTATATGGCAAAACGGATGGAATTCTCGTAAATAGCTTGCCATTAGACACATACATAACGGATAGACGAAATCAGCGGACGCGCTATAACGTGGTGTCATTGAACGTTAGAAAAACCTTTGACACTATTTCCCTCCAATGCATTTTACGTGTCTTGCGACGCTTTGGGGTCGATGATGGCAGTCGGAGATATATACAGTGTATCACTTAAATATTTGTACATGTCCCATTTATCTACAACAAGTAATAAAAATACAAAACAGTAAACTTTTTTTAAAATATTTTATATTATTATTTAGAATGCGATAACAAAATTAATATTTCAAATAGCTAAAATATGCTCTCTAACTACAATAATAATTAAAATCCAGTAGGCGACAACACAAAAGTATTCGTACGCTCCTTGCCGCGACAGGTAGAGACTCGCATAGATGTCCAACAATAGTCTTCTAATATCTAGCATTATCAGATGCTCCCGGTAATATATTTTTGAAGAGCAATTCATAACTGCCGTATAAAAAATGCCGAAAACAAAAGAGTTGACAATTAATGAAAAAGTTCAAATTGTAGCCTTGTTTAAAGAACAAAAAAGTTTACGAGAAATTAGTAAGCTTGTCAAAAGACCACATAGTACTGTTCAGTATATTATTAACAAATTTAATCTTCAAAAAAGCATCGAAAATGCTCATCGCCCAGGACGTCCAAAGATACTAACCGAACGCGAAGAACGAGCTAGAGTAAAAGAAGTTCAAAAATTTCCTAGAACTAGCGCTCTAACGTTAGCTGTTCACGTCGCAAAGAGAAAAGGGAAGACAATTAATCCTGAAACTATAAGAGGAGTACTTAGAAGAGCTGGCTATAACGGAAGAGTAGCCCGTAAGAAACCTTTCATCAGTGAGAATAATAGAATAAAACGTTTGAATTTTGCGAAGGAATATGTCAATAAACCTTTAGAATTTTGGAAAGGCACTATTTTTAGCGACGAGTCAAAAAATAATATAATTGCATCAGATGGACGGCATATGATATGGCGGAAGCCAAACACGGAACTTCAAGCACAAAATCTGATTCCTACCATAAAACATGGAGGAGGACACGTACTTGTATGGGGTTGTATTTCCTACAATGGTGTAGGAAATTTGGATATTATTGACCATATTATGGATGCCAAAGCTGATCTAAAAATTTTGCAAGCTAATTTAATGGAAAGTGCTCGAAAATTGAATATAGAAAAAAGCTTTATATTTCAACAAGATAACGATCCTAAGCACACTGCTAGGATCGCTAAGGAATGGTTCTTATATAAAGGTATTAGAACCCTTCCCCACCCACCCCAAAGTGCAGACATTAACCCAATAGAAAATTTGTGGCATATTTTAAATGTACACATCAGAAAATATCATGTCCAAAATGCGTATGAGCTTAGAAAGCATTTGATAGAAGAATGGTCAAAAACTACGCAGGACGAAACGGCAAAATTGGTAATGTCCATGCCCAAGCGCTTGCAAGCTGTTTTAGATGCAAATGGAATGCATACAAAATATTAGAATCAAACCAACAAATGTTGATTTTGTTTTTTTTTCTCGTGTACAAATATTTTTGTGAGTTCAAAATTCTGATTTTTTATTAAAATATTAATATTTATATTATCTTTCTTTGTTTTTATTAAAAATAATGCTTTTCTCTTTCGTATTAAACCAAACAGTCGCTTAGTTTTGAATTTCTATAGTTCCTTTTTATCATTTCGGTTAAATGTACTATGTACAAATACTTAAGTGATGCACTGTAGCTGCTTTCCTAACCGGCTCAAAGGTGACTCATTTACCGGCCAAGACCACAACCCCGGACATGTCAGTACCACTGGATATGACCTTCAACTTTGGCGCCCTGGGGCCGCCCCTCCTTCCCCGCAGAAGTAGAAGAGACGTTTGACGACAATCCGGATCGGGAAATTTCTCGTTCGAGACTGGTTACATTCTATGAATCCCCATTGGGCCCCGGCGAGGAAACGCCGGAGCCACTTGTGACAAGATCATCCGAAGATTTCCGCTTAATGAAGTTGAAACCACACCCGGCATCAAGGAGGTAGAGCAGTTTTTCGCCTGCATCTATGAAGCTGCTCCCAGCTCCAACGCCCACCACCACAGTTGAAGAGTCACCGGTCTAGGTCCCCATCACAGGAGAAGAAATCCTGGGAGCTATGAAGGGCTGGAAGAATTCTGCTCCAGGCCCCGATGGCATTCTGGTAACACAGGTCAAGCGTTGCCCACATAAGCACTTGGAAACCCTGTTCAACGTCCTTCTCTACCGAAGGCTTTCACCCTCGTGCTTCAGGACTTCAAGGACGATCCTCCTCCCCAAGGTTGAGGACCGATAAGATCCCAGCGAATTGGAGGCCTGTCACCATCTCCTCCACAGTTCAGCGCGTCATTGAGCGCGGATCCTGGCATGCCGCCTGATCAACACTGTCGACCTATACCCGCTCCAACACGGGTTTGTGGAGATTGACGGAACTCTGGCGAATACTATGACCCTAGACGCCTCCATCAGGTCTAGGAGAGTCCAGGGCAAATCTTACAACATCTTGTCCAAGGACGTTATCAAAGCTTTCGACTCGGTCACTCACGAAGCCATCCTGAGAGCCCTGCAGCGGTTCGACATACCCCAAGCTTTTGTGGATTATCTAGCCGCTAGATTTCGCAGTTCCTTTACCACTATTACAATCGGTGGTCGAACAACAAGACCGATTTCCTTCCGCAGGGGAGTCAAGCAAAGCGACCCCGTGAGCCCAATTCTGTTCAATATGGTTCTCGACGAACTGCTCGCCCACCTGAGGCAGCAATCCGAGGGTGGTACCCTTCCCTCTGAAAGCAGGGTAACGGCGGTCGCTTTTACGGACGACCTGCTATTCCTGCAGGACAACGACATTCATGTCTCGGAAAGCCCGGATACTGTTGCATGCTTCTTTGCCGAACCTTATCCTTACACCCCGCAAAATGCATTAGCATTTCGGCTGCAGTCCACCTGGAGGTGAGCGTGATCAGGGGCAGCCCCTCTGCAAATTACAGGACAAACTCATCCCAGTAGTGCAACACCTCAACACCTTCAAATATCTAGGCCTCCGTTTCAGTACCACCGGCGTCGTGAAGCCTTCAGTGTTTAACTTGGTCGGTTGGCTCGATAACCTGCATCGATTTTCCATGCAGCTCGACCAAACGTACCAGATTTTGAACAGGTACCTGCTCCCCCGTCTCTTTTACGGGCTACATATTCTGGACCACGCTGATTATTTTTATGAGAAGACAACTTAAATTTTAATAGTTGAAAATATCGTTAAGGCGGCGTGTCCTTAAACCTGGTGACAAATAATTTAAACGTTAGGCGACAAATCCCAGGCAATTTAATTATGTAGAGAGGATTGTGCTACTACATGATCATGACATGTTTAAGGGACATTTTAGAATGAGTAGAGCTACCTTTATATATTTATCCATCTTCCAATTGTATCAATAAATTAAGACGCAAAGCTAGGTGTCTGGTATAGTATTCTTTATTTTAGGTATTAAATGAACTAAAAACGAAATTATTTATTTTAAAAGCAAGAAATATTCAATATACCTATATTTATTTCTATATAAACTATTCACAATTTAATAAAAAGCGATCAATGTGACTACAATTATTAATTAAACATATGCCGGTTCTTCCATAAAATTGCTATAAATATGTAATTTTTTCCCTTGAAGTGTGACCACTAGCCTGATTCTATTACACTGTTGAAAATATTACGGTGTTGGCGTTAATTTTGCGCTAGTCAAATATTTTAGTGTTGATTTTTACAAACTTTGCCAGACGAATTGACTACATGTGTTTAGTAGAACAGAAATTACTAGAATTTGGTGTGAACTCTTTGTTCAGATATGAGGATTTACTATTTTCTCTAGACATTCAGAAGCATCAGCCAATCAGAATTTTTCTCTCGGATAGAAATGTAGAAATCCCACCTAATCTAATACGGTATTGCATTATACGCACCACCTGCATTGCACGTGTATCTGTTTTCGAGTGTGTTTCTGCGTATTAACATATCCAAACAAACCACCAAATGTGACTGACCTGCAAAGTGTAACCTTGTGTTATTAAACGGTAATTCCAGTGGGCATAAAAAATTTCAACATCTTAAAGATGTATTGGGAACAACTATTTACGTAATTAGTTCAGATTTGAATCAAATAGCATAAACATTCACTTAATTTTATAATGGTTCTCAAAAAAATCAATTTAAAATTAGTACGTTTAGTTGAAACCAAAACTTTTGAATGAGTGGTTCTGTATCTTTATAATTGAGAAAACGTCGTAAAGAGAGAATTTTATAGCACTAAGAAATACGAGTTGCATATTAAAAAGACGTTGTGTTTAGAAAACGGTGTTAAATCATCCAATAGATCGCATTCATTTAGTTAAACAGCTAGTAAATTTGTCTAGTCTAGATCAAATAAAATGTGACTAGAAGTATATCATAATTCCACGTGTTAGTTGGACAAAATAACCCCTTAGCAATAGACAATACTTGACTATCTTTGTTGGTCAAATTTAAACTTCTATAGTTCTCGACAAAATAACACGAAAACAGTGTGGACCTCTCCTGACTATTAAATTAGTCAAAAAAGTGTTAAAATTTTCAACAGTGTAGTGTTACTGAAAATAACTTGTTGTTCAGAACCGTTCTGTTGAACATGCGTTGTATATGCTATGTGGATGCTTGAATATTGCAACCTCGACCACAATTGTATTCACATTTTCATGACAATTGGCTGCCGTTATTGTTTCTTTAAAATAGGGTACTTCAACACTCCTTCTCCATAATACACCAACCCAAGCACCAATTGTTACACAATACAGTTCTATCTCACGGTAAATGGGCTTGCCGCTGAACATATTCAATTCAGTAAATTGAAACATTCAACATCCCCATTATAATCTGGGTATAGTTCTAACATAGCAAAACCTTATATGGGTAAAAAATATTCGTTTTTTAGTTTGCTGATAAAAACAAAAAAAACAAATCTAAAAAATACAATTACAATAGAGTATAGTTATGATCAATTTATGTAAATATATTGAGGTATACCTATTTTCTTGTTGTTTTCATGATTTTGTGAGCTACGATTAAGATGTGCTTAGTTATCATCCATTATATCCTCACTGATGTCTGTTGGAAATGTTGGGATTGCCAATGAGACGACTACACAACATATAAGCTTACGTCAATGATTAGAATTAGACAGTTATGGGTGCCTACTCCCCTATTATTTTCCAACATGCGCGGATGGTGCTATTACATATTTACACATGGTGTGCCCTCATTATATACTAACCTAGATGATTTTAAATAATAAATAAATTTTAAATATTATATCATATCCGACCTTTTTGTGGTATCTTCAAATTTTGTTCTGTCTATTATTTTAATGAATATCTATTCTACTATTTTAATGAGATAATTACTATTTTCATTATGATGCATATACTCGTGGTTTATAATATCCATGTTTTTTTTTTTTGACAAACAGATATGACAATTAAGGAATCATGTAAGAAATCTACAAATGTCACGTATATCACGTGACACGCTCCCAACATGTATCAGAATCTAAATGCGCTACATAAAATGGCGACCGCTCCGTAAACATGTTTACCATATAGCGTATTATTTTTGAGACGAATTGTCAACAGTTTACAAATCGTTTGGGAGCAGCTACGTACTCTGAACGTGGCCATTGAGCGCGCAGGACGATCTTTTTGATGGACTTACAATCGGGGCAACTAGCCTACTATAAAATAATATCAGTCCCCGTAGCTGTAGTGTCAACATCGCCTAATTAAGGACGCTTGTGAATTCGTACATATAAGGGGATTAATAAATAGAAATTTTATGGTAGACATTATATTAGTTGTAGTTGGGTATTGCCAATGCGAAATTTTAAAATAATAATTATCCAAATCATGGGAAAATGAAAGAGTTATACCCCGGAGCAAAGGAAGATAATAAGGACTTTGGTGAAACAAAAGTGGTGGTATCGAACGCATCTAAAAATGTTCAACATGCCGCAAGATATTTTGAAAAGTAGCGGACAACAGATACTAATACGAAGAGTGCGACCGAAGAAAAACATCTGCTGGAATGGACAGGAGAATAGTGAGGCTGTCTTAAAGATCCGTTCCAAACTGCTGTACAAATTCAACGTGAAATTAATGCCGAACTAGATACACCAATATCTGTAAGTACCGTCCAATGTCGTTTACGACAAGCAAATCGTTTTGGTAGAGTAGCTCGTAAGAAGCCGCTTGTTAACTGCCGAAAACGATTGAGAAATTAAAATTCGCCCGTGAACACAGGCATTGGAACGTTAAAAAATGGAAGCGAGTTCTATTTTCCGATGAAATAGGATCTGTTCTGACGGTCGCGTTTATGTTTGCCGCCATCGCAACCAAGAGTTCAACCCTAGTTGTACAAGAAAAACTATTAACCACGACGGAGGTAATGTGAAGTGTGGGCTTGCTTTTCCTGGCGCAGTGTAGGACCTGTATTTCGAATTCTCGGAATTATGGATAAAAACGTGTATATTCACATTTTAGAAAATGATCTGATACCGTATTCAGATGAATTTTTAGCGGTTGTTTGGGTTTATCAACATGACAATTCTCCCAAACATACCGCCAAAGCTGTGAAGAAATTTTTATCAGATCATGCGGTTGAGGTTCTAGAATGGTCTTCTTGTAGCCCACATCGAAAATTTACAGTGTGACGTTAAACGCGTCGTGAAACAAAAAAAACCTATAAAAATTTAGACGATCTATACACAGCCGTCGAGTGTGCTTGGCAAAGTATAACACACGAACGCTCTCAGCAATTAATTCAATCTATGCCAGTTGGGTGTGATGCAGTAATAAGAAATAACGGATATCCTACAAAATTTTAGTGAAATATAAGACAGTTAGATGCAGCATCATGCAGTACATTATAATGTCCTTAATTAGTTGTCGTGCTATTTCCGGGTTTAGAAACAATTTCGTTTACTTAGTTTGTCACGGCCTTTTTCTCAACTACTATGATCTGATTGCTAATTAGCTGTGTTCTCTTTATCTTGTAACGTTGTTTTCTTTCTCTTACGGTTATCGCTCGTACTGTTTCTATTTTTCCTATCTGTACTTCTTTTACGTTTCCTTTGTGTGGAGTAACCTTGGAGTGTAACATACTAAGCTTTTATACGTGTTACATTTTTGTTAATTCTTAATCTTGCTCCTGGTGTTGTCACTAGAAGTGTAGGTTACGTTAGCATTGAGTTTTACTCATTTTTAATAGCTTACCAGGGATATTTCCGATCTGTGTTTTGTTCAGTCTCATTCTACGTGCTTTTTCTCTATTTTTTATTTTATTTTTTTCTTTATTTTCCATACTTTTCTTCTGTTATTTGGAAGAGTTGGTGAACCACGTTTGTTTGTTTACTTCGCTTGTCAGATGTTTTGACAGAACGATCGAAGATTATCACACATTAGTTGCTATCGGCGGTTGTTTAGTGAAGTCAGGGTTACCAACCTTTCATTTCTTGATTCCCTTCATGTTATCATATCTGCGAGTATTTTATATTAGTCTAGGGGTTGTTTAGAGCGTTTTAATTTGTGGGGTTTAATTTACGTCGTTTCCGGGATTGAGGATTCTAGAATCTTCGATTTATCGGAAAAAGTTCGAAACGATTTTCTCTTTTTAACACTCCCGTGTTGGCTCTGAAAGTGAGTAGACCTACGTTGTGTCGTCCGCAATTGCCGGTTGTCTGTGTGAAGTTACGCATATTAGTTAGTGCGGATTTTTGAGGCAATTCGCGAAGAATATTTACTGAATTGTAGTTAATTTATTGGATTGGAAGATGTACTAAATTTGGGGTAATACGATTCTTACGGCTCAGGCGGATTTATAGTATTCAGAACGACCATCGTATTAACACCACCTACGTGTTAATTTAACTTGTGGTTATCGTAAACCCTTTATTGTTACCGTAATACAGTTTACTTTGAAATTAAATTGTTAGCGCAATTGCACTGGATGGTCATCAAGGTAACGCGTATGAAAATCCATCCGAAGTTGTCATATGAGTTTATAATATTAACTTTCCCTCATTAATCTAAACTCGATTTTAGTCTAGCCCTAATTAACCTACTGTCTGTTATTACGTCCCTTGGACGGTGTATGGTTATATATTTATATATATTTTATATTTTATTTCTTTTATCCTTGTGGATATATTACATAATCCACTCACTATTTATCTGATATATCAACCATATCATATTACTTACACCAAATTTTACACTAATCGTTAAATAAATTTGTTATTTACATTTACCAAAGAAATCCTGTGATTCTTGTTAATTCGTTGCGCTGCTTTCCCTCTTACTTATTCTAACCCCGAATTTACCATTTTTGACGGACACCTCGACAGGGTATAACATAAAGCGGGTGGCGCCTTTTATTCCTTTGTCTGTTTTGACTAACCCACACCCGTCTCCACTGCCCGGCGGGACCCTGAATGACAGGTAAGATCTCTATATCATACGGAGGAATCAGCAGTGGATTGTGAATTAGCGAGAGATTGTGGCGTCGAAATCTCTATCTCTACGAATCTTCGCGCGCTGAAATGGTTGCCTACAAAATGGTTGATGACATCGTGCGGTGTAAACCTTAAACGATAGCGCTGATAGTAGCGTTCAGCTACTGCAACAGCTGATCAGGTCGTGCGTGCGGCGCTTTCAATATTCCTCGTTGCGTATATGTTTTGATGTGACAAATAATTATTTGAAATTAACCCCAATGAGGTACTAACAATGTCGGAGTGAAATCAGGGTTCCTACCTAGTTTATGCGCAACTTTCGGTAATACAGAGTATATATATATATATATATATATATATATATATATATATATATATATATATTTATCCCACGCACTATTTTGCGTCCATGCATTGCCATTTTACATTACATTTTGCGTCCTCGACTATTTTGCGTCCGTATACCGGACGCAAAATAGTTCCGGCCTTATTAATCGAGTAAACCGCTAAGAAAAAAAAAATTGTCCGTGCGTGCCCGTTGGTCATGCCACCACCATTGCCAGGTTTTTTTCTCATATTTTTATTCCAACCCGTTTAGTACCTAAGATGGAAAATAGGTGGAAGCAAAATAGTGCGTCATATGTAAAATTCACGTATAATTTAGTTCACAGAAATGCCGATAGAGCGAAAATAATATACTTATGCCGTATATTTTTATTACATACCGCGCATTATTTTGCTTCCTTCTACTTGGCAACGTCGCACACATATAGAAGAATCGATGAGGTTAGTGATTGTAAATCAGTAGGTATATATGACACAATTTAAAAAAAAATGTTAGAAGTGTTTCTTTTCCTTTGACTAATGAATACATTGTGAAGCATTTGAAAAGTATCGGTTTAGTAAGAGGTGCCCGTGATTTTGATTTTTTTTATAGATGTTTTCTTTACAAAATGTAATATTTACCAGAAATTTAAAATTATTTAATTTATACTACCGTTTCTCTTCCAGCATTTCTTTTTTTTTTTGATACCTCTACATAATTTTTCAGTTAGGTTTCTCCCATTAATTTATTTTAGTTCAATAAGCCAAGGATATCTCCCAGAACAATTACAAAATCCAGTTTGGCATATCTTTCAGTTATAGTAAACAAATTCTAGAAAATGGATATCATATGATAGATTTCACTATTGTACTAAAGTGTCGACTATGTATAGACCACCTAATAAATCAATTAGAATCAAAAAAACAACTTTAATCTGAGAAGACTTTGCCACACGGGAAAGTGAAATCGACTATTCTTTCTTTACAATTTTCTCAATTGATTACAGTATGGTATATCATAAGTAATAGCACGGAAGAACTGCAAAGATTGAAGTATGGCACCTGGCGCCTCCCACTAAAATAAAACATGTCATAGTCTTGCTTATCCAATAAGTGGGGAAATCGACATTTAAAATAGATTTTCAGTTCAAATATTCAAAAACTTGCATTCAGCTTAGGTATCTGATTTCTAGGATGGTACTAATGTCTGAGGATGCTTCTTCATTAAAGCGCACACTTTTTTACCTGTTTAATTGATATATCGACAAATGTAAATAGCAAACATTTGTCGATATTTCAATTAAACAGTTATTAAGTGTTTTCTTTCATCGACCTCAACCGACATATAGATTAAGTTGGGTTAGGGTTAAGATGGTGGATGGATAGGTTTCACTGCAATCTTTTCAGATCTATGTGGTCACCTTTTTTCTAGAAGACACACTCTAATTTAATTAGATCTACTATCCTTGAGAGCGCCTCTTTTGTGTATTTGTTAGCTGTGGGGTTCTCCACGCCCATGACTAGAAACCTTGTCCTCGCCAGGTCGTCGCATTACCACAGTACATGAACTGGTGTTTTTTCCTCCTCCTGACAAAATCTGCAAATAGCATCATCTGCCAGGCCAATGTTGTACATATGCCTGTTTAGTTTGCAATGACCAGTCAGCAGACCTACTACCATTTTGACATCTTGACATATTCCTGTCTTTACTCAGTAGGTCTCTAGCAAATTCACGCCTTTGTTCCTTTAGAAATTTTTTTGCCTGTCTCTGTCCTGGCCACTTTTGCCACTATTCTCTGGACTCATCATGCGTCTAGTTCCTAGCTTTTAGTCTGTAGTTTTAGTTGAGACGACATTTGTTATTGTTTATACATATCTCAATTGTTAATTTTTAATATGCTGTTTATGTATATTCTGTGTCGCACAGTTGCCACATACTTATAAACGTCATATTGACAAGTGCTGTACCTGCCGTTACAATTACTTTGACACATCAAGAAAGTAGTTCTCATCTTCTCAAATGTTATCGCTGTTACGAGCATACTTCCAACGCAATCTGCCCACTAACATCTTTCATGCTTGATCGACGATAAGGACATGGCACTGCTGCACGATGAAATGCATTACTTATAAACGACTTTGAAGTTTGAAATAGACCAACGGGGTATATGAGACCCCTGTAGGTTTATCATGCTGGTTATAAATAAATAAATTTGCGATTTGGTAATACCAAAAGAAGGACCAACTCTGACGAAGGACCTTAACAAGTCTTGCCTGGAAAGATCATCCGCTCTCTTATTTTCCTCATTTTCGAGTGGTTGGGAACCTATGCTGATGCAGATCGGGTACCCACCTGATTTAGGGCGCCTACACAGTCCCAAATTACCTTAGACTCAGCACTTACGTAACGAACGCCTTAAGTGTAGGGTGGTTCGATTTTTCTGACACAATGATGAATTGCAGCAACCTCAGCCTAACTACACCGTTGTATCTCTGCTGAAGCTTACCGTAACAGCCTCTCTAGGCTTCTTTACATATATTCCAGCTCCTATGCCGTAGCCTGTTCCAGAGGTGTCTGTATACCGTTTCGAGTCCGCTCTCACCGGGTGCCCTTTCGTCCCTCTTATCTAGTATTATAATCTGATATTTTGAAACATGGCATCGCATGGCATCCCCACAAAGAGTGCCTCCTTAAGTTTATTCAAAGTTTTTGTAGTCAACGCTGTGCAATTTACTTATTGTTGCTTGAGTATGCTATATACTATTTCCTTGTATGTAAATATATAGCGGTGGCAGATTTACAATGATTTCCATTACAGTGGTGGGGATCGATCTCATTGCACCCGTGCCACTTAAAGACGCTAGCCTTTGTACGACACTTGGCGTTTTGACCGCCTCCGTTTACTACAATTTTGGTCACCATACTACTGCTCCGTACGTTATGCTGGGACTATAATCATAATGTTTCCATTTGCACTGCTTTTAAAAGTTGTTGTGATATATAGTGCCGAAATGCCAGTTTCACAATAAGAAAAATATGAGATGCATGAGATTTCTTGAAAATATATGTTCCGGCTCTATATCAAGATGTAATTTAACACGTTAAAACAAACAATAGGGAAAGATTACTGTTAATGTATGAGTATGTACCTAATACAGCGGATACAAAATTTTATTGATTTTTAATTTTTTATTTCTGTAGTCATTTGTAATTAATTGAAGAAGTTGATTCGGTAGAATTTTGTGGCTGGTTTCATGTAAAGTCCTACATAATTGCCAAACGATTCGACTTTTATATTTTTATAAAATAAAAAATACCTTAATTAATTATCTAATCATTAAAATTTATTATTATAATATCTTTCTGGACCTATGGCGTATACAACATCGTTATTATGGTCAAATGTTAATGTACTGGACAACACACACATATACTAAATAATTTCAAATGAAAATATTATGATATCTTGATATGAATGTGCAATTTTGTTAAAGCAGATTTTTTTGTATACTGATAAATTTTAAGAACGGTAGATATTAGTTTGTGCAAAAATCACCGATATCAAAAACCGGTTAATCGATTTTAGTAAAAAAAAAACGGTTTTACCAACTTAAGGTAAAAAACCGTGTGTATTTTTTGAAGTTAATTAAGTTATAAATACCTGTCTTCTGATTTCAAAAATGGACTTTGGTTTTGAAAACTGGTTTTGGTTTCAAAATCGGATTGATTTGTGCACTGAATATAGATCATCTTCCTATTCCTTTAACACTGCATTGTATTATTCCTTAGATACGAGTAGTGTATTTCTTTACATAAAGAGGTGTTAATTGCCTTAACTAGGCTTCGCAGCCTGTGTGGTATTTTTTCCGGCAGATTAGCCTTCAAGTTGATTGCTTCCGCAATGGTAGTCTCTGCCGTTCCAATGAAACGCATTCAAAACAACGTGGTGGGCTACCTTCTTCTCCTTGTTGCATAGTTTACATACAGGTCCATCTTTAAAGACGCTTATTCTATGTGGATACTATCTTAGGCAGCCGTACCATATTCATCGATTCGGTACCGTTCTAAGCTGTATTCGGTTATTATCCCTTTGTTGTGTTTGTCCTCATACTGTTCCAGTAAGCCTGGTGTTTCTTTTCGGTCCACTCAGTTACTGCATCACGTATCGCAGTATTGGTTATCTCGAGAGCTGGGTCAGTTCCAATGAATTTTATGGAAGAGTCCTTGTTAGCATTCGCAAGTTCGTTGCATGCTATGTCCTTATGCCTGGTATTCACACCAAAGTAACTTTATTGTGTTTAGTCAGTAGTTCAAGATTTACCAAGCAGTTCCAAGTTAGTTTTGAGGTTACTTAATAGAATACTGCTTTAGAGCGGTTCGATTGTCGGATAGGATACTGATCAGCTTTGCATACCAATTTTGGGTTTTGCTGTCCAACCATCCCCGTTCACGATAATCTTGAAGGGTTTGTCGAAGGAGATTTTGAGAGTAATTGTATCACTGACCATTTAAAAAATACCGTTGTGTTATGTTATTCTGACATTCCTAGGAGTTTCCATTCTTGCCACCCCATTAATGTAAATAAAGAGAGTAGATTTGACATGGTTTCCATAGTAGATTTATGCAGCTGCAGTGATGCACAAGCAAGCTAATCTTCGTCACTTTGCGAGTTTAATAATCGTCTTCCTCTGCGTGGTCTTTGTCCACAAATCAGGATCCATAGGTTAACAAAAGGCTTACAAGATGTCAATCTCGATGTTTCCGAATTGTTCTAAGGGTTTCATTCATTTCATTAAAGTTAGGGTGGGCACTTACTGTCCGGGCACTTGAGCTAGGTGCTCATTGTACCATCCCTATTAATTCTCTTATTTCTACTCGAGCAGCTTGGTGTTCTCTATAAAGCCCAGTATCTTGCCCACTGGAAACTTGAGAACCTTCGAGGGCTCCAATAGATCTCTCCCGAAATATTTCTGCCTGAGTACCTTCAGTTCCTCACATGTGCAGATTACATGTAAACTCGTTTCCTCCTGTAGTTCGCATCTTCTACACCACGGTTCGCTTACCCGGCCTGTGTTGTATACATGTTTTTGCAGAAGACAGTGTCCAGCTACCCGCCCAGTAATGGTTTTAACTTCTGTCTTACTGCACCTGAGTAGGTTATCAGAGAAACTAACATCCCCATTCCCTATCAGGCTTTGGTATATAGTTGACCTTCAGTCGACCTCCATTTCTTTGTACTTTCTTTATCTAACCAGGTCCAGATCTCCCTTTTTGCGGAATTCTTAGTAATTCCACATACGGGCTCTGAACCCATGAAGTGTCTCTTAGAGCCTCAATCGGCTAGTTCGTCGGCTATTACATTGCCATTTACATCCTCATGTTCCGACACCTAAATCAGAGACACCGTGTAGTCTCGTGCCAGTGCATTGAGAGATTGTTTGCAGTCCGAACTAGTTTTGACCTAGTTATGTGGTTCGAGAATGCCTTAATGACAGCCTGGCTGTCAGTCATTATATTAATTTCCTCCTCATGTAGCCCCTTTTGCAATCATTTCTGCACAGGTTGCAAGGCGAATACCTCTGCCTGGAAGACTGTTGTATGTTCCTCAGGCTTATGGATATCCTTTGATTAGGACTGGGCCCACAAATACCGGCTCCTGTGCCCTGGCTGGATTTGGATCCGTCCGTGAACCAATTATCGTTAGCAGTGCTCTCACTACGTGCCTGGTCTCTGTTCGGTATGGAGATTTTCACCTTTTCAGTGAAGATAATTTCAGGTGCCATGCTACCCGTGGGCATTTGCAGCAAGGCCCGTCGAGCATCGTGCCCGTAGTATAAATGTGCCCTCCCACCCTGAAGTTGGGATGTCACAGGTTGTTGGCTTTCAGTCTAGGGATCGCATTCATTGCCTCCGCTCTCACATAAAGCTCCAACGGGGGGAGGCCCACAATGGTCTCCAAAGAGGCGGTCTCTGTACTGTTAGTTGCACCAATGATACCCAGCAATGCCTGTCTCTGGACAGCGGTTAGCAGCTTCGCTGCGGAGGACACTTCTGTCCTCCTCCACCAGACTACTGCCCCGTATGTTATCGCTGGTCTTATCACGGCAGTATATACCCAATGGATCACCTTCGGCTTTAATCACTAATATACACTTTATTTCGACTAATTTGCGTCCACCACGAAAGAACACAAAAATACAGTTTTATATTGATCCTATATTAAATATGCTATATTGCTTCCTATATACGTTTATTTCGACCAACATGTGGCAACGTGGCGGACGCATTATACTTACAAGTTTATACAAAAAAATATACATCGGACGCAAAATAGTTAGCAATTTGTCTGAAAATATACGCAGTGGACGCAAAATAGATAGGCAAATGTAAGGAAGCAAAAAAGTGCGTAGAATGAAAAATCGTATAATTTCATTTTAAAGCTACAGCAATAAAAAAGTGATCGGCGTTATCCATTTTTTCCCGCGGTTCAATATACATCACTAAAATGCTTCTAACTACGCTCCTTCCTGGGGACGCACTACGACCGCGTTATGAAAGGAAGCAAAATAGTTAGCGGGATGTAAATAATATATATATATATATATATATATATATATATATATATATATATATATATATATATATATAAGTATTTCACTAGTAATGTAATGTAGTTTTTAAGCGGACATGTTGACGCTCTCTCCTTGTCGTGGTGAATGTCACATGTCGACTCGTCGGTAAAACAGTGAGGCACGCGCGCTCGCCGCTGGTGGCGTTAGAGGTGGGTGCGCGGCAAACACTCTGTATTACCGAAAGTTGCGCATAAACTAGGTAGGAACCCTGATTTCACTCCGACATTGTTAGTACCTCATATATATATATATATAATATATATATATATATATATATTATATATATATATATATAAGTATTTCACTAGTAATGTAATGTAAGTTTTTATATATATGTATATATGTATATATATATTGATATATATATGATATATATGATATATATTGATTCAATCGACGTAATCAGTCCATGCATATTAGACAGGCAACCACAGACCATGGGTAATCAGCTACTTTAGAGATGTATATGTCGCAGGGAGATGATAAAAACGGAGATTTGATCAAATCCCTAAGCTAGATGATCAATTCACGGAAGATGTTAAAATAACAACTCTGTTGGGTGATTTCCCTAAAGAAAGTACGTGATTTGATCAAATCCCTTAACTGTTTTAGTGAAAAGATGAAATAAACAAGTCAGGACTTGCACAGCTCTATGTTTCGCTTGTTACCCCTCTCCTTCATCTTACCGCTCCCCTCCGGCCACCGTGCCGGCCAGCGCCGCACTTATAACGTGACGCACACGCACATCGCACGCACTATTGCACACAGTGACACAGTAGCGCCTAAACATTACGCGAGGAAGGTTGCGTGCATTTTTATTATTGTTTTGTATATTTCTAGTTTTATCAAGTACCTACCGTAGAAAAATGGGTTCAGATAAAGAAAAAAATCAAACTCTGACCGAATTTGTATCTGAAGACCAGTTTAATGAAACTATCAAGACATTTTTGAACCAGCGGCATGATAAAGAAAAACCTTTGTGGACTCGCGAAAGGATAGAAGAAGCTATCACAGTTATTGAACAATTTAAATTAGCACCAGTACTTAAACTGAAACGGACACATAAACAGTACTATTATGGAAAAAATACGATATTATGGAAGTAGGTACTAAAAAATCTTTGTATTTGAAGAGAAAATCTGACTCCGATTCAGTTGTAAAAATAGTCCCAACGGAAAATTTTTACCACATACTTCGGGAAACGCATCAGTCAACTGGCCACGGAGGAAGAGATAAAATGCTGTATAGCTTGAAATCGAAATACCTAATACCTACTTCAGTTGTACTGGAGTTTTTAAAGCTGTGCACGGTATGTCAGTCTAAAAAAAAATTTCCAAGAAAAGGAATCGTTGTTTGCCCAATTGTATCTAGCGACTTCAATCATCGTGGCCAAGTCGATTTAGTAGACTTACAGTCGACCCCAGACAGAAACTACAGATGGCTATTACACTACCAGGACCACGCGACGAAATTCAGCTTTCTTCGACCGTTGACTTCAAAAAGAGCTGCTGAAGTAGCAATGGAGCTATTAAAAATATTTTTGGAAGTCGGTTGTCCTCATATACTACAAAGCGACAACGGCCGTGAGTTTACGGCTGCTGTCATACAAGAATTAACAAGCCTATGGCCAACGTGCAAAATTATAAATGGTAGGCCTAGACATCCAGCTAGTCAAGGATCTGTTGAGCGATCAAATCAAGATGTTGAAGCCATGTTACGTGCTTGGCTAATTGACAATGACACAAAAAAATGGGCTATAGGTTGTTACTTTGTTCAATTCCAAAAGAATTCCTCTTTTCATCGAACCATTAAACGATCACCTTACAAAGCTTTATTTGGAACAGAACCAAAAACAGGACTCCAATCTAGTCATATTTCGAAAGAGTTGCTTGAAAAACTTGTTACGGAAGAGGACTTGGACCTACTTCTTAAACAGCAGGACCATGAAATTATTTTAACACCAGAAGACTTACCAGCGGATTCCTTTAAGAACAATAACGACGGTTCAACTTCAAAAGATCTACCAGCATCTGAATTAATTAATTACAATGCTTCAACTTCAAATGATCTATCAGTTAGCAACTCTACTTCAACTCCTGTAGTGTTACCTGCATCAGAAGGGGAAGCAGCTGTCAACAACAATAAAGTATGTTGTGTTGTTTGTGGAATGGAATCTACTCGAGCCCATTCATGTGACATTTGTAAAAATCCGGTGCACGCAATATGTGGGACTACAGTAGGAGAAGAAGGATATGGATCGAAAATTCTATGCTATTTATGCCAAAAAGAAGAAAGCATTAAAGATCAAAGAGAAAATGCTGCAAAACACCTGATAAGATCAGCTGAAAAATGAAAGAAGTTTCTTTGAAGAAATTTAAAGACGTGGTAGTAGATTCCACAGTTTTGGTTGATGTACCTAAGGTAGACAGAGGCCCATTAGATGGAAATAACATCGTGGGGATCGTATTAGATATAAAAAATAATTTATATCAAATTGGTACCTCAGCTGGAATTATAAAAGATTGGCTACCTAGAAACGCTCTTCAAATAGCTACTACAACATTTACCGAAACAGTTCCACGGACTAACCTAAGTTTGCGTGAGATTGCAGGAAAATTATCCTTATTTGGAGGTCAAGGATTTAAGAAGTGTTCCTGTGAACAATCCAAAATACAATGTAAAACAAAAAGATGTGTCTGTAAAAAAAGTAACGTACTTTGTAACTCGAGATGCCACAAATCAACAACGTGTTTTAATAAAAATGCATGAACATTATTATTTATTAATTACATTCACTAAAACTTTTTAAACGTTCACTAAAAATATCCTTGTTGTTTTTAAAAATATCAGCTTAAGTACCTATTTCTTTTGTTAATTAGTTTCGAATAAATAATTTGTTTCAATGACTATTGTTGTATTACCTACACTACATTTAATAACGGTTTACTAAATACTTTTAATATCTAAACAATATTATTTAATCTTTTCACTAAAACAGTCAAGGGATTTGATCAAATCACGTACTTTCTTTAGGGAAATCACCCAACAGAGTTGTTATTTTAACATCTTCCGTGAATTGATCATCTAGCTTAGGGATTTGATCAAATCTCCGTTTTTATCATCTCCCTGCGACATATATAACATGAAATTACATAAAAATGAAATATAACTTCTTAAGCAACTTAAGAGGGGTAAAAAAAAATTATTTAAAAAAAAATACTAAATCTAACAGTTGTTATCACACCAAGAACGTTTAACCGCCTTTTTGAACCATTAGTGTATATTTTTGAGATTCCTACACGATTTTGTCAGACCACGCGGTGTTGCCATGCAAGGAACAATTTTGTATACGATGAGGTTTTTGTAAGTGCATATAATCAGATCGTTAGGTGGTGTACAAGCAAACCGGTAGACTGATGTGATTTAAATTAATATACCCGTGTTTTTAAGTTAATTGATAAATATGAGTCGGGGAAGGATGCTAGTTGAACTAGCAAATACATGGAATAATGATAAAGATAGCGACGGTAAGTCAGAATTTTGTTTTATTTATTTTTCTTATTAATTATTTTACAGTTAACATTTAATACCATGATATTGTTGTGTATATTTTATTTAATTCCGTGTACATAATTTAATGTTTTTATTTAACTTCGAAATACGTTATATCATATTGACATTGATGTCTATGTCGTACTCGTAACGGTCGTACTTTTGAACTTGTATGGAATTAATGGTGCGGATGAATGTGCGCATGTGTAGTGTGAGTAGATTACGCGGGAGAATGACTCGTTAGAAGATACATAACAGATATTTCTTGCAATTTGGATATATGCAGATTACGTTAACTTGTAGTAATCATATAAAAATAGTTTAAACTATAGTGTTCTCAAGAAATGGAAAATCTGTCATTACGAGATCATTGAAAGTTAATACAAATATTAATTTTTTTGTCCATGATTCTGCTTTTGTATTTAACAAATATTCGGAAAAATATTCTGTTATTATTGGTATTGTTTAGATTGCGGAATAGTTATAAACCACCTTCCATTTTAATAGCTGTGTGAGGTTACAGCTATTCAGTCTAAAATGATTTTTTTTTATATATTTCGTTTCGTATTATATGTATAATGTCAACCTTATAAATGTAAAAAATATATTTTTCAGCAACTGAGCCTAGAATTCATGAATGTTCAGAAACATATAAAAATGACATGGATGACTTTGATGATAACGATAATTATTCCAGTGGTACTGAGTATATACCTCCTTCCGAATTTTCATCTGAATCTTCTGATATAGAAAATATATCACATGATATAATTTCAACTTTTTTAAATGAAGCAGATGACTTAGGCTGCGTTCCGATTCGCGCATAATGCATATTATGCGTCTGATGTAACGATACATCGTTCCGATTTAACATGTATGCGTGTATAAAAAGTTTTGCCGCGAAATCAGTTTAGACCCTGACAGAGGCTAGAATGGAACATACAACGCATAGAAAAAAAGGTAATGCAGTCTATGCGTGGCATATGCACGACAAGTAAATCGGAACGCTCACAGTGTTCTATGTCTTTCAATGCACGCATCGCATAAAATGCGCAAATCGGAACGCGGCCTTAGATACTTTTAATATGAATGTAAGAATATTTTTATAATATAATTAAGTAAATTAATTACAGACGTATTATCATTGAATCTACAATGATTTGAAAAGAAAACCCTGATCCTTAATTCTGTTAATTTTGCGTTTTATCTAATAATAATGACCTGTTAGCGGTGTAGGTGACTTGTTGCAACTGACCTAGTTTTTGTTCGTTATTATAGATCTGTAGTTAAAACTTTTGTTTATTCAATAGAATTTTTATTGTGTGAATATGAAAAAATAGTTGGAGTAATAAATTGTTCACTTCATTGATAAGAAATCGTGGAAATTCTATATGCAACTTCATGATAAATTTATCTAGCGCAAAATTTAAGCTATCTTTCTTCACCAAAAATAATGCTGTCGTTATTTTTGCGGATATAGTGTGCAATATATTTCAGAAGCCACACTACCATGCCGTGAGAAGTGTTGTCAAACTGATGATATAGATACTCGTGAAGTAAGTAAAAAACGCCCTGTTGCTTTGTCCCTGTACTAAATTAAGAATTTATAGATATCAATACGACAGCCTATAATAGAGACGGAGAATGTTTACCAGAATTTAGAAAACCTTCCGTTAATGGAATTTGGAGATAAAAACTCTACTATCACATCATCTCTCACGAGAAAATCCAATAATACAGACTTTGGTTTGGAAACCTACGACTTTATAGCTTCATCACCAGATTCAAATACCTCTTGCATATCTGAATATCATTATTTGAAGAAAATTAATTTTAATTCAGATGAATCTTTAGAAGATGTTTCTTGCAAAGATACTTCAGAATATGTGCCTTCAACCTCTTGTAACTCATCCAGCACAAGTGAAAGTGTTTCTGATGGATCAAGAAGCAGTATAGAATACCCCTTCCCAAAGATTTATGCCACACCTTCGACAACGTCTGACAATAAAGGAAGAGGTACACAAATATAGAATCTTAAACTCATCAGCTATATAAATGCTAACTTAACTTTGAAACTTTCTAATTTATCTGTCTTTTCTCACAGTGTTTAATAAATTTTTGTAATTAAAAATGTTATGCTCTCTATTTCAGAAATTTCCAACAATCAAATCGTAAATCGTACGGTGACCGCGCAACTAAATTTTGAAAAAGATCTAGCCTTAGATGCTTTTAATATGAATGTAAGAATATTTTTATAATATAATTAAGTAAATTAATTACAGACGTGTTATCATTGAATCTACAATGATTTGAAAAGAAAACCCTGATCCTTAATTCTGTTAATTTTGCGTTTTATCTAATATTTTTATTTAATATACGATTTCTGTTAATAAAACGTAAAATTGATACATTTTAGGGATTTTAATATTCTAGAAGTATCTGTGAAAATGTATGCGTTATTAAGATTACCACCTATTTTAGACACAAGATTCAAAAGTTAGAAGCGAAGTAATTTCATCTATATTACAAAAAGAAAATCAAAGTGAAATGAAAGAAAATGACCCGACAGCTAGTGCAAGCAAGGTATTTGTTTTCTAGTTTTGTAGTCATTCTATTGAACAGAGTTTATTTTTGCTTCAATTTAAATAAATATATATTTTTATTAGAGATTATGTAGGAATAAACTTATGCTTTGCTACTTATTTCTTAGGAAAGCTTCATGAAAACCATATTTAACACCAACAAAGATTTCTGCCCCTTTTGCTTCGCTGAAGTAGGGCATTTTTCGAGACATTTGACAAATAAACATTCAGATGAAATTGAGATAAAAAAGATATCTTCTTTGCCTTTAAAAAGTAAAGAAAGGAGGGATGCGATTATAGGTTTACGAAGAAAAGGCAATTTTATACTTACACAGCAAAAACACGTTCTTAAACCTGTAAGAAGACAAAGGATGGGCTTAGATGTAGAAACTGAAAACGGAAATTATTATCCGTGCGTAAATTGCCTCGGTTACTATAAAAAGGAATATTTATGGAGACACAGAAAGAACTGCAAATCTAACTTAGAGACTGCAAAACCCTGCGCAAGAGTTCAACACCTTACAAAATCGCAAACACTTCTGGCAACAACTGGTCTCCTTGGAAATTATTTAAGCGAAAGTAGATTAAAGCAAGAAGTGTTCGATATAATGCGTCCCAATGAAATCAGTTTCGTAGCTAAAAACGATTTCTTGATATGTTTATTTGGAGAATCATATCTTAATAAACACAAGAGGAAACAAATGCATGTTGTAGTTTCAAATAAAATGCGTGAATTAGCACGCTTAAAGATTGCCCTTACAAAATCGACCACAATTAGCAATTTTATAGATGCCCTTCTGCCAGAAATGTACAATCATCTTGTGGCTGCAGCAAAAATTATTAGTGGCTACGATCCGGACAAGAAAAATTTCCAAGCTTCCTCCTTGGCTCTACATATGGAAACTACTCTAAAATTTGTTTGTGACATAGCGAAAAAAGGCATAATGACAAAAAATCCTCTATTTTCTAACTTCAAAGACGAAAAGGTACAAAAAATTTGTGAACTACGAGATATTATAAATTGTCACTGGTGCAATGATATATCAAGCTTAGCTAACAAATGTTTAAACGAAAAAAAATGGCAAAAACCAAAATTGCTTCCCTTGACAGAAGACATAAAATGTTTCAACAACTATGTTACATCGTTAGCGGACGAAGCATACGAAAAGCTAATAAGTCAGGATAATTTAGAGCACTATTATAAAATTCTTATGGAATCTACATTAGCAATTGTACTTGTATTTAATCGCAAAAGAATTGGGGAGGTGCAATTTTTAGATATAGACACTTATGAAAGAGATTTTCAACACATAAGCCAAGAAGAAAGCTTAAACTCGTTAACAGAATTTGAAAGAAGCATGAGTGCAGCATTTAAACGCGTTATAGTTTTTGGGAAGGGTTCAAAACCGGTTCCTATATTATTTACAAGAAAAATGCAAAAGTTTATTGAAATGATAATAAAAATTCGAAGAACGAGTGATATAGTACCGAAGGCTAACAAGTATATTTTTGCAAACCCAGGCTCCGATGGATGGGTGACTGGTTCATCAGTTTTGAGGAAGTTTGCGACTAAGTGCGGCGCCAAAAGTCCGGAATTACTAACCAGTACAAGATTCCGGAAACAAATAGCAACTATATTACAGCTGATGAATTTCGAAAACACAGAAATGGATCAAATTGCTAAATTTATGGGCCACACTCAAAAAACGCATTTGGAATTTTATCGGTAACTAGATAATCTAAAAAAATATTCCCTTTTACTAAATTTTCTGATGATTTACATCGTGAGTACTTAATGTATATTAAAAGTATAATTTCAATAACATTATTTGAATCTTAAAATAGATTATAATATTTGGTTGTTTGTTATAAAAAACTATATCTTTGTATTGTAAAATATACTGTAAAAGGCTCTGATCACCAAATAATAGTTTTGTTTCAATCTTTCGGAAGATATATACCAAACCGCAAAAGTTTTATTGTTGTTGAACGCTGGTAAAGGAAGGGAAATTAAAGGAAAAAATTTAAATGAAGTAGAAATAAATGAGGAAAACATCTTTTCAGATGAAGAAACTGAAGGACAATGTGAACGGGATTTGAACAAGTGGAACGAAGAAGAGAATGAACAAACAGAGGAAATAGATGTGGATAGTTTTCACACTCAAGACAAATATAGCGAAGTACATGAAGAAGAAACACAAAAACAATGTAAAATAAATGAATCAAAAAGAATCAAGCGTATGAGATGGCGAAAACATCAAAAGGAGGCCGTGCTAAAATATTTCAAGAAGCATGTGAAAAATAGTATTCCTCCAAAAAATGAATGAATGCATAGAATTTGTGAAAGAAAACCCCAATTTGTTTGAAGAATCCGACTGGGTACGCATAAAAACACTTGTATACAATACATACATAAAGAATATGTTTTTGTAAACAAAAAAAAAAACAAATAAGTAAATAAAAATATGTTTTGGGTTAACAAATTTGACTTTCTATTAGAATTATTCTATTAAAATCACTATTTTTTCCTAGTTCAGTTTAAAATTTTATACTTATTGAATATTACTTTTACTTTTTTTCTGCTGTGTATAAAGTTCAAATGAAATACACAATTGAAATTATTTGATGCTTCAAAACCCCTAATAATAATTATACTCCTATAATCCAATATATGTATTTTAACATTTTTAATCTTTCGAACAACCATAGGCGCGCTAGAAGTTTAATGCTGCTTCTTCTATTTATAATTGACCAGCGTCATTATATTTCTAAAAGATAAAAGAATATTAAACTTATTTCAACTTATTTTATAAAACTAAATATTCAACAAGTTACACATAACTTCAGTTCCAACGTTAATAATACTGCGAATCAAATAATATAAGTAAATAGCACCTATAACCTAAATAAAATAGATATTTACAATGTTGTCACATTTTTGGTTTCATAACGCAGTAACCATTTTGCATGGTCTGACAAAATCGGTTAGAATTCATTTCTGTATTATACATAAACGACAGCAGCGCTACCTTCTCTATAAACTGATGAACTAAAGCGTATATAGTGTACCCAGGGAAACACCAAAACCGGACCAATTTTTATATTGAGATTTTCAGGTCTAGGTGATCTACATGGCGTAGTAGTGCCATATCTAACAGAAAACGTTGTCAGACCACTATGGTGGTCTGACAACGTATCTTTTGGTTTGGGAACGTTGACAACATATACTGATATTGGTCTGTGTATGCTGTTTAACAAATCTATATATATATATATATATATATAATATATGGATATATCTAAGTTCTCGCGGGTTATAACATATAATTCACCTTCTCGGTCACTCCGCGTGTTTTCCTCCGAGCGAGGATTAGTTGGACGTTTCGGAGGCATCTCAGCTACCTTTTTCGACTTCTAGTCACTACTGGCGTTCGAAGACTATTTATTTATTTTATTTAAATAGTCTTCGAACGCCAGTAGTGACTAGAAGTCGAAAAAGGTAGCTGAGATGCCACCGAAACGTCCAACTAATCCTCGCTCGGAGGAAAACACGCGGAGTGACCGAGAAGGTGAATTTATATATATATATATATATATATATATATATATATATATATATATATATATATATATATATATATATATATATATATATTCTAATTCTTTTTTAAAATTATCTTCCGAAAGCGGTATGTTCAATAATCTTGTTATTAAGAAAAAGAATGTTGTGTATTTTTGTTTATAGCTTGTATAAGATAAGTTGTGTATATAATTGTTTGTGTGTGTGGCTTTTCTATGTATATCAAAGTGGAATGTATTATCTTTAATCATAAGTAATAAATCAAGAAATGGTAAACTGTGTTGATCCTCAATTTCAAACGTAAATTTTATTGACGGATACTGATTATTAATGAAATTAAGGAAAAAATCTATATCAAAATCAAATGGTATTACAGCAAGAATATCATCTACATATCTAATCCACAATTTAGGGAAAGAAGCATATTTACCTTTAATATCTTTTTCAAAATAATTTTAGGAAGAGGTTTGCTAAAAAAGGAGAGAGTGGGTTAAGGATAAGGGTAATGCAATAGTGATCCTTGATAAGAACACTTATATAAGAGATGTTGATGACATGTTAGAAAGTGGTCCTTATGAAACAATAGCCAAAGATCCTTTAGGTAGATATGTGAGAGAAGTAACTAAAGTATTAAAAGAATGTAGTAATCTTATAGATAAGGGGTTGACAAAAATTTTAACTTCGTCAGTTCGGATATGAGGCCACCATTTTGTTTCTAGTACCGTAATTTTTGGGCGACTGTAAGTTCCCTTTCATTAATTTTAGTTAATAAGTTTTGTAAAATTGTAATTTTCCATCATTTAGGCCTGAAGAAGGGGCGAATTTGCAAAGGTCCCGAAACGTAACAAAGCCTTAATTAAATATAAATTATTGAAACCTAATTCTTGTTTCATTTCGGAACAAGTAATTTGATTTATTTCATCAACATATTGGAACATCAGAATCAGTAGCTGAATTTTTCCGTTTTAATTTCTATATATATATATATATATACAAGAATACAGTCCACCAACCCACCATATGGTCCAATCTAGCCGGATGAACAGCAGCAAAGAACAACGTTAAAAGAATATTCTAGAAGAGTCACTGTAAAACTTCGCTGAAGGCGTGGTGCAGTAGCTACTATATCGCTGGGAACAGGAAGAAAACATGGACACGAGAGGTGGGTCGTCTTTTTTCTTTCTCCCCTAGAATATCCTTACTGTCTATATTTGTGCAAACGCATTCTATATTAAATACATTAAGTATACAGGCTATAAAAAAATCGTCATCATGACTGAGACTAATTCTGAAGAGCTAAAAGCATTGACTCGAAAGCGAGGGGGGGTGCAAAACTTCTTTTACTAACTTTAGTAAATCTTTAAATGAAATTCAGAGCAAGGATGCAATAAGTAGCGTAGAACAAATTCAATTAGAAGAAAGGGTTATTAGACTAGAAAATACATTTGTTGAATTCAATCAAATCCAAACGGATATTGAAGCGATTGCGGAAGATGTTGATGCGCAATACAATAGCAGAAACGATATTGAAAATACATTTTATTTATTACTAGCAGAAGCAAAATTATTATTGAAAAAAGCTAACCCTCAAAGTACTAATTTAGGTTCGGTACACGAAATTCAATCCGTAGCGTCAGCTGACAGTGGAACTCAACTCCAAGGGGTTAAATTACCCACAATACAACTGCCCAAGTTTGATGGCACATATGAATTATGGCTTGAATTTCGGGACACGTTCGACTCTCTCATTCATACCAATAACAAAATTGTTGACATCCAAAAATACCATTATTTAAGAGCTTCACTGCAGGGTAATGCGGCAGATATTATAAAATCTATAGAATTCTCTCCATCAGGTTACAATTTGGCTTGGGAAGCCGTAGGCGAGAGATATAACAATAAAAAACTCTTAATACACAATCATATAAAGGCATTATTTTCAATTGAAGCAATACAAAAAGAATCATACGAGAAATTCAGAACCTTAGTTGACAACTTTTCAAAACATTTAAGATCCTTAGAACAACTAAAGCAACCTTGTGACCAATGGGACGCTTTGCTTATTTTATAATGACTACTAAACTAGACAACAATACGCTTAGGGAGTGGGAAAGCATAACGCTAAACATGAGGAGCTACCAACATTGTTAGACTTAAAGAAATTTCTAAAGGCTCGTGCAGACCTTCTAGAATCTCTTGAGCTCAAAAGTCAATCACAAGCCAAGCCACGCGAACGCGATAATAAAGTTAGTACTAGAGGATTACTAACAACAAATTATTCTTGTACCTATTGCGAAGGTGACCATAGCATTTATACATGTGAGGCATTCTTAAAATGCACTATAAGCGATAGGTGGAATTTCGCGAAATCAAAACGGTTGTGTACAAATTGTTTGCGAGAACGACATTCCAATAAACGTTGCAAAATCGGACCTTGTCGCAAATGCAAATCATGGCATAACTCTTTGTTACACTCTGACAGGGCAAAAGGGCCTGGAAATGCAACCAATGCTACTCAAGACTCCACAAACCGTGAGAGCACATCATCGAATGTTTTTGCTGCCAACAAAACAATCTCCTGCTTTGCAGGAGGTTACGTATTCCTTTCGACTGCTATCATAAAACTCAAGGATTGCAAAGGAAAGCACCATCAAGTGCGAGCATTACTAGATTGTGGGTCTCAATCTTCCTTTGTTACTCAGCATGTATGCAATCTGTTAGGAATAAAACAGGAGAAAGCAATTTTGGAATTATTTGGTATCGGCAATAAAACATCTAGTATTAAGGGAAAATGTAAACTCGAAATTTGCGCTATAGACGAATCCCTCAGAGAAACCAAAACTTGCTATATTTTGCCTGTAATAACTCACATATTGCACCATCCAAATACTAGTATAAATGTTCCCTCTGGAATTACACTCGCGGACCCGAACTTTGCTAAAGCAGGACCTATAGATGTTTTGATAGGGGCTGATCTATTTTGGCACCTTCTATGCCCAGACCAAATACGTTTAAGTAAAAATGGACCTATTTTACAAAATACAAGATTAGATTGGATTATTTGCGGTTCGTCGGGCGCACCTCGAGAAAATCGTATATCTTGCAACGTTAGTGCTAATCGCGAATTGCATAAATTAATATCCAAATTCTGGGAAATTGAAGAAGTTCCGGATACTCCTCATCTCTCAGAGGAAGAACTATTTTGTGAAAGAAATTTCCAAAACACTACTACACGTGATATTGATGGCAGATTCATCGTCACCATGCCATTAAAACAGCCGGCAGATATCTTAGGAGAATCCAGGCTACAAGCGGAAAGGCGATATATTTCACTAGAGAAAAGAATGGGAAAAAATGAAACACTTCGTGAACGCTACACAAGTTTCATGAGAGAATACCAGGAATTAAATCATGTCATTAATTGATGATGAAATGAATCAGAGTCATATAGAATATTTCATGCCGCACCATGGGGTCATAAAAGAAGACAGCCTAACGACCAAACTGCGAGTGGTTTTCGACGCATCAGCGCCGTCTAGCAATGGCTTGTCGTTGAACAATACTCAGGGCATTGGCCCCACTATACAAGAGGATTTGTTTTCGATACTCTTGAGATTTAGAAAACACGCATATGCAATATCTACGGACATAACAAAAATGTATCGTCAGGTACTAATAGATACAAGCCAGCGCAATCTCCAAAGAATAGTTTGGAGAGAAAGCACATCAAAACCGATGGGGTATTACAATTTAAACACTGTTACCTATGGACAAGCATCAGCGAGTTTTTTGGCCATACGATGCATTTTTCAGCTAGCCGCCGATATCGAAGCTGCCAAACCCGAAATTGCCAAGGTTCTCCGCCGAGATTTCTATGTTGATGATATGTTAATCGGCGCGGACACAATAGAACAAGCGGCGTCAATTTGCGCAGAAGTCGCACAGGTTTTGAAACAAGGATGTTTCCCTCTACGGAAATGGATATCCAATGATCCACAAGTCTTAAGCCAGATTGATGACAAAGATGAAGCATTTGGAGTTTTACATTTTTCTCCAGATGAAAGCGTCAAAACTTTAGGACTACTTTGGGCATGTCAATCTGATACTTTAGTGTATGATGTTTATGACACGTACAAGACGCGCGCTACTAAGCGAGATGTCCTCTCGCTAATAGCGAGAATATTTGATCCACTGGGACTAGTCAGCCCAACCACAATATTAGCCAAATTGCTAATGCAGAAGCTATGGGTACAAAAAATTAATTGGGACGAAGAATTACCTAAAGAATTACTGGACATCTGGAATAAATTTAAAAACGATTTGTCAAATTTAACACAATTACAAGTACCACGACGCGTTACCTCTGAAGGTTGTAACCGAATTGAACTGCATGGCTTCTCAGATGCTTCTCAACACGCTTACGGCGCCTCTGTACTTATAAGAAGCATTCGTGAAAATGGAAAGATATCCATTAGTCTCATGTGCGCCAAGTCAAAGGTAGGCCCAATCAAGACATTAAGCATTCCAAGACTAGAGCTATGCGCCGCTCTACTGTTATCTAGACTTGTTAGCAAGGTAATCGAATCCATCGATATCAATTTTGATCGTTGTTTTCTTTGGTCCGATTCAACGATAGTATTAGCATGGATCAATACAAGTCCAAGCGTCTTGCAATCATTTGTAGCCAATAGAGTTTCGGAGATCCAAACACTTACCTGCGATTACGATTGGAGGTATGTACCGTCGCAAGACAATCCAACTGATTGTCTGTCCAGAGGCCTTTTCCCCAGCCAACTTTCAAATTTCCCTCTCTGGTGGAGTGGCCCTCAATGGCTTAGTCTACCACGAGACTATTGGCCAGAGAAAAGCACTGAAGAAGTGTTACTGCCAGAGTTGAAATCACGATCAACTGCACTGCATTCATTTAACAACAAGGACATGCTATGGTTTCCGTTCGACCGGTTCTCACAATATTCGCGTATGTTGAGGGCGTTTGCTTATATTATGCGGTTCACAACAAGTTGTGCCATATCAAAGGAGGAGAGACAAACGGGCTCTCTCTCTCTAAATGAAATTAATTCTGCCCGCAAAAATATTAATAAGAATCTCCCAGCTTTGAAAACATTCTCCACGGAATATAATCAATTGATTAAGAGTGAAGCTGTAAGTGCTAAAAGTAAGCTAGCATCTTTGCACCATTTTTATATAATGACAAAATATTTCGAGTCGGGGGTCGAATTGTCAATTCCGATTTTCGATTGACAAAGAAATTTCCAATTGTTTTAGACTCGCAACACACATTTACAAAATTACTGTTTCGACATGAGTATTTACGTTTGTACCATGCAGGCCCACAGCTCTTACTCTCTACAATCAGAGACACTTATTGGCCGATCTCTGGCCGAAACTTGTCAAAGCTGACTGTAAAGCGATGCGTAGCAATGCGCTAAATTCAATCCCAAACCAATTCAACCAATAATGGGTGATTTACCAAAGAACGCGTTACGCATCCTTTCCATTTCAGACAACGGTGTCGATTATGCTGGCCCCTTTTTATGTAAAAGTAGGCAAGGCAGAGGCGCAAGGTTGGATAAATGCTACGTGGCGCTATTTATATGTTTCGCCACAAAGGCGGTTCATTTGGAACTAGTTTCCACTTTATCTACTAAAACATTTATTTTATCTCTACGACGTTTTGTGGCTCGCAGAGGTAAACCTAGCCTGATATATTCCGACAATGGCAAGAATTTTGTAGGCGCTATTGCAGAAATTTAGAAAATTCTTAATAAAAAATTAACACTTCAATTCAAGAATTTTGCCACCTCCGAAGGCATTCAGTGGCACTTGATACCACCATATTCGCCTCATTTTTGGCGGCCTTTGGGAGGCGGGAGTGAAGTCCTTTAAATCTCATCTTAAAAGATTCATTGTCTGAAACTCATTTAACCTTTGAAGAGTTCCACTACAGTGCTAGCACAAATAGAGGCAATACTCAATTCTAGACCCTTATGTCCGCCTTAGTCTGACCAAACGATTTAACTCCTCTCAGTCCTGCTCATTTTCTCGTGGGAAGACAATTAGTACTGGCTCCGGGTCAAGATTTATTGCAAGCAAAATCCAAACAGGCTGGATCGATTTCAGCGCGTCCAACAAATTTGCCAAGGTTTTGGAAAAGATGGTCAGCTGAGTACATCGCGGAACTTCAAAAACGCACGAAGTGCAAACGAACAAAGGTGAGCTGAAGGAGGATGGGTTGGTTCTAATCGAGGAGGACCGGCCTGCCGCCATCAAAATGGAAGTTGCGGACGCATAGTATTCCTGCACGAAGGCTCTCAAAACGTGCCTCGTGGTCGCCAGAATCAGGACCCAAGGTGGAATCATAATCAGATCCTTCGCCAAGCTGTGTCCACTGCCAGTTGTCAACATTGAAGATGTTGCGCTCTTTCAAGGCGGGGGCATGTTTACCGCGCACCCACCTCTAACGCCACCCAGCGGCCAGCGCGCGTTTGCCTCACTGTTTTTACCGACGAGTCGACATGTGACATTCACCACGACAAAGGAGAGAGCGTCAACATGTCCGCTTAAAAACTTACATTACATTCTAGTGAAATAACTTATAATATATTGTGACATATTGCAACTAAATAAATACAATTCGAAACTATATACAAGAATACAGTCCACCAACCCACCACAGAGAAATAATAAGTGCTTTAAATACAATAATATTTATTTCTCAAAACAACGGTTGGACAAAAAAGAGATACACAGATGTAAATAGGAGACTTCGTATTGTTACATATAAATATATAAATAACACTGCATTTATACTTTTCGCGTAAATATTAATTGAATCAATAATATTGCAAACGCGTGCCATGGAAATTAACAATATGAAATAAATTGTTTGATGCCGATGATTCTAATCACATAAACAAATAGCGGTAACTGAACTAGTAACTTCGCGTTTTCAAGAATGATTAAAACAGCGAGCTCGCGGTCTACAACTTTACCGAAAAGAACTAGTATACCCGTGCGAATGTGCAATTACATTAGTGTGTGATTTTTATTTCGCAAAAACGGTGATTAAAGTGACAACTCGCAATTCATATTACGTAAAATTTGTATACACAAGAACGGAAATTACATGAGATCGGAATTACACTCTCGAAGTATTCACGGAGCGGACGGAGATTTATGTGGCGCATCCCTAAAGCCGGCACTCGTAAAGTAATACACGGAATTTGAACGGAGATTGCG
Organism: Protaetia brevitarsis; assembly: GCA_004143645.1. Classification (NCBI taxonomy): domain Eukaryota; kingdom Metazoa; phylum Arthropoda; class Insecta; order Coleoptera; family Scarabaeidae; genus Protaetia; species Protaetia brevitarsis. The sequence continues at coordinate 1,237,496 of RXPK01000136.1, forward strand.
GGAGGCGCAGCCCCAAAGCCGGCATTCGTGCCGTAATACACGGAAGTGGACGGGGATTACGTAAGGCGCAGCCGTAAAGCCGGCACTGCTAACGTGATACACGGAATTTGAATGGATACTATGCGAGATCAGCCGTCGGCCGACGCTCAGCCTAGTGGAGAGATAGCGGGAAACGGAACCTCTCTCTGCCGGGTCCGTGTTTCGCGACGGCTTTTATAGGGCTCGCACTATCCCTGCTACGCGGTCGCGAGTGGGAGTCAGATTCTGCGTAAACCGACTTTCTAGCGCGTGATGACGATGCTTCGCGGACGGTGCGCGGTAAAGAGGATCTTAAACTAAACACGTCACAAAACAGAATTACGGTTATACTATGTACAATTACTGAGATAATCAATTGAAAATACCAAATTAACAATTTATAATCCATAAATTTAACTTAAAATTATACAAATAGATTGTCTCTTAAAACGGCACGTGACAAGTTTTCGGCCAAAAGGTATTATGTTATAGTTTTTGTCTTTGCAAGTAGACAGAGTGTTAACAATGGTACCGATTAAATTTTGGGTTTGTAATATACATGCTTCAGATTTATTTGAAACTTATCATGTGTATGTCCTATGTCCTTAATTATCTGACCGCAATTGTATATATAAGGACCTGCCCAAGCTCTTGTAGTAACGGAAATTCGGCGGAGCACCCGGCGCCTTGTGGGGCAATTACGAGCCTCCAGAGAGATACCGAAATTGGACCCGCGTGCAGGTATAAACGTCTCGCTTCGCTTGCTCCGCGGTCGGTGGTCGTAACCATGACTCTCTAAATATAAAAGTGGCGCTGTGGGAAGTATGATCTAAAGGTCCGCTAACGGCGGCTGTGTTGAGTGGTACACACTTCCTCCTAGCTCACCTTTCGCTTCGACGATTGCCTGCTCGCGGTCAGCGCTCCATAGTGGATCAAGTTTTCTCGATCCGTGAACTAAAGTGAGCAAGGAGCGAGACTTTCCTTTTGAAGGAGTAAAAGAGAGCGAGATTAGACATAAAGTGAAATTTTGTGGTAATTTTTCGTAATGGTTTCATGTAAGTGTGGCAAAGAATTTGCCACCGATACCAGCCTAAAACAACATCTGAGGAGACGGTATTGTAGATATAGGCCAGAAGTGTGGCGGTGTTCCAGCTCCGCGGAATGCTCAAATGCACTTACTGCCCGCGCGAATTTAAGACCTTTCTCGGGCTAAGACAACACGTGAGACATTCGCACCCAGATGAATACAATCGAGAACTGGAAAGGGAAGCGAGAAACACGCTCACAGACCATCGAGATGGTCGGATGAGGAGATAATTGCCATGGCTAAACAGAAGATTAAGTACAAAGGGTACTTTACCAACGCGCATCTCCACAGCATATTTTCTAACAGAGGCGAAGTCCAAGAGAAGGACGAACGACCGGGAGACGAAATAGAAGAGGAGGCCGGGGTGGCTGAGCCGGACATTCAGTTGGTGGAGGAGCCTCTTCCTCTCCAGGCTGGTCACCATTCTGACGTTACTGTGAAAACCTGTCCGAAGTGTTCTTTAAACTCGACGGGGAGACGTTGAATGGTCGAGTAAGCGCTCCCATGTCTATGGTCTCGACCAAAGATTCTGTCCTCGATCAAAGCAAGATATCCTTAGGCTATGTATGTCTAAAGTTTCTGGAGATGAACGACCGTATTTATATATACATATACCGCATATAACTGTGTTATTTCCCATGATTGGACTCTTGGATTCTGGCGCAACAAGAACTCTAGTAGGCCCAGTTGGTGATCAAATGTTATTGCGTATTGGTCTTTCTTTGAAGTCTCAAACTGTCGAATGCACTGTCGCACACGGACAAACAAATTGATACGAACGACAACGACACGACACGATTGACATAACGGCAGAGAATGTTTTTCGTGTCTGTTCTTGTCAATGACATAACGTGTCGTATAGTATGGATGAGTATAGTGATATGAATATGAACACCGAGAAATTAATAGAATGTGTTCGTAATTTTTCAGAATTATATGATCTTTCAGATTCTAAATACAGTCATAATAATCACAAAGAAAATGTATGGAAAAAGATTGGTGAAGATGTTGGGCATTCTTGTAAGTAACTAGTTATTCTAGTTATAGTAAACTGCGATTGAAGTTCATTTTATAAGTAAAAAAGAACAAAACACGTGCGGATGTTAAATTTTGTTATTAATTATTTTATCAATCTAAAGAAATCAGACAAGGTAATAACTATCTTAGGGGAGAAGATACAAAGGCTTCATTGGGAAGAGAAGGATGGATGTTTTCCTTTCGATGAAATTCATGGCAATTTTGTACCCTCTGAAATGAGAGTTATGGTAGAGGGATTTTTAAAGAGGAACCATGCATACATAGATAGTACTGTAGAGAAATCAATGGAAAAAGCTCTTCAGATAAATTCAGATATTCTCACTAAAGGGAGACAAACATTTTGTCCTTTCACAGGTCAAAGTTCAACTGCTGCCAAAGCTTATCAGAGAATGTACGAATTTTTAAGCAAGAATAGCGGGATGAAATGTATCAGTTGTATAGAGTGGATACAGGCATACTTCTCCTTATTTGACAAAGAAACAATAGAGTACACTGCAGCTTATTGGGACACTAAGGACATCATTATATTTGACAAGGAAACGAAACAACGAATTACCGTAAAGAGAATCAAAAAATCTAAGGTCCACAGAACCACCAACTCTGAAGAGACCAACAATTATCTCATAAAGATCTCAACTAGATTTGCTTCTTATCTGAAACATAAAGAGCGTGGTAAAAAGGATAGGAGAGCAATTGCTTCTGCTAACATGATACTACGTATGTTCTTGCATATTATAGAGGACTTTCACTTGCAATTATCAACTCAAATAGAGGGTGCAACAATATCCATAGGAGGAGAGGAGAAAAAACAGAAGATCTTAAAAAATCTAGCTACCACTAATGTCTCAACAGGACCAGCAGAGATCTCTTGTCAAGGTACAGAAGATGCCACAAAATGGAACGAATGCTTGGCCCCAAGTGCATTTGCTCCTATGCATAAATATCTATTTGACAAGGATACCAGATCAAGGCTGTGTTTGCCCATGCCATCGGAAATGGGGTCCCTATTCTCAAAGATTGCTGTTGCTGGAAATTTCCTCATGTCCATGAAAGAAATCCAACTGGGGCAAGGGTTGATGGTTTACAATGAACATTTCTACAAAAGGTTGAGGTGGAACCCAGATTCCAAGAAGGAAATGAGTGTGAAGACAAGAGAATGGTTTGAAGAGATTGAAGATAAAATAGTTGACGAGGAGTATCTGAAAGCTAGCCCAGGAATGCTGATGGGAATGTTAAATGCTGGATCAACCACATTGGGATTACTTCCAATAAACCATAGAATGGATGGTACCAAAATGAGAGTTTTGACCTTGAGATCTAGTGACGATTCAACCTCTGTGTATTTAGGAGATAGCCTATCAAGTCTAAAGTGTTGTATAGAGCAAAATAGACAGAATCTTGCTCTGGTTGGGATCAATTTAAGCCCTGATAAGACATTTTTTTCCCTAAAGGATTCGGTGAATACACCTCATGGTACCTTGAAAATGGATTTACTTCTCAATATGGAGTAGAAACTTCCTCTCTAAGACCGCAGGGCAAGAATCCACCAGATGATTTCTTTGCTATTGCCAAGGGAACATCAACCGCATTGACCACATTAACCATAAACTCTCTAGGAGCCTCAATAAGATTAAGGTTAGGAATCGACGGAGTACGAAGATTATGGAGAATCAGACAGAGAGTGGAGGGAAGGGAAGCAGTTTCTAGAGAAGTCTTAGCAATGGCTGATGGAGGGTCCCAAGTGTGGAATTGCATGAACTCTCACTTAGAAGAATCATCCTTAAAAGAAACCTATTGTTCAACTGATGATGAGAAAAAAAAAAAAATAAAGTAGTATGCTGGTGGGATGGCAGCTGTGATGAAGCGGCGTTTCTAACCGCAAAGTGAGCACTACAGAGGTATAGAGGCGATTCCATATTAAATATTATATTGTTATAAATAAGTAGAGTTAGTGCTGAAACAAAAAATTCCTGAAACAGAAGGCCAGAGCAAGCTGGAGAAACTTTTGTGAAGAGTTAAATAAGGAAACTCCTGTCAACAAAATATGGCAGAAAATCAGGTCGTTAAAAGCCATGGGCACTACCAATCAACCCGTACCAGAAAATATTTTAACGAATTTGCTACATAAATTGACGCCCGATTCGGTGGAACAATTCAATTACGTCTCGGACAATAGGGATATGTCTATGCATTTGCTGTTGACACCATTTACACTTATTGAACTAAATAACGTCCTGAAGATTAATACAAACACGTCTCCTGGTATAGACAACGTGTTGTATCCGATGATCAAATACCTTCCTATTAAGGCGAAAAGGTTGTTGCTAACTATGTTTAATAAATGTATATTGACGGTGAGGAAGTACAAGAGCTCAAAACTGGAGTTGTAGTCCCTATCACCAAAAAATCTAATAAGGCAGTCGATCTAAACAACTTGAGACCAATTTCGCTTCTGTCATGTGTAATGAAAACACTAGAAAGGCTTATAAAAACAAGGCTAGAATGGTGGCTTGAAAGTCAAGGATACGTCTGTGAACATCAGTATGGTTTCAGAAGAGGGTATAGCACACAACACGCATTGGCACATCTGGTAACGGATATCCAAACCACATTCACGAAAAATAAGTATTTAATGGCTGTTTTCGTAGACCTGAAGGATGCCTACAATTCCGTCAACTTACAATTACTAAAGACAAGTTTGATGCAGGCTGATATTCCCGAGACAATAGCTATTAACATCGTAAACTTATACACTCGGCGTCAATTAGTAGTCAGAACGGCAACTGGAGAACTGTTGGGACCTAGAACAACATCTAAAGGTGTGGCACAAGGAGCAGTGCTAAGTCCTCTTCTGTTCAACATTTACACCAACGATCTAAGCATTGCAAACGTAAGAATTATTCAGTATGCAGATGACATAGTGATTTACACCGAACAAGAGTCATATAATCAGTGTGTTTTGATTTTAAACCAGGCTATGAGTAAATTTCAACAATGGTGTGATCTAAAACAGTTTGAGATTGCTTATCAAAAATGTAGTGTGCAAATGTTTACTAGACACCGCTTGGCTAACCATGATCAGATCGAACTGGCCGGGGTATTATTTCCATTAAACAATGTGACCAAATACCTAGGGATGTGGATTGACTGCAAATTACGTCATTGCTAATCTATAGATCGTGCATCAGATCCATGTTGGATTATGGTTGTATTTTGTATGGTTCAGCATGCAACTCTTTATTAGAACAACTAGATGTAGTGAACAATAGTGCTATAAGGATCTGTTTGGGAGCCATGAACTCAACCCCCGTTCAGGCCATGTATGTGGAAATCGGAGAACCACCGTTAGCACTTAGACGTAAATATCTGAGCGAAAAGTTTGTTTTAAAGGGTAGAGCGACTGAAAACAATATTGTCGCAAAGTGCGCCAGATTAAATATTAATGACTTGGTTTGCGCATATTGGAATAATAAAACTTCTCCGCCCCTTGCATCGGCTTTTATCAACACTGCGTATTATGACAACAAAATTATTAAATCTAGAAATTCTTTGCTTTATAGTTATCCGTTTCAATGTATAACACAACACAAACCTGTAATTTTATTTCCCAAGTTTTACAGAAGATCAATTCAACAACAAACAACTATATAATGAGATTACTAATAATTTTCCTCAGTCTACATATATGTACATTTTCACGGATGGAGCCAAGTGCGTTTCTGGATCCGGCTGCGCAGTTCTTATTCCTCAGATGGAGTTTAGGGGCACATATTCTCTTCCGATAGAGTCTAGTGTATTCTCTGCAGAAGCCACCGCAATTAAAGAAGCCTTGGAGTATATAATTCATAGCAACCACGATAATTTTCATCATTTCCACGGACTCTAAAAGCGTACTTATGAGCATGGAAAATTATATCACAAGTCTTCGCACTTATTCGGGAATCCTTATTGCCGACTTTAATCTAAAGCGACGCAGAAAATTTGTACATTATATCTTTTGGAATCAAAGGGCATTCCAGATATCAGGAAATGAAGCAGTTGAAGTTTAGCTAAAGCAGCATGCTTGAAAACGTGTCAGTGAAGCGGTTGATCCATATACGGACTGCTTAAAACCGTTAAAAGATTGCCGTCTTGCAGCTTGCAAAAATATACTCTAAAGCTTATGAGGACAGACCAACTAATTACTACTTGCTGTTTCCCGCAATCAAGAGCAATCGCTGGTACAGTAATATTACCGTGAAAAAAAAAGGCACTGTCGCAGATAATAAGAATATCTTTTAATCATGGAAAATTTCCGGCTCATTTAAACAAGATTCGAATTCTGGACAACGACTTGTGCAAGTTCTGTGAGAAAGAGCGCGGAGACTTAAATCATATTATACTGGGGTGCTCCAAGTTCAAAAAGGAAATTAATGAATTAATTAAAGATCTAACAGACATGAATCTATACCAACCTTTTAATGTAAATTATTTAATAGCGCAAGAAAGAGCTGTGATTAATTATAGAATATATAAATACATGTGCAGCATTCATGTCAATATTTAGTTGGATTCCTCTGTCTTTATCCGCTTTTGGGTGATCCTTTTTTCCGTTGGCCTGCCCTTCCTCTGTGTTTTAGTCACCCGATCGGCCCCAGGTGTGAAATATGTCTGTTTCCCATCCTGCCGTCCATTCGGGTTGTCAGGATTTTAATTTTTTGAAAGTGGCTAATGGTGTTATACCGAGGCCAATAATAATAATAATAATATCATAAATCAAATATTTAATTACTATTAATTACACTAGCATATTTAAGCATTAAAAATATTCTCTTGCCACTTCAAGCGTCCTCTAGGAGACATAAAGAATGCCTTGAATTTGTCACGAACGTCAAATGCAGTATCTTGAGCACTCTCCTTGATAATCTTCAATAATAATTCCTGGTAGAGTAGCACTTACTTCAGATCGATCTCTGATGAAATTATGTAGAATACATGTTGCTAGAATTATTTTGTCAGCATGAACAGGTAGTAGTTTCAATCATCGTTGATAGAGACGAAATGTTTGACTCAAAATTCCAAAACAATTCTCCGATACTCGCCGAGCTCTTGAAAGCCTGTAGTTAAATATTTGCTTATTAAATTGTCTGTCTTTTAGTTGCGAACCGGGATATGGACGTAGTAAGTAAGTTTTTAATGGAAAAGCCTCATCCCCGACAATTACAAAGGGCATTAGATTACTTTCACCAGGAAAACGAGTATCTTCCGGAATGTTTAATTTACCATGTTGTAGTGCTTTTCCAAGATTCGAATTGGAAAAAATGCCCCCGTCGCTATTTCTGCCTCTAGAACCTATATCCACAAAAATGAATTAGTATTGTGCGTCTAGCAAAGGTAACTATCGACAAGGTCTTTTTGTAGTTAAAAAATTGAGATCCACTATTTGGCGGTGCTCCAGTTATAACGTGTTTGCCGTCTAAGGCGCCAATACAATTTGGAAAGTTCCAAATATTCCAAAATTCAAAAGCAATAATCTACTTCTCTTAGATATACAAAATATAACAAGGACTGCAGCGTATTAACAGGAACACAAGATATCGTATCACTCCAACTATAGTAACGTATTTATTTTGGGAAATTGTGATGCGATACCTTCTCTATTAGGAAAAGTGTATATAACAGAACACAAACATCTATAAGTCTTGCAAAAAAAAAAAAACTGTCTCATTCACGCAGCATTGCGTACCTCGATTAATTGCAGTTCATTTAGTACAACAAGCAGACTCCGAGGTTTGGTTACGTTTTCTTGAGTCTGCTCTGTGCCAAATTGACAGCAGTCGAATTACAATGCACACTGAAATAGAATAGTAATTTTACTATTAGCAATATACGCATGCACGGGACGCGTATTTCCATTTGCTACCGTTGTGCAGAACGGGTTCCTGCTGGGTAGCAGTAGGATATGAACGCACGAAAAACTAACTGGAGTAACTGGAGAATATTCCCAGTTCTGCAAAGGATAGTATATGAAATACACGTAGGCGCACCTTATATTTTGCGTATGCTACTACTATGCAACTGGGTCGGATGATGGCGAACGTTAAAAAAAAACGATTGTAATCCATTCCCAAATTATTTTAACATATTTATTGAAAAAACAAGAAAATTGTTACAGAAATACCAAACGAATATAAGAAAAGAATTTGCACGAACAGCTCTTGGCGAAAACACTCCAACTGAATTTTATGACGATATGTCACTTACCAGCAACGAAGTCACTATTTCAAATACCCAACCTACAATTCCTCCTGATTTTAATGATATGAGCTCACAAGTAGTAGAGATTACCGAAACAGCAGACTCCGCGAACTTACGCTTAAAAAAACAAGAAGCCATTGTGCATCTTTCCAGCCATTTTACTCGAATAATAGATGTTGCTAATAGCGATACTTCATTGGATATGATCAATTCCAAACTAATCTCAACAAATCTCTGGAAAAACTGAAACCTGCACAGTTAATTTCGTTGTTTCACAAAATGAAAAATTTCACTAGTGCCAAGAAAATAGGTGTACAGCCGACATCTATTGTCAAAAGGAAGACTCGATTGGGATTAACAGTAGGAAGTCGCAGAATTCAAGCTGAGCGATCATCCAACTCAGAAACTCAAAAACAAAAGAAATAGGTAAGATCTTTAGCGGAAAGCGTCCGATATAGCACAAATAATGCAAAATCTCACTAGGAGTATTAATTTATGTGTTTTATCACCGATTTCATAATCAAAAGCTACCTTCCATTAAATTTTAATTTTGCAATTAACTTTAAATCGATTTTCACAATCATCAAATGTTTAACGCCGGTATTAAACGCATTAGAGCATCTAAATAATAATATTATATGTCAAAGCTGTTCTGCTAAATATACAAAAAAAAACTAAATAAAAAATCACGAATTAATAATTGTAATTTTATGTAAGTTAATTTACCATATAAATGTGTTTAATATATTGAATGAATATTGTACTTAATCATAACAAGAATATATGAATTGTTAAACAATAAGAAATCTTATGGATTCAATCCTTCTAATTGCGTTCGATATTATCTGCCAACTATTTTTTTCTACGTTCATATACTTATCCAGTTAGCTTCGAATGAAAAATATTTTACATTCGACGGCTCTTTACGTGGCTAAGGGCGTGTTAATAGTTTCATTTTGGAAATTCAAAATATCCATATCTTGTTCTGGGACACATTTTGTGGAAAATTGATTTAAACGTAAAATAAACAAATAAAATATTCGTGAAGAATACTAGGGTAGAAAACGATTAAAAAAAATTAATTCACGTAATATGTCGATATGTATGTAACCGTGCATGTTTTAAAAGTCATTATCAAAAATATCAGTATTTAGTAAAATATTGATACTTGAATGCACTCACAAAATATACACTCTACAGTCAGAACGACAGACATATGACTGATTTTGTGTTAAAATTTAAAACTTTTTTAAGATATTTGAATTTCATTATCACTAAAGCAGAATTAGGTTTCAGGGGTTAGAATGTTAGAGTAGTATGACGTTCTTTATTTATTTGCTATTTGTAGATTTGTTTGATTTTTCTGCAACAATTTTCTTTTTTTTTCAATAAATATGTTAAAATAATTTGGGAATGGATTACAATCGTTTTTTGTAACGTTCGCCATAATCCGACACAGTTGTATAGTAGTAACATACGCAAAATATAAGGTGAGCCTACGTGTATTTCATATACTATCCTGTTTCAGAACTGGGAATACTCTCCATAGCGGTAGACTATGGAGTTACTCAGTTAGTTTTTCGTACGTTCATATCCCACTGCTACCCAGCAGGAACCCGTTCTGTAGAATGGTAGCGAATGGAAATACGCACACGGGACAGTATTTAATGCATGTATATTGGTCTTCGCAGTTTTTTAGTTCCAAAGTGTTAAAGTTTATTTCAGTGTCTATAGCAATAAAGCTTTCATCTTCTTACGTAGTATTACAAAAAAATATTATTTGATAGCACAAGAATGCAAGAAGAGATGGGTTAATCTTCGAAATACGTTTAGAAGGATCCTAAAAAAGAAAAAAGAAACTAAAAGTGGAGTCAAGCTGCCACAAAAATGCGAAAATGGTTATTTGAGGACCAAATGTCTTTCTTGATTCCTCATTTTCAAGAACGAAGTACCATTAGTAATATGTCTATAGAATGAAGCAACAGCAGAAGGCGCATATAGCAACAGTGAAACAAGAAATATTCCATTAGACACCCAACTTAGTAGGGGAGAGGGGGGCCACTGTGGACAGGGGCCAGTGTGGATAGGAATAAAAATGGTTTAAAAATGAATTTGAATTTCGCGCCAACCACACGAATAAATATCAACAGACCCTCACAAATACGTGTTCAAAAGTTGGTCACCCTGACACAAACAACAACGAAGTAATGGCCGATCGTGCTGTGTTCGTGAAGACTGTAAAAATTTTTGGCTCCGGTTTTTTTCCTACAATCTTTTAAGGTGAGTTGTTTTGGAAGTTCTTATAGAGTAAATATTTAGTCTAATATGTGTGCTTGATTATAATACATATTTTGACGTTTCAATAATTCATCTAAAAAAATTGCAATTATTTTTTTGTTCGGAGGCATGTCGGCGCCAGTGTGGACAAACGTGATGGGGCCAGTATGGACGCTGTCCCAAGTGGCCCCCTTGCATGTGCTATGTTTTTACTTTTTTTTGACAAGATACTTTTCTTGATGATTTTACTTTTGTTTACAGATGGTGCGAAATTACATTAGGAAGACCGACAGAGCAACGATCCACGAGGAAAATGTTTTAAGAGCTGTTAAGAAAGTGCTAAGACGACAATCTAGTCTGAGACATGTTGCTGCGGAATATAATTTATCCAAATCGATGCTACACAAGAGGGTTCAGACGGCAAAAGCAAACTTAGATAATCAGGCAGTTGACATGAGAGGAAGCAGTGATAGTGATTTGGGTGAATCTGATACAGAACCTTGTTTAAAGACCATTAAGCTAGAGTGTAAAGGAAAAAATCAGGCAAAGAAAGTGTTCACTAACGAGCAAGAACTAGATGACAAGATAGTAGATTACTTGCTGAAAGCTTCGAATCTGCTTTATGGTTTCACTTACAAGAAAACGCAAGAACTTGGTTATGAATATGCAAAGTTATTGAAACTGCCCTATCCTAAGCAGTGGGATGAGAACAAAATGGCAGGAATTGATTGGGCGAAGAGAATGATGAGGGACCACAACAAATTATCATTGCGAAAACCAGAAAATACAAGCTATGCCCATGTCCTTCAACCAGGTCAATGTAGAAGTGTTTTTTCATAATCTGCATATCGAAATGGAAAAGTACGGGTTCACACCTGATCGTATTATCAATCTTGACGAAACTGGTTTAAATACAGTAATGGAAAGCCCAAAGGTAATTGCGGAATGCGGAACGAAACAGATTGGAGCAATTGCGTCTCAAGAAAGAGGAGTGACGGTTACAATGTGTGGTATTATTGCAGCCTGTGGAACATCAATCCCACCTGTTTTTATTTACCCAAGGGTTAACATGAAGGACAGATTCTTGGACAGATCGATTGGAATTGCAAATAAAACAGGCTGGATGACCAAAGAATCTTTCATTGAGATGCTAATGCATATCCAAAAACACACACATTGCTCAATTAACAATCGCATTTCTTGTCTTCTTGACAACCACTCAAGCCATATTAGTATTGAAGCCATTAGATATGCTAAAGATCATGGAATTAGCTTATTGTCATTTCCTCCACACAGTACGCACAAATTACAACCAGTGGACGTTGCTGTTTATGGTCCGTTTAAAAGGTACCAGAAGGTCGCCCTAGCTGACTGGTTGCGCGCACATCCTGATAGAAGTGTCACGATTTCTGATATTGCAGGCATAGCGAAGGAGCCATATCTTGCTTCTTTTACACCCAAAAATATTATTTCTGGGTTCTTAACTACTGGCATTTGGCCCATCAATCGGCTGAGGTTCAGTGATGTGGATTTTTGCCATCCTCTGTGACAACCCGTCCAGAGCACGCTGACGTGCCAACCTTGGTTAATTCCAAAGCAAATGGCGTGTCTGAGAGGGCTGAAGAAACTCCAGAAAAAGAAGAGCACGTGGCAAAAATAAGTTAAGCAGAAACGCCTGATGTGGACTAGCTTGATTGGAACAACGTCCATAGGTTTAACCTCTGAAGATTGCATTCCCCTGCCTAAAGCTGCTGAAAGGAATAAAAGTAAAACAAGAAAAAGGTTGCACATGAAGTCAACAATTTACACCTCTACACCGGAAAAACTGAAACTAGAAGAGAGAGAAAAAGAAAAAGTAAAACCCAAACCAAGAAAAGAGCTGATGATAAAACGGAAAACACAGACACAAAAGAAAGATATTATTGAAAATGACGAGACTTCCGATTCTGAAATAGACATGATTCTCGAATCAGAAGACGAGGGATGGGTTGAGGAAGACGAGGACAGTGATAAAAGTGAGGGAGTAATAAACATCGATGAGGAAGTGCTGATCGTAGGACAATTTGTTTTAGTACAATTTCCCACTAAAAAAACCCTTAAATACTATGTGGGTGAAATCACGGCCGTGGAGAGTCAGATCGAGGTCACAGTCAAATTTTTACGACACAAGAATCGTCATTTTCTGTTTCCTGATGTTCTTGATGAGTCACTTGTGACACGGGTGGACATTATCGGACTCTTACCACCTCCCATTCAACAAAAAACGCAGGGAGAGGCAGGGAATTCTTCTTGCTTTTAATGTAAATTTTGATAAATATAATATCTTTTAATTGCTGATACCAGATTTTTTTAAGTTGTCCAAAATAGCCCCTTGTAGTGTCCTCAATGGCCCCTGGTTGGGGTCACTTTGGACACTTGACATGACTCACTGAAACTGTCAAATTTCGATCCTACAATGAATTTGTAAATTCGATAATTTTTGCTGTTCATGGTAATGGTATGCTTTGTTTAGGATGTGCACAACCACTCCGATACGTTCCATTAGTGGGGTTAAAAAAATATTTTAAATAAATATGTCCACAGAGGAGAGGGGGGCTTCTCCTCTACATAATGCTAAATTGACACGAGATGTTCGCGGGGTAGACAGACAACTCTTTAAAAAAGAATTAAAGGCAAAATCCGCATCATCTTATAAAGATGAACATATTAGAAATTCGTCTTCTGAAAGGATTTTCATGGGGAATTTACAAAGTATCAAGTCAGATTCCGCAATGCGCAAACTTAAGTCTGAAGCCATATCCGAATCTGACTATCATAAATGATGATGATTTTATAGACATCGTCCTTATGAGAAGGGAAAATAAAAATAAGTATATTCAATTTGTAGCTGAGCCATTGCTTGTACTCTTATACAGGAATGAACAAGTGAATATTTTAAAACAATTAGGTAGAAACTCCTTGATCCACCCCTTGTGAGGTCCTTCCCCACATTCAATAAACGAATTTTATATTATGCCGGTGTGCTGAAAACAGAATAACTCCAGTCTCTGAAATGATCTCTTCTGAACATGATGCCATTTCTATAGGTGTATGGTTGGCGAAATTTAAATATTTCTGTTTACAGTAACGTGATACATGGCCACCCTGGGGCTGTGACTGATTTCAGTTTCGCAATAATTAATGCTGTCAATTCATCGTGGAATAACCTTAAAGATTTAAAGCTATATTTAAAAATTACTTTTGACGCCATTTGTGGTGATAATGCATTGTCAAATATAATTCCTATTTATATCTGTTGTGCACACTTCTTCAAAATTGTGGTCAATGATATCAATAAAGTAGATAAACCGAAGAAAGTGAAGCGCTTACATAAGGAGTGTGTTGCAATTGCTATAAATATCACGAATTTAAACGATATGGTATCATGGTATAAAGCATTTACCACAATCCTACTCGCAAAAAATAAATGTCAAAGATTTCAGGACGCTATGACACTGTTGACCAGTATTAATTTGAGCGAAAAAGAGTTGAGTGATCTTACCGAACCAAATATTTCTATAGATATGGATAACGATTGTATGCTTGAACAACCCACATACAAATACAGTCCATATACAAGATATTTCCGAAATTTATTAGAAGATATTCAGCTTACCATCTATCCGGCGAAACATGACTCTGGAGATATGGATAATGATTACAGATCCCCTGAATTAGTTGACCTAATTTTAAAGAAGTACATACCATATCTTCCTTTATGGTCTTGCATTTTGCAACCTTTGACAAATACAGCATTTGGTAGATGCAACAATGCAATTGTAGAAAGGTGGTCGGAATTATAAAGAAGCAAGCGTTGGGCGGTGATACAAATTTAAAATGTGGCCGTTTTATCACTAAATTAAGTGAAAAAACTGCTGCATTAACAAAAGAAATTGTGCTCGGTATTCCTAAGACAATTAATAAAAAACGTCCAGCAAGCTCATCTAATTTCGATGAAAAGAAAGTTGGTCTAAAAAAGGTAAGAATCGTGCAACAGGTTACTTTAAAGCTAAGAGTCTAATAAAGAAATGTCCACCTACGAAAGAGCTCACTGCCAACGCGAAAAACAATGAAACTCCTTTCAAACCTAGACAAACTATGGTTCAGGAGCCGCATCTAGCAGCTATGTTAAATTATTTGCTACCAAATTTAAATTATTATATGTCAGCCGCTTTAAAGAATATCTCGTATAAAGTTGGTACTTATAAAAATCAGTTCAATAATATAATATTAAATAGTTCAAATTACCGCACTTTATATTACGATAGCCTGTACGGTAGTTACAGAGATAGTTGGTTGTCAGATTACACGATAGATGCTATTGGTATATCATATCTTCGCGATAGGAACGATATATATTACATTGATTCAGTTTCCACTTTTAATAATAATAATAATAATTCACTTTATTGGTTCATAACTAGATACAAATACATATATTGTATGATGTATATAAACCAAAAGGACTAAATCACCTAATGGTGTTCTTCCGTCAATTTTTGACCGAAAATATTTTGCGAAGCTTGTTTTGTTTCACATTTGCTTGAGACGGAAGTAACTGTGACTCACTTCTAGTTGCTCCAGCCTGTATGTCTCTTATTACTACAGGATTCGAAGATAAGCTAGACCAATTCACTTATTTTTGTATAACTATATTTGAATGATGTTTAAACGTATTGTTCCATTTATATTTGTTAGTTAAATATTTTTATCGTATTTTACATTGTAACATTAAGAAAAAAAAAACGATTTGGTGTAAAGATGATGCTAAAAGGTATACCGTTTATATTAGTAAACATAAGAGCTGTGAAAGCAGAAACAATAAAAGCATTGCATAAACTAATATTTCAGTGAGAGGGTGATCAGGGCAATCGAAAAAAGGCTCAGAGAATTTTCGGGTTATGTATTTAAAAGCGGTTCTGAACAATATAATGCTAAATTAGCATATATAAAGAAAATCTTGGGTTAGGAGATGCAATCTCCATCTGTAACATCTTATGCATTGAACATACGGCATAAGAAGACGAAATTGCACAGATAATTTGCGATAACTTGGCTAATTAAATATATTGCGCACTGTTTCGGCAACAAAAGACGATGAAGACGGGGATGACGAAGACAAAAGGACGACCGAAAGATCAATTTTAAGATACCATTAGAGGTCAGAACTTTTAGAATCTGTAACCGGTTCCGAATACCTTTTAAAGGAGAAGTCAAGGAGGTGAAGCTCACTATTTATTTATCATGCCCTATTGGAAAAATTGTATTTCAGTTCTTAGAGAAAAGTTTACACGTGTTTATCTAACCAAGAGTTTGTGAAGCTCCACGTTGGGCGCCAATATTATTTGTAACGCTACAGGGTAGCAGTACATATTTACACTATGGAACAAAGAACATATTTGCAAACGCTTTTCAAATTTGAATTTTAATAAGATGATCGTGTACATTTGTTATACCACAACATATGAAAATAATATTATCCATATCTGCAATCATATGGTTATCTACAAATGTATGAGGAAACAGCATATTGAACTCTCTGTCTTCCTATAACACGTTCTACATGTATTCACAATGTTGCAATTCTTTTTGACAGTTTAACATTTTCATTCGAACTACGTTCTGAAGCGGACACTGATAGTGAACGGATAAGTGTACATCTTCCCTGTTTTAACAGGTGGCAAATATTTATAAATCCCCGGTCAGCCATTATTTCTGATCCAGCTTGTAGTTTATTAAGGTAACCACAATCTTCAAATATTATTAGTTGCACGACACCATAACCACTAGATACATAATTAATTAAACCATCAGGTGTACAAGAAATTAAATACTTCAACGTATTGCAATTTTTATTGCGACCAGGTCAGGGCTTGATGAATAGCATTGCTTGGTTTCTCAATTGCTATTTCTAAGCAGTCAACTATTGATGTCACTTTACTAAATCTGGCTCTGAAAGCTATTGGTAAGTGATACTGTTCATGTTTTGGTCTGGCCAGTATCTCAATTGCTTCATATTCCTTGCCATGCAGTTCCTAAGACAGCAAAAGAATTATTGAGGCGTATTTTCTTCAGTGATAAAAAGAATCTCTAATATTGGCAAAAACATTTTCTGACTTAATATTTTAATAACAAAATAACTATCAGTTGGCAGAACGAAAAATATATTTTTCTGATTTCGTTCTTTCTGCTTCAGAATGGTTTGTTGATGAACTGGCAGATCCCTAAAATGCAATATTTGTCAATGGCCCTATAGGTGATGTGTTCATTAAGTCTTGTTTGATTGAAGGTGCTGCGATACTGCTTGTCAGCTGATAATTTCTCATACTACCCTCACTTCTCTCTCGCGCAAGCGGAGCTTATTGGTGAATTTAAGAAAATGGAAAGGGATCTACAAACCCTCCGTCAGCAGAGCAATGCGGTGGCGCAGCCTCTGAGCTATTACACTGTAGCAGGCAAATTGAAAGCCCCGCAAAACAAAACTACGCAGATGGTGGCGCAGACAGGGAGACGCGCGACGATTTTCATCTCTGGTAAGGGGGATGAGGGCGTCAAAGAGGTGCAGACTGTCTTCACATCAACAGTAAATCTAGGAAAGAACAAAATAAAGATAACGAAAATGAGAACCTCCAGAAAAACGCTCATAGTAGAGATGGCGGACGCAAATGATCTCGCCAAAATCCAAAATAATAAAACCCTCACCAATAAACTTAAGGTGGAAACAGCCAAGAAAAGGAAACCACTAGTTATCCTGTATGACGTACTGTCGGACATGAACAAGCATATCAGCAAAACTTAAGTGACTTGCTCGAGGAAAATGAATTCTAAGAAAACTTCAAAAGAAGATTTACAACAGGCCCGCGAGGCAAGCAAACAGTCTATATGGTGGCCGAGGTGTCCAGTGGAGTGAGGCGGTTGCTACTTAGGGGAGGTAAAATTTACATAGGCTTTCGAGCCATATCAATCAAAGACTACATAGTGGTCGCGAAGTGTCACAAATGCAGAGATTTGGGGCTCGTAGTAACACTGTAACAAGGAGGAATGCTGTCACCATTGTGGCAATACTGGTCACAAAAAAGAAAGCTGTGGCAAAAAACAACCTCCGACATGAATACCGTGCATACGGAGAGCCAAGAAATGTACGACAAAACAAACAAAATGCCAGACTCACAAGATATTGCTGGAGAGATTGATCCAGAAAACTAATTATGAGTAACAAAGATGCGTTTGAAACATTGCTGAAACAAAAACTAAAATCGCTGTCAAAAATAAAGACAAACTACATGAGAGCACGTGCCTTCAAGCAAAAACAAACCATTCAAAAGTGACGTACAGATACCCACTAGCCCCGTTACAAACGAGGTCGAAAGACAAAAAAATGGCATATTTAAAAACATCAAAAAATATTTCAAGAAAAAAGAATGTGACGGCCCTTCGCCTGCCAAGGAGGTGGGGCAGAGAGAGGTCACACGACGAACATAGTACCCCTCAAACTATAACCAAACGCCGTCCTTTACGAAGGAAGAGGTCTGCTTGGCAATAAAACGGCTAAAAAACAGAAAAGCTCCAGGGCCAGATGGCATACAATCAGAGGTCTTGAAAAATATCTAACCCCAGTTTGTACCAACACTTACGGGACTCTACAGTGAGTGCCTAAGAAAGTCAACCGAAAAAATAGAAAACCTCCGACTCGTTTTTAGTTATTAAATAACGAGGTCATAATACTCAATTTAGCAAATAAAATGTAACAGTGTACCTTTACTTCTATAGTTTGGTTTAATTTGCACTTGTGTGGCTTTTTCTAATGGTAATTTCCATTTTGTCTTGTGATGCAGCATCAACACTACATTGAAAAGTACTTGCTTAATATTCTGCTGAATAATTTATGTTTTGAGCTTCCACTTCAGTCTCTTCAATTGGTTGCAGTCTCTGTGTCTTAGCTGCATACTGCCTTTGTGGCAAAGTTTCAGGTTTTTGGCAGTAAAATTTTTGTGGTACAACTTTTTTTTAACTTAGGGTTAGCTTTCATAAGTTCACAATGAACATAATTTTCCATGTCATTTTTTAGCTATAAAATAAAATAAAAAAGCATGATATTTAATAGTAAACCTGCAAAAAGTGCAAGTGCGTACTTACATCAAAATTATTCTCACAACAGTATCGACTAGTTGTAGAACTTGAGAACGGGTCTCTTCTCATTAATTTGCACGATTTTTTTTTCTTAAATTTTGGTCGTTTCTTGGTGCCGAGAAGAAATACTTATTTGGTGTGCTAATCGTCGTATTGTTGCACTTGGGTACACAACAATGGTTATAACTTTGTTGTCTGGTTACGTCCATACTTAATTTAAAAAAAAGTACAAACTAATCTATTTACTACAGGTATTCGTTTACACAACGATAGTAATTTGTGGTATGTAATGTAATAGAATACGGAAGAAAAAACAAAACTAATAGCAATAGGCGATTACGTGAACACAATTTTATAGCGTCTATTAGAAAATGGCTTTGTTTACGGACAGGTGGTAACGTCACGTAGTGGAAAATGTAAAGCATGCTCGTTTCGGTTGGGTTTGAAATTAATGATTCCATTTTTAAAATAAACTATTTAAATAATGTATACACATTAAATTGTTATATATAAAATTACATTTTTTTTTAAATGTATTTTATTACTACGCTGATATTGAAACAATGTAAAACCTATGCAATTTTAGTAAAATAGCATTTCTATTTTACAGATTCTATTAATA
Source organism: Protaetia brevitarsis (assembly GCA_004143645.1). NCBI lineage: Eukaryota > Metazoa > Arthropoda > Insecta > Coleoptera > Scarabaeidae > Protaetia > Protaetia brevitarsis. The sequence continues at coordinate 1,256,944 of RXPK01000136.1, forward strand.
CTACAGAAGACGATGATTCGAGTAGTACACCAACATCAACAAGAAAGCGATAGTTTGGGAAAGAGATCAGTTTAGGACACTATTTATAATTAAAAGACAAACATACCGAAGGAGTAACTAAAGCAAAGCACGATGTGTTTGAAGTAAAACGCCAGTTAAAATTAAAAGGAATTAATGATATTAATAACTTAGCAGAAGCTATTAGAGTTAGTAACGATAATTCAAAAGAATAAATTTAATGATTATTACGTATATTATATAAAATATAAACAAAGTTAATACATTATCTTTGGCCTCTATCGGCCATTATCTGTATACGTTTATTCTTTCCTTCTTGTGTACCCGTTTCATCCATTCCCGCAAGTTAACTGTGTCATTACCTTCCAGAATTTCCCGCTCCTGAACATACTCCACTGTCTCTTCAATACATAAACTGTGTGATATACATGCTGGTCCTATAATAAATTTTGCATTTTCTAATCTTCGAAATATTCCTTTCAGTCTTCCACAATTTTGTCCAAACATAACTCTTGTACTGGCTTGGGATTTTATTAAACTGCTTTTGTTGCCTTGTTAAATGTTATCTTTAAACGGTACAATTAGATATTTTGTTATTGGATAAGCTCCAAGTAGATGTGAATTTTCTGACATATGGCATCATGGCGGCAGCCTGGCCATCCACAATAAAAAAATTACAAGATAAATTTATTAATTTGTTAATGTTTAGTTTCACCTGTTAAACGAGTTATACTGTTGAATATATCACCTTGTATCCCTCATAAAATTATTGAAGGACACCTAAAGCGAAAGGGACTAAACGTAGTCTCTGCTACTACGTTTGTTCCAGCGGGTGTTAATAAATCAGAGTATAAACCCAGTTTCAATTTTCGCCGGCAGGCATATATTAACTTTGATCAAAATAGTGAACTGCCTCAATCATTAATTATAAATTTTAATTAATTTACTAAATTATTAAGTGTTTTATGTGCAAAAAGACAGGCCATATAGCCAATAAATGTCCGAATGTCACTATCAGCCGCGACATTATAACCATTTCGGATGTTCATCCACAACCTAATAATGAAGAAAACGTTGCTGCTGTTGTCGAGAATGTAAATGTTGAATGAAAATAATCCTGTCGAGATTATAACTAGTCCACTAGTCGAAAACCCATTATATTACCCATTATACACATTTTATATAACCCATATTACTCATGGAAATATTCACAAAGATATTGCTATTTCAAAAAACAAAAAAGGGCTGCCAGTTCATCGGTAGAATTGGACAAAATTAGTGTTATGGGAGATGAATCAGATAACTCCGGTGATGGGAATAAATGTAGAGTTTTCGTTAAACCCCGAACAAAGAAAAAACTTAAAAAATAATTGTAATGCATTCCAAGAATTTCACACTGTATTTGTCGATGGTAATACAGATATTGATTATAATGCTTTTTGTTTTTAACCGAGTCGAAGGAAATACAAGATGTAATAGCAATTGCTAATCAATTAAACATAGATCTAGAGTCCTAGAGGATACTACAAACAATTTAAAATCGTGCTTGAAACGGATCATTAAAAAAATTAAAATTAAGTATGAATACATTTCACTACATTACGTTAAAAGTATATTTTTCCTCTATGTTTTCCTTTCTTTTTTCTTTCACTACATTCATTCCATAACTTAAAAATTATTCAGTGGAATGCACAATCCGTAGTTGCCAAAAGATATAGTCTAGATAGTATAATTGCCGAATACAAACATGGTTCAAACCTGTTGTTGAGTATAAATTTAAAAATTTTAATGTTGTGCGACAAGATCGGGGAGATGGTTATGGAGGGGTTGCTATTTTAATGCACAAAGCCATCGTTATCAAGAATAAAATTGCAACGCTAATTAATTAATTGCTAATTAATAACAATGTAATGTTATATGAGATTAAATTAAATAAGTTTGATTTTTCAATTTTTTCGATATATAAAACAACTCAATGTCATACTTTATATGAAGATTATGCTATTTTTTTTCACCCGGTCATGATTTGTGGAGATTTTAATTCGCACCATCCTGCTTTTGGATCTACGAAAACAGATAACTCAGGCAACAGTTTACTAAAAGTAATTGATATGACAAACTGTATCTTTTTGAGCGATGGTTCTACTAGAATTACCAAGCCTGATGAATGCTTATTAGCAATCATGTCATCATAAATTTAACATTTTCGTCGTATGACCTGGCATAAAAAGCGTAATGGCAAGCTTTGGAGGACTCTTATACCTCATGATCATTTTGCTATTGTTATCACAATGAAATATAATAATAATTACTCCGTATCATATATCCAACTCACAGATGGAAAACAGATAAAAACAAATTTCTCATCATATTCTGATTACCTACGTGTTACACATTCGGCTATTCCAACTCTATCTAATGCAAATGAAACAATAAAATGTTGTGTACAAAGTATTACCAGCTGACTCAGTATTTTCGATAAATAGACCATTTCTTCCGAGAAAGAAAAACCCGTCTTGAACTAAAACGGAAAAAGGCCGCACCGACAGCACCAATCAGCTATGCGGCGATGGCCGGAAAAAGCGTGCCGAAAACAAACAAAGTAGCACAGATAGTCGAGAAAGCAAGAGCACCAACTAGGTTGTTCGTAACGGGAAAAAAGGAAGAGAGCCTCAAGGAGGTCCAGGCTACCTTTACTAAAATAGTTAATCCCGCAAAAGACAAATTGAAAATAAAAGCCATAAGAACTACCAATAAAACGCTCGTTGTTGAAGTAGCGGACAATACAGACTTGGAAAAGTTGTAAAATAACAAGGAGCTGGTAGAGAAATTCAAGATGAAGAAGGCTAGAAAGAAAAGCCCTTCTAATACTCTACGATATACCCGCACATATGGAGGAAGAGGCAGTTAAGGAAGCAGTATATCAACAAAACTTGTCAGAGAACATCGGACAGGAAGAATATGGGGAAAACTTCAAGATTCGGTTCAAACCTGGACTAAAAGGAAAACCCACACTGCACATGGTGGCTGAGGTTTCTGGCAAGGTAAGGCAACTGCTGCTTAACGGGGGAAAAACGTATATTGGCTTTAGGTCAATATCCGTTAAGGATTATGTGGTGGTGCCAAAATGCCATAAGTGCGGGGATTGGGGGCACGTGGCGAGGTACTCCTCCAAAGAAGAGAGCGGTTGGTTGTGCGAAAAAGGGGCAACCTGCTGTGTGCATACCGGAGAAGTCTCGATCGAGCAGCCGAAGCGTACGGACGTGTCTGTAGCAGCGGTCTGACTAGTTAGAGGTGTTACTGTGCGAATCTGTTTGGGCTATTACGGACGATAATGGCAAATACGGAGAAGGAAACGGAGGATTTTCAACGGGCAAGGGCCATCTTGGGGATGATAATGGAGCTGGTTCCTGTTAAATCGGAAACCTTGAAAGTGGAGGACCGAAAAAAGGTTAGGGATAAGGCGATGGAGCTATTCCAGATCACCGCCGAGATGAATAGGGCCTTGATGGAATCCAGGCGGCAAAATAAAGGTAAGGAGGCTGAAAATGCCTTTGTTAATAACAAACGCGCGGGTGGTAATGCGTTCGGGGGTATCAGCTACGCGGATAAATTAAAAGGGGGTGCCGAATCGTTTGTTGTAAAGATCGCGCCAAAAGAAAAGCAAACGGGGGACGCGACAAAAAAGGAGCTCGCTGAGAAAATTGACGTAGTGAAGCAACAGATAGGGGTTAAACAAGTCAAAAAGAGAAAGGACAGGGCGGTGTTCGTAGAATGCACATCAAAAGGGGACGCGGATAAGTTAAAAGAGTCGGTGGCGGAGAAAATGGAAGCGGACGCGACGAAAGTTAAAAAAACGAATCCGGTGTTATGCGTATACGGGGTAGACAAAGATATAGAAGCGGACAGTTTTCTAAAATGTTTGAGGGAACAGAACCACGCGGTAGAGGCACACTATACGGACGCGGAGGAATTAGCGAAGAAGGTACGCGTGTTTAGATTCTACGCGACGAAAAAGGATACGGAGCGGGTAACAAAGAACGTAGTTTTTTCAGCGAGTCCGAAATTAAGGGAACTTATCATTAAAACCCGGGTAAAAATGCAATGGCGGACCTGTTTTGTAAGCGACTATAATACCGTATTTTATTGCTATAATTGTCTGGAAACGGGGCACCGGGCTAACGAGTGTAAAAAGGACGCGGTTTGCGGTAAGTGCGGGAGGGGGGTGGTGGGGGGGGGGTCATGACAGAGATGACTGTAAAACGGGGGTCACGCGGTGCGCGGTTTGCCAAAATAGAAAGGTCACGGGGGCGAGCCTTAAACATGAGGCGTATTCAAAGAACTGCTTGTCGCTAAAAAAACTGTTAGAGGCCGAACAAAAAAGACGTAATTATGAATAATTACGCCAATAGCATAAATGATTCAGGGGATAATGACGGGATTAAGTGTTTACAAATCAATTTAGGACGGGGTTGAAGAGCCACAGATGTATTAGTAGAAAAGGTCATATCAAAGGGATAAGATTAGGATAATTTTCATACAAGAGCCGTACGTAATTAAAGGGATAGTTTGCGGATTACCAGAGCGGTTTAAATCGTTTTATATCCGGGATAATCAAAAGCGCGTTAGAGCAGCGTTAGTAATTGCGGACGATAATCTGAGAGGCCTGCTAATTAGAGATAAAAGTAATCAAAATCTAGTTACGGTGGAAATTCAAAGCGCCAGGGGATTAAAGATAATTGCGCTGTCATTATATTTACCGCCAGAAGAAAGACACGCCGGCGCCAGGGAATTTAGGGATAATTTAAATATATCTAAGCATACTATTAACGCATTAAACGCAGGGAATAAACAATATAATAATAGGCAAACACCAATTATGGGGAAGTAATTTAGAGGATAGGCGTGGTAAGGAATTAGAAGAATTAATTAGCGATGAAGGATTAATAATATTAAGTAATAACGAGGAACCAACCTTTGTGGGGCACCCCGGTAGTAGTTTTATCGATATTACGACAGTTAGTAGGAACGCGTACGCGCTTATAGGACAATGGGAACTTTCAAACGAAGAAACGTTATCGGAGCATAAGTATATAGCGTTTACGGTAAACAATGGGGCCGCAGAAAGTAGTGTCGGGGCGCGAACGGGATTTTGTGCTAAAAAGGCTAATTGGGATATTTTTACGCGAATTGTAGGGACAGAAGCGGCTTTAGATAACCATGAGTCGGGTAGCGATATCGAGGGTATAGCCAGGGGAATTAATAATGCGGTTGTTAAGGCGTGCGAGCAGTCAATACCACGTAGAAAGAATTTTGCGAAGTCGGTACCATGGTGGACACCGGAACTCACGATATTAAGGCGGGAAGTCAATAGGTTACGGCGGAGTTATCAGAGATGTAGGGACGAAGAGGTTAGGCGCGAGCGGGAACTAGCATATAGACAAAAGCATGGGGAATATAAAACGTCCCTTCAGGACACGAAGACTAGGAAATGGCGGGAGTTTTGCACCAGATCGGGCGGGAAAGATTCTGGGGAGCTCGCGTATAAGGTAATATGTAGAAAGCGGCAAGGTAACATCGCGGCAACGTTAAGAAAAGAAGGGGGCGGTTACACGCAAAACGCGAGGGAAACGGCGGAGCTACTGCTAGAAAGATTCTTTCCGGAGGACGAGGACGCGGTGGGGCACGCGCACACACGGCATTTAGCGTATAGAGAGTATGGGGAACAAGATGACATACCGTTGTCGGATAGGGAAATCGGAGCGGCATTTAGGTCAATGAATCCGCGCAAAGCGCCGGGGATAGACGGGATAACGGCAGACATCGTGTCTAAAGCTTACGAGGCGGCACCGCATTTTTTCGGCAAATTATTTAATAAATGTCTGGGGTAGGGGTTTTTCCGGCCTGTTAGAAACAATAGCTGATTAAAACAATACCGAAAGCGAGAAGGCGGACATGGCTGATCCGGGTAGCTATAGACCAATTAGTTTACTTCCAGTCATCGGTAAGGCTTTAGATAGCCTGATAATCAATAGAATAGAGCACCACGTATTTTCCAAGAACGCCATGAATGAGGGACAGTACGGTTTTACTAAGGGGAGATCGACGGTCGACGCAAGTTATTTTACTCGAATAATAGATGTTGCTAATAGCGATACTTCATTGGATGTGATCAATTCCATAGTAAAACTAAATAAATCTCTGGAAAAACTGACAACACCTACACAGATAGTTTCGTTGTTTCATAAAATGAAAAATTTCATTCGTGTCAAGAAAATTGGTGTACAGCCGACATCTATTGCCAGAAGAAAGATTCGACTGGCATTAACAGCAGAATTCAAGCTGGACAGCCATCCAACTCACAAACTCAAAAACAAAAGAAATGACGAAGATCTTTAGCGAAAGCGTTCAATATAGCAAAAATACTGCAAAATCTCACTAAGAGTATTAATTTATGCGTCATACGACCGATTTCATAATCAAAAGCAACCTTCCATTAAATTTTAATTTGACAATTAACTTTAAATCGATTTTCATAATCAGTAAAAGCTTAAAGCCGGCATTAAACGCATCCAAATAGTAATATTATATGTCAAAGCGACTTTGCTAAATGTAAAAAAAAGAAACAAATAAAAGTCACGACTTAATAATTGTATTTTTATATAGGTTTGAAAATTGATTTAAACGTAAACTAAACAAAGAAAATATTCGTGAAAAATACTAGTGTAGAAAACGAGGAAAAAAAAATAATTCGCCTAATATGTCGATACGTATGTAAATATGCATGTTTTAGAAGTCATTATCAAAAATATCATTGTGTAGTAAAATATTGATATTTGAATGCACTCACAAAATATACACTCTACAGTCAGAGCGACAGACATATGACTGATTTTGTGATAAAATTTAAAACTTTCTTAAGATATTTGAATTTCATCCTCACTAAAGCAGAATTAGGTTTCAGGGGTTACAATTTTAGAGTAGTACGACGATCTTTATTTATTTGCTATTTGTAGATTTGTTTGGCATTTCTGTAACAATTTTTTTTTTTTTCAATAAATATGTTAAAATAATTTGGGAATGGATTACAAACGTTTTTTTTTTAACGTTGCGTAGTAGACTATGGAGTTATTCGGTTAGTTTTTCGTACGTTCATATCCTACTACTACCCAGCAAGAACCCATTCTGTACAATGGTAGCAAATGGAAATACGCGACCGGGATACTGGAATATCTTTTATGATGGCATATTCGAGATCGCACTGCCGGAAGGGTGCGACATAGTTGCATACGCAGACGACACGGTACTTTTAGTTCGCGGGAACCAGTACAAGGGAGTTAAGAGTAAGGCAGAAACGGCGCTTGGGAACATTTTAGAGTGGAGCGCGGAGAACAAATTTAAATTTAATGCGGATAGGTCTGAGGCTTTATTTTTCGGTAAACCGTGGCAACAAAAACCCACTTTTAAACTAGGGGAGCACCGAATACGGTGGCAGGAACAGGTCAAATATCTGGGGGTAATTCTGGACGATAAAATAAATTTTAAGGCGCACATTCAGTACGCAACCGCGAAGGCTAGGGAACCTCCAGCGCGAGTTACCTAGGGATTAAGCGGGAACGCGGCCGGGGAAATCTATAAGGGGGCAATAGAGCCAGCCATGCTGTGCGCGGGGGCGATATAAGCGGACGCGTGTAAGGTTAAAGAATCGAGGAAATTGATCGGAGCGCAGCGACAACTGACGGTTAGGGAGGCAAACGCATACTCGGCGGTTTCGGCGGAAGCGATATCAGGGATATTACCGGCGGACATATGGGTGCGGGAACTCAAAACACGTAGAAATGTTTTTGGGATGGGACGCGAAGCCTTCTTCGAGGCAACGGGATTGAAGAATGTAGTTTTTTCGGCAAGCCCGGATTTAAGGGAGTTAATAATTAAAACTAGGGTGAAGATGCGATGGCGGACCTGTTTTGTCGGCGATTATAACACGGTCTTTTATTGTTACAATTGTTTAGGAACAGGGCACAGGGCTAAAGAATGCAAAAAGGACGCGGTTTGCGGCAAATGCGGAGGAAATGACGATAGAAAGTGTTGTAAAACGGAGTCACCAAGTGCGCGGTTTGCGAAAGTAGAAAGGTCACGGGGGCCAACATTAAATCATACAGACCCATCTGCCTTTTGGACAGTATGGGGAAGGTATTTGAACATCATGGTTCAGAAGAGCAGCAGCAACAATTAATCGAAAATTTACGTAATGCTTTGCGAAAAGCTTTATACGATTGTAATACATACAAAATAGACACTGTTGATCGATTAAATGTTTTCAATAATGATCAGATTCAGTATCTCAAAACTGGTACTGCAAGAGGTCAAGCATGGTCGGGAGGCACTATGAAAAAAGCTTTAAAATTATATATGCCTTGTGGAACAAAAGGATACGAAGAAATAATACGTCAGAACTTGCCTTGTCCAAGTATTACAACAAAACAGCATCACCTTTCGCAACATTAAGTTCAATGCAGATATAGTAGAAGATGTATTTGTCCTGTTTCAATATAGGGTTTGTAGTGTTAACTCATAGTTTGTACGTAGAAAAATGTTTTATTCAAATATTTTTAATAAACTGTGCCTAATACTAATAATACTTAATCCTTTATTTCAGGTAATTAATTTTAATGAGAAAGAAAAGCAAGGTGTATTACTGGTCGATGAAATGGCCGTAAAAGCAGGTATTCAATACGATACTTCTACAACATCTACTATAGGACATCCAACTATGAAGAATGCTTCAGGTACTTATGATAAAATTACGACACATGCATTGGTGTTCATGATTGCTGGCATAAGCACTCGTTGGAAACAGCCTGCGAATATACGGGAAATCCATTTTCATCAGATCAAATGTTGGAAAAAATAAATACTATGCTATTGTACATAAAGCACATGGAGTAGGCTTACAAATAAGAGCAGTAATATCTGGCATGGATGGTCAAAATCGAGGATTTTGGAGATTAATGAATATAGTTGCCACCCGACACAGTAAAATAGTAAATTTTACTCCGCATCCAGTTAACATGCATAAAAAATCATTTGTAATGCCTGATAGTGTGCATGTATTTAAAAATGGTGGCTGGTGCTCTTACGAATGAGCGAAAATTCTACTTGGATGAAAGTATTGTTACTGAGTATCAGTTGCCATCAAATCTGATATCTATAGAGCCTATTAAACAAGGTTTATTTTAGACCGAAAACCTAACGACCTTAAAACTTTGTCCTCGTCTTAAAGAGAATGTGTTGTAACCTTCGCACTTTTCGCTCTTTTGCATTGGGTTACATTGGGTTGCATTACAAATAATGGAAGTTACATTCATGATACATACTCCTTCATAAACTACACTGTTCGTTGTTAGATGATATCTGTGGAATTGAGGTGTAAATTAACTTGGACTTTGATTTTAAGTGAGTAATTTTGATTTTAGTAGTATTTGAATGACTAATGTTTGCTTGGATTATGAATTTTGAAAACTGATTTGTTTATCTGCGCCTTGGTTCGATGATTTTATGTGATGATTGAATGATATGATATCGACATGTGTGTGTTGTTGTGTATGCATCCACTTAACATGTATGTATTAAGGGTTGCCATGTTGGCATACGTTATGTACTCGTGTAACTGGACAGTCTTAATAAAGCAGTACAACAGAACGCACGTTGTTTCCTATTATATTACAAGATACACATCATGACGCTGCGGTTGTAAAAAAAAAGAAAGTAAAAATGGAAGGCTTCAAAACGCCAAAGAGTTTGATAATTGAGAGTAACATAGTGAACAACTGGAAAAAGTTTGTGCAGAGTTATGAAATATATTTATTAGCTTCAAGGAGTGGCAATAAACCCGAAGAGGTGAAAGCAGCCATTTTCCTCAACTTCATAGGAGAGGACGCCATTGAATTGTTCAATACATTCAATTTAACGGACGAGGATAAAAAAATAAAGAAGGCGTTTGAAGATTATATAAATCCCAGGAAAAATATCACATACGAAAGATGCTTGTTTTACAGTAGGAAACAAAAAGAAAATGAGGATTTTGAGCATTTTCTAACAGATATAAAACCATGAGTACTACTTGTGAATTTAAAGAACAGGAAGAAGTGTTAAGAGATAGAATTGTATTAGGAGTTTGTTACGTGTTAAAAACACCTTTTCTTATTTAATCTCTTTTTAAGGAACGTTAGAACTTATTTTACTGCTTATTTACTTATTCCGTCTTTAACCCATTTTAATGCCGCCTATTTTTATTTCATTTTTTTAAATTTCAAAGCATTGCGCACCTTTTTTTATTTCCCTAACTGTACACTCTCTTATCTGAAACCATCTAAATTCATTGACCTTTACTAGTTACCGAGAAATTCGCTATTTACTTATTTCATATAACGGTCACGTTCAACCTTGAAGTTGTTTTTTGTAATATTATCGCTTTATTTGTGACCTTTTTCTAAATTCTTACATTGTCAAATTTTAGTATTCTATTTAGATCACTGTTTTGCAAATTTCATTAAACTCCGTTCATAATCAGCTTCGAATTTAATTATTTTAGTCCTTGGCGGGACATATTTTTGTGCGCACTGTACTTTCCACGTTAGAAACTTCATATAAACACTTGCACACGTGTGAAATCTACGATCCAATGCTCGCATTCTATTGGCTGCCGAATCTCACCGCGAGGTGGAGAGAATTAGTCTCCCTTTCAAGACATCATTGATTCTCGAGCCGCACGACTGTGTAGACATAAGCGTTTAATAGGCGACGCTCTGCCGTACCCCCTTTTGACCAAAATACCCGTAACCCCTGTGGGGAGATATCAGGCCAAAAGGAAACCACTCCACGGAAGCTATTTTTGAGTTATTGTATTTTGGCGACGAAACTTCCACTTGGAACCGCTGACGCGGATCTCACACCGCAGCGTCCCCAAGCCGTACACGGACACGTGCCCTCTCATCCACCTGCTCTTCTTCTACTTCTTCCTCCCCGAGCTGTTTGGTGGCAATCAACCGTTTGCGCATTGTTTTTATATGTAAGTTAATTTTAAGATTTATTTTTTTGTATTTGTAGTAACAAACTACCATTGACTTCAGAATAATTTAACGTAACTTTTGATATTTTAGTTTCTTTGCTCTCATTGTTGAATAACCGTAACTTTTAATAATTTTTCCTTTTTTGTCTTTCCCTCTTTTCATATTTAAACAATTGTAGTTCGTGTTCAATTGCATGCTCGATCGAGTAGGTAGATTTTTCTTGTTTCTTTGTAACACAAATTTTGGCAATAAAGCGTCACTCCCAAAAGTTCATTCGTGTATTTACACTTTGTAATCGTTTAGTGTTTGGTTTTACATAATCAACTTTTAATATAACTGTTTAAATAATTTTTTCTGAGTTTTATTTAATTCAATTTTATTGTCTTTGGCGCATTAGTTTTTTCTTTTTAATTAACTTTTTCATTTAATTTAATTATTCACACCTCAATATTCGGCAAGTACCAATCCCTTGTTTCCCTACTGGAAAATAGCCATTCTGGACTGTGGCTTAAAGTACCGGGCGACAGCGTCGGCCAAGGAAGGCAACAAAAGAATCAACCCAGTGGCGCTCAATCCACACCTCTCCGGCGCCTCACTGGCGAAACGACCCCAACAGTCCCAAAGTGGAAATAAATTGCAAACTGTGTTTTATTTACCCTCCTCCCCATCCTTGTACTTTGCAAATCATTCATTTATTTAATATCTGTATGAGTTATTATAAACAATATTTAATTTTTTTTTATTATTCAATCTGGTCTCATGCTCTGGAAAATTGCTACTGTCTAATACGCCCTGAGAATTCGCTGGTAGCCAATTGGCGCCCAACGTAATTTTTTAACACTTGTAAATTTAAACTTTTAAATTTTCAATATTTGTAAATTTAACTTTTTAAAAATTTATTTTAATATTTGTACTTGCGAATTTTTTTTATGAACTTTTATTTTGCGGTGGGGAGTGACACGCTGCGCGTTTTCAATTTATTATTGTATTCTTGTTTATATTTGTTTATTGTTATTGTACGTAAGGACATATTTTGGTATATTGTAAATTTATATTTGTCACCATGGCTTTACAATTTGATATACACCACCTCCGTAAAGACGAACTTATTTATGAGGCAAAATTCCGTGGGCTATCCTTGAATGAATCTCAAACTGTAGATGAGCTTCAAAAATGTTTGCGTCTCCTCATTTGCTTAGAGAAGCAGAATAGTTCTTTTTCTGCCCCGATTTAAAATAAACCATCTCAGATGAATTAGAATTAATTCAAGGCAAATTTTCTGAATTAGAAACTTTAGTATCAGATTGTGTGGCAAACCCTAGTAAACCCTCCCATGCTGTTCGCAGCCGTATTCACCACTACTTGAATAGAGTAAATAGAATTCCTGTTACCACTTTAACAACGGAACAATCGAGACAACGTTCTATGCTATTAGGAATTTTCTTGGTTTATTAGATTCTTTAGACCCTGTAGATATGTCAACTGAGAAATAAAAGTAACTTCACCCTCCATAGTATCTCAGTTTCTGCATCTGTTCCCCTAAAATCTGTCTACCCTGTATTTAAGTGGATTTGAAATTTAGTGGAGAACCCAAAGGTATTTATTGCACAACTTTCTGGAACCGCGTTGACGAATTAAAAACCGCCCGTGGTATTTCTGATACCTTACTTTTTGAATCGGCGATTGATTTATTTGAAGGAAAAGCTTTATGTGGTTTAGGTCAAATAACACCGCGTTTCTGATTGGGAAAGCCTTTCTATACTTCTCCGACGACATTTCGAACCACCGGAATACAAGACTCGTTTATATCAGGACATTCTAGCGCGTACCCAAGATCAGACTGAATCTTTTGTGGATTACTATTCTTGTATGTGTTCTATGTTTCGGCGTTATGGAGAAACGCCTGAAAACGTTCAGTTAAACATTATTATAGGGAACCTAGCCCCATTTTACACCATGAATTTACCCTCTGTTCCTAATCTGGCCGAATTAGAAGATGAATGTCTTAAATTAGAGAGAAAGAAATTTAAAGTCGATCATTATAAACCACCTTGTCGTAAACGAAACACCTTTGTTGAGCCTGACTTTGCTTTTGTAGCAGCAAGTGCATCATCTACCCGCGAGATAGTTCCCCTCAACGACCAAACTTCAGATGTTTTAATTGTGGTGATATGGGCCACCGATTTAGTTCTTGTTGCCGTCCCTTGAAACATTTCTGTTATAACACCCCGAAGTTTCGGTTCGGAATTGCCCGAAATGTTCAAAAAACTCGAATCTAAGGCGTTAGTTGGTCGTAAACGTCCTTATGAGGTATTAAATTCGACCGAAAATCCTAAATTTGATAATAGAATGTTATTAGACTACGTCATATCTCGAGTTCAGGAGATCAAAGACCCTATCTTGAAGTTACCGTGCTAGATTACCCTCTTATTGGTTTATTAGATTCTGGCGCTTCACGAACACTGGTTGGACCTCGAGGGTATGAAATTTTATCACAACTTGGACTAAAATTAATATCTTACACTATCGAATGTACTGTGGCTAGCGGAGATAAATGTATGAGCCTTGGTTACATCTCTGTACCCTTCCGTTTGGAAAATAAAGTTAGATTAGTCGACGTTCTAGTTCATCCCGATATTCCGCATACATTAATTCTCGGTGTAGATTTTTGGGTAAAAATGGAAATAATTCCTGATTTGAGACAAAGTATTTGGCATTTTTCTGAAACTAACCCAATTGCGAACATCGACAGTATTTCGAGCAAAAATTCTTTGGACCCCGTTCAACAAATTACACTATCACGACTAGTGGACGAACAAAGTCGTAATGTAACTTCATGAGGCCGTACTCACCTCGTTGCTCATGAAATCGAACTTTTACCTGGGACACGTCCCAATAAACAACGTTACTATCCGGTATCCCCGATTAAACAAGAAGTAATCGAGAGTGAAATTCAGAAAATGTTGAAGGCCGGTATCATTGAACCTTGTAAGAGTCCCTGGGCTTTGCCTGTTTGCCTAGTTCAGAAGAAATCAGATAATAGTTACCGATTTTGCGTCGATTATAGGAAGTTGAATGCGGTTACGCGCAAAGATTCGTATCCGTTACCCTATATTTCTTCTATATTGGACAAGCTTCGAGACGCTAAATATTTGAGCTCACTTGACATCAAGAGCGCGTACTGGCAAATCCCTATAGCCGAAAATTCTAAAGACTGTACTGCTTTCTGTGTACCCCAAGGATTATACCGATTTAATGTCATGCCGTTTGGTTTAACCAACGCACCTGCAACCTGGCAGCGGTTAATTGATTCCATCTTAGGTGCAGATTTACAGCCCTCTGTTTTGGTGTATCTGGATGATATTGTTATTATTTCAAAGGACTTTCAATCTCACTTAGACACCCTAAACGAAGTATTTAAACGACTTCGAGACGCTGATTAACGTGAATTTCGAGAAAAGTCAGTTTTGTAGGCTCAGTTGAAATATTTGGGTTATATTGTCGACGAATTAGGACTAAGACCTGACCGGAGAAAGTCCGGCTATCTTGAACGTACTACCTCCTAAAAACGTTCGTGAAATACGGAGATTTATTGGCACAGCTTCATGGTATCGACGTTTCATACCGCAATTTTCAACCGTAATTGCACCACTGTCGAATCTCACACGTAAAAAGGTTACTTGGAATTGGACTCCTGATTGTGAACAGGCTTTCCAACAACTGAAAGAAAATTTGGTACCTGCTCCACTTTTAGTATGTCCCGACTTTGAACGTACGTTCTCTGTTCAAACCGACGCTTCTGCCTACGTTTAGGTGCGTTCTAACACACAATTTGACGAAGGCGAAAAAGTCATATGTTATCTGTCCCGATCATTAACATCAAACGAACGAAAATATAGCGCTACCGAGCGAGAATGTTTAGCTGTGATTTGGGCGATCGAAAGTTTGCGTCACTACCTCGAAGGATATCATTTTAGGCAGAATTCACACCAAAGCAATAGGCAACTAGCAACCAGCAACACGCGATATGCGACACATATCGTTTTCAAAAAGTACACACTGTTTTATGTATCCATTCACATCGGACGACGGCGATATCGCTCGGAGAATATCAGTCGCAACACACGATTTATATCGCTAGCAACATCGAGTGTCAATTGCTAGAGACACGTGTTGCGTGATCGTCGAAGTTTTGTGCCGATGTGTTCAAAATGGGAGAAAAAGAAATATAATATTTGTGCAAATTGTGGAAAATACCGTGTTTGTACGAGTATACAAACCCTGACTATGCTAAACGCCAAATCACCGAAAAAACATGGAATTTAGTAGCAAAGGAAGCAAACATATCAGGTAAGTGAACAGGTTATGTTTTTTAGTTGTTTATTATAGTTATCAAATGGTACAATTAATCAATGTGCTTTGTTCTTATTATTATGTATATCATGTGTTAATACAGTAAGCCCACTGCCAAGGGATTGCAGCTTCAGGATTAAAAAATAATCAGCTAGATAATCCCGCAGTGTGATTGCGAACTGTTTCATTAATTTCGGAACGGACGAATTGAAATGTGTAATCTGATTTTCTTGCGATCTAGCTTCATCATGCACTAGACCAGGTATTGTTAAACGTCCTTCCTTGGTGCGGATAAAATTGTGTAGAACGCAAGCAGCTTTTATAATATTGTCAACGCATTCCTCTCCGCAAGCAATAGGAGTTTCAAAGACTCTAAATTTACTTACTAACATACCAAAAGAACATTCAACACTTTTGCGACCACGCGATAATCGATAGTTAAATATGCGTTTTGTGTCATCTAAAACCCTTTGTGGATATGGACGCATAATGTTTTTTCTCAAAGGAAACGCCTCATCAGCACAAAAATAAAAGGAAATGCATTATCCTGTCCATCATGGAAGAGGTTGTGGGATGGTATATTCAAATTGTTTTGATTGAGCAGTCGTCCCAGCTTGCTTGCTCTAAATACTGCGCCGTCACTATTTCTACCATAATCACCAACATCAACTGTTATAAACATTCCGTCTGCGTCAGCTACTGCCATCAAAACAACAGAGAAGTACCCTTTGTAATTGAAATTTTGTGATCCTGTGTTACGGAACTTTTTGATTCGGATATGCTTTCCGTCGATTGCCCCTAAACAGTTTGGTATATTCCAAAGCTCATAATACGATTAGCTACAGTTTTCCATTTTGCTGCGTCCGGTACCGGCATGTGAGGGTTGTAAACATTTCCATATTGCGCTGTTGTTTCTCTAATAATGTAGCTTATTGTACTACATCCTCGAAAGAATTGAAAAGATAGCGCTGCAAAGCTACTTCCCGTTGCTAAATATCTGCAAAAATTATATCAATACACTTAACAAGTATAATATTAACACATAATATAATAACTATCATTGTTTCAGTGATACATGTAAGGAAAAATGGAAGAATCTTAGAACTGCCTTTGCTCGAGCTCAAAGAAAGCCTCCATCGGGATCAGGAGGCAACAAGCAGAAATTACTATCTCCAAGATGTGATGCAATTTATTCTACCATACATAAATCAAGACCTCAGTCAGGAAATTTACCATCCCCCAGTAGTGACGACGGGCCTGTGGACGAAACGGATGCAGCTATTCAGAACTTGATGATCAACATCTTGAAGGTCAAAACGAAGCGGAAACTCCAACGAATGTTTTTGAAACCGTGAACACCATACGGCAGAAAGCCAAATATTGACCGTATTAGACGCTCTGAACTTGCTTATCATCAGACTGCACGGAGAAAGTTTCGTCCCGCTTCTGCAACACCTTCAATCTCAGCTTTAGAGAATGAAGCTGATAAGTCTTTATAGATTATATAAAGACGCAAAGTAAAGCAGATGCCGATTTAACATTCCTCCAGAGCCTTTTACCGGATGTGAAGAAAATGAACTGTAGCCGAAAACGAAAATTCAAAACGTCTGTGCTTCAAATGATTGACAATATTTTAGATGAACAAGAACGTGAAGCACTTGGGACGCCCTCAACAATGACATCCTGGAATAATAATAATTTCAAGAATTGGAACGTCCAACTGCCTCTCGGCAATACATCCTGGGTCATCAACACTGCGATGCCAGAAGTAGCCCTTCCTCACCCCATGCCTTTGCATCATTCGAAAGTAATTGAATAACTCAGTATTGTTGTACCTTTCGTTTTTTTAAATAAAATAAGCTAAATAACTGTGTATTAATTTACCTTAGAGTAATAAGAAGGCGTTCTTCGGCACTCACTGCCTCTCGGTAATGTGTATCTTTTTTCGTAATTGATTGGGAAACTAGCGCAAGTAATGACAAATAGTTTTCTTGATTCATCCTATAGAATCCTTTAAATTTTTCCCGGTCTACATTTAACTCTCTTGCAACTATATTTACACTGTATTGTATACTTTGTAGATTAAATGGACGTACCCAATATCGCCGTTTATGTTTCTTCTTCATACACCTTCTTCTACGCATCCGCCGAAGCATATAATACACAACTAAAACGTTATCGACGGACATCTTGTTACCAAGTGCACAGTGTTTTGCGTGGTTCTAGTTGCTGATAGCTAATCGTTTGTTCTTTTGGTGTGAATCCAGAAGCGATACTACATCGCACGTTTCGTGTTTTAGTTGCTGGTTGCTAGTTGCCTATCGCTTTGGTGTGAATTCTGCCTTAGAGTCATTACGGATTGTCATTCTTTATTATGGCTTCATAATCTCAAAGATCCGCATGGACGCTTAGCGCGTTGGTCATTACGTCTACAACCTTATGACTTTGAAATCATACACCGAAAAGGTTCTGAAAACGCCGTTCCGACTTTCTGTCACGTTCCGTACCTGCTGTAGCAGACGTTGTTGATGTTAACCCCGGAAATCAGACGAACGATCGTTGGCATACAAATGAAGTAGACGAAGTTGAACAATTCCCAAATCGTTATCCTTTGTGGCGCGTTGAAAATGATAAGCTGTATAAATTTTTCAAACCACGTTATCCCGACTTGAACACCGAATTAGAATGGAAATTAGTCCCGTCAAAATCCCAGCGTAAAGACATCATTAAATCTTGTCATGACGACCCTACTTGCGGACATACTGGAATTTCGAAAACTGTTGCTAGAGTTATGCAGAAATATTTTTGGCCGAAATTGTCATGTGATGTCGCTAGATACGTCCGTCATTGTAATGTCTGTCTCAGTATTAAACCCATGAATCGACCACCTGCTGGACAATTATTAAGCAAGACACCTACTGCTACTCGACCTTGGCAAATTATCTGTGCTGATTTAATGGGACCACTTCCACGTTCTAATAAAGGAAATTCTTATATCCTAGCCGTGTGCGATGTCTTTAGTAAATCCGCATTATTATTTCCCTTACGAACCGCCACGGGAGCTAACGTAGTAAAACTCGTCGAAGAGCACGTCATTCTCATGTTTGGAGCCCCTAAAATTATCATTGTCGACAACGGAGTACAATTTAAGAGCAACATATTCAAAGATATGGCTAAGAAATACGATTCCGAAATAGCTTTCACCGCATATTACCATCCACAAAGTAATCCCACCGAAAGAGTTAATAGAACCATTAAGATCATGTTAACAGCGTACGTAAATGATAACCACCGTACTTGGGATCAGTATCTACCTCAAATCGGTTTCGCTATAAGATCATTTGAACATGAAGTGACTAAATTGACCCCGAATTTCGTAAACTTTGGTCGAGAACTAACATTGAAAGGTAGTGATGAGAATTTTGAGCCCTCTGACGCCGCAACACCTGTAATCAACACCGCACAGCGTAAGTTAGCATTCGCCGAGCTATACCGTGACGTACGAGAGAGAATCCGAAAAGCGCATGTAAAGAGCGCGCACCCGTACAATATGCGACGTCGACCGGAAAAATTCACACTAGGACAACGTGTGTGGCGCAAAAATCCCGTGCTCTCCGACGCTACTAGATACTTCTCCGCTAAACTAGCACCGAAGTATATCGGACCATTTGAAATCGTCGATATAGTATCACCTTGGACGTATGAAATAGTGGATAATCACGGACGAACCTCGATTTGGAATATAAAGGATTTGAAGGCACACCCGCCTGAATAATCGCCCTGCTGTTGGGGGCCATAATACCTCAGCCGAGTCCATCTGAGTCACTAGGATACCACCAACTTCTCCAACTGTGACACAAGAACGAATTGACACCCAGAAAACAAATATGTGACGAATTTTTACGTTCACCCTGCTGTTGAGGCCAGAATACCGTAGCCAAGACCGTCTGAGTCGCCAGGATACCACCATCTCTCCCATAGTGACGCAAAGCTATGGAACGATGTCGGCGAAGACTTCTTTTACTCCCGGATTTTACCCCTTTTGTTTAGTTGTTTTGAACGTAGGTTCGCTTTTTGTGTTTAGGTATCTTCTTCTGTTGAACGCAACACTAGCGCTTGGGTGGGGTTGTGACTGAACCAAGTAGGCCACTACCTTTAACCGCCTTTGCGACGTGGACCGTTTAATAGATTGAACTCCTTTTAGCTTCGTTTTAGTAGTTTTCGGTTCAGCCGAAGGTTTTCCCCTCGTGTTGTTTAGTTTTTGCTTTTAATGACATTTGTTGTCACCTTATCGGAAACCTCCGATGTCGTTTTCCTCTGGTAGAAAAGGGGGGATTGTCACGTGTTAAAAACATCTTTTCTTATTTAATCTCTTTTTAAGGAACGTTAGAACTCATTTTACTGCTCATTTACTTATTCCGTCTTTAACCCATTTTAATGCCGCCTATTTTTGTTTCATTGTTCAATTTCAAAGCATTGCGCACCTTTTTTTATCTCCCTAACTGTACACTCTCTTATTTGAAACCATCTAAATTCATTGACCTTTACTAGTTACCGAGAATTTCGCTATTTACTTATTTCATATAACGTCACGTTCAACCTTGAAGTTATTTTTTTGTAAATGTACCGCTTTATTTGTGACCTTTTTCGAAATTCTTAAATTGTCAAATTTTAGTATCTATTTAGATGCATCTGTATTGCAAATTTCATTAAACTCCGTTCATAATTAGCTTCGAATTTAATTATTTTAGTACTGTGACTTAATTGGGTCATTACCTAGATCTGTAGGAGGTTATAAATCGTAATAGTTATTGTGGACAGATTTAGTGTTATGAAATTTGAATACCCTAACAGAGTATTCAGAAAATGGGGGATGTATGAAATAGTAATACCTTACATAGAAAAAATACTGAATGCAGTGAAAAGACAAATAATATTTGATGTAACTAGAAATTTACATAAAGCTATAATTCAAAGCATTAGAGTATTTAATAACGAACGTATCTTTATAACCTTTCGTATTTACGTACAGAAGACATACAAGATGAGGAGGAACAACTAGAGAAAACAAAAATATTACCACGAAGGAAAGACATCCCACCGAGGTGTCAACGAGATCTATAAATCTCTTAAAAGAAAATATTACTGGATAAGCATGGAAAAGACTATTAGCAAGTATGTAAACGAGTGTGGGATATGTCAACTAGCCAAATGTGGTAAGAATTCACAAAAACAAGCGTCCAAAACCTATTCACCATTTCGACAACATCACAGACTTGCTATTCATGGACGGAAGAATTTTATTGACCGTTATGCACTATTTTTCGAAATATGCTCAAGCGTATACTATCACTGATATGAATGCTGACATTATTTTTTTCATCAGTTATCATGGGCCACTAGATAATAATAATGGACGCTGATGCTTAATTTAACAATGCACTGGTGAAATAATGGCATGGACTACATAGAATAGAACTACATATTGTTGTGTCAGGGAAACGCATGCGCATCATGAGTAACTATAATGGGTAGCGGGATTCTTCGGGGGGTTACGATTAAGTGACGATGTACTACACTTTTATGGTATTAAGCTTGTAACTATTAATAAATAATAAATAAATAACTAACACAACACATATCACCTCCATCCGCCATTCACAATAACATGGAATAGTGGAAAGAATCCACAGCACACTAACCGAACGGTAAAAAAAGCGGTTAAAATGGATAAAAATAAGTAATATTCTAAAGAGGCTATCAAAAAGAAACGTAAATTTACGAAAAATTCGTTGCTACAGGATGAAGATCCTGGTCCTAGTGGCAGCATCACTGCTGATGCTAGCGATCAGTGCGAAAATAGAAGTCAAGCCAAATGAAAACTACATGCTCCCTTATCAACTAAAAAAAAAACACTGAAGCAAAAGATATTCGAGGAAAACATGAATTTGTTTATCGTATAGACCCAAAACCATTATTTTGCTACATTTTCACAATTAATTACGTAAACAAAGTTCTCAAATGTAACGTATTATAGGAGAACTTGGAATTCACGCTCAACAGGAGACGCTTATTTGGACAGATTGCGCAGCCCAGCTAAGGGGCAACATAAATTAGATGTTACCACGTAGTGGTTTAAGAGAATAAACCGCACATAACGTAGAACAGATAGAAACTAAATTGAGCAATTTGTTCTCAAGGTATAGAAACGAAAAAAAAAAAAAACATCTCCTTTAAAGATTATTGGCAACGGTTGGTTGTTTGGTATTATGGACAATGAAGATAAAGATTGATGCTGTCCTGGAAGTGCTAAAGAAAAACCAGGACCAACTTAATGAACACCGGACAAGGAACCTCTCTATGTTGAATCAATGTTAAAGAAAATAGCGGTCACTTTCCAGAAAATTTAAGTCAGTAAGTGCAAAGATTAATGAACTATCAACTTACATTCTTAAATTGAATTTTAACAAAAGTTACAAAATATAAATTTATTAGATTGTAAATAAACTCACGCCATAAAACTTGGAACGCATATTGGTGGAGTGTGAAGGACAAATCAGTTTTGTGGATGAAATTTTGGTGCATGGAAAGAACTTGGATGAACATGACATCAGACTGAAAAAGTTATGGAAGTATTGGAGGAAAATGACGTAATGTTACGAAAGGATAAATGCCTACTAAGAATGAATAAAATAAATTTCTTAGGACACGAACTCACGAGAAAAGATGTTAGGCCATTAGAGAAATATGTATCGACAATTAAAAATTTTAGAGCACCTATTACTATCGGAGAATTACAGAGTTTTCTAGGATTTCTAAATTTCATTGGCAAATGGATTCCAAACTTAGCGGCAATGACAGAACCTCTAAAAGAATTATTGCGGAACAAGCAGACAAATAGAACGGAGATTGGAAAAGATTGGGAGGAGAATCAACAAAATGCTTTCGACTCATTGAAAGCAGAGCTCACCAACATTCCCTCTTTGGGATACTACGATGTAAAGAGTAAGACAGTTGTAATCACCGATGCTAGCCCAGTGTGACTAGGGGCAGTATTAATTCAGGTAAATACTGAAGGACCAAGAGTAATTGCATCTGGTAATAGAACCCTAACAACTTGAGAGCGTCGATATTGCCAGATGGAAAAGGAGCGTTGGCCCTGGTCTGGGCCGTGAAGCATTTCAACATATTTCTTTATGGTAACGAATTTGAATTGACAACGGACCATAAACCGTTGGAAGTAATATTTGCACCGAGATCCAAACCCTGTGCAAAGATAGAAAGATGGATTTTACGTTTACAATCTTATAAGTATAAGGCCATTTACCATCCCGGGAAATTCAACATTGCTGATCTCTTATTTAGGCTCTGCACGGTACCAGATCACTTCCAACAATTATGCCCAGACAACTATATTCACCAGATTATTGAATATACTAGACCTGTTGCGCTGTCTATGGAAGAGATTATGAATTGCTCCAAGGAAGATGAGGAAATATATTAAGGGCATCCAGGGATTGTAGCAATGAAAGCGTGTCTCAGAAAGAAAGTATGGTGGCCAAGGTACGGCAGAGAAGCAGAACAGTTGGTAAAGTCGTGCAAAGGATGCTTTTTTGTTTCCAACCACCCAATCCTTTGAAATACAGGAAGCTGCCAGATAAACCGTGAGAAGATGTAGCCATTGATTTAATGGGACTCTTTCAAGTCTTTCAAAATTCATAATTCAATCTGGCACTATTCATTCAAGTAATTAAAAATTAAATTTACTCACTTTTAAATAGACTCCATGTTAATTCACAGTTAAGTTTCTCAGACATCGTCTTTCAAAGTCCGAAGTACTTTGAGAAGGAGTCAGTCTTAATAATGCATTAAACATAATCAGATGCTAGTATTAGATAATTAGACATTCATGTACAAAGAATGTAACACCAACTGCTTGTAAAAATTACTGTAAACGAGAAAATCTGGAAAAAAAATAAGAATATCATTACTTACAATTTGTTACGTGTTGAAAACACCTTTTCTTATTTAATCTCTTTTTAAGGACTGTTAGAACTTATTTTACTGCTCATTTACTTATTCCGTCTTTAACTCATTTTATTGCCGCCTATTTTTGTTTCATTTTTCAATCTCGAAGCATTGCGCACCTTTTTTTTTATTTCTCTAACTGTCCACTCTCTTTTCTGAAACCATCTAAATTCATTGACCTTTACTAGTTACCAAGAATTTCGCTATTTACTTATTTCATATAACGTCACGTTTAACCTTGAAGTTGTCTTTTTGTAAATGTACCGCTTTATTTGTGACCTTTTTCTAAATTCTAAATTGTCAAATTTTAGTATCTATTTAGATGCATCTGTATTGTAAATTTCATTAAACTCCGTTCATAATTAGCTCCGAATTTATTCATTTTTGTTAATTGCTGCACATTTTTTTGTGCGCACTGTACTTGCAACGTTAGAAATTCCGTGTAATCATGACCACCTGCAAAACCCTTAACCTTCGATACTCGGATCCTATTGGCTACTTAATGGCACAGCGCGGGAGATAGATTTCTCTCCTTTTTTCGATTCACTTACTCTCCAGCCTGCTAAGTGTGTAGACATAACCGGTTAATCGGCGACGCTCTGCCGTACCCCCTTTTGACCACAATACCCGTCCGGTAACCCCTGTGGGGGGATATCAGGTCAGAAGGAAACCACTCCACGGAAGCAATTTTTGAGTTATTGTATTTTGGCGACGAAAACGTCCCCAAGCCGTACACGGACACGAGCTCTCTTCATCCACCTGCCTCTTCTTCCACTTCTTCCTCCCCGAGGTGTTTGGTGGCAATCAACCGTTTGCGCATTGTTTTTAAATGTAAGTTAATTTTAAGATTTTTTTTTTGTATTTGTAGTAACGAACTACCATTGGATTCAGAATAATTTAACGTAACTTTTGATATTTTTTTAATTTTTTTTTTCGTTCACTGTCGAGTATCCGTAACTTTTAATAATTTTTCTTTTTTTTTTCTTTCCTCTTTTCACATTTAACCAATAGTAGTTCGTGTTCAATTGCATGCTCGATCGATTAGGTAGATTTTTCTTGTTTCTTTGTAATATAAATTTTTGACAATAACACGTCACTCCCAAAAGTTCATTTCGTGTATTTACACTTTGTAATCGTTTAGTGTTTGGCTTCACCTAATCAACTGTTAATATAACTGTTTAAATAGTTTTCTGAGTTTTATTTAATTCAATTTTATTGTCTTTGGCGCATTAGTTTTTTTTTTATTTAATTAACTTTTTCATTCAATTTAATTATTTATAAATCAATATTCGGCAAGTACCAATCCCTTGTTTCCGCTACTGGAAAATAGCCATTCTGGGCTGTGGCTAAAGTACCGGGCGACAGCGTCGGGCCAAGGAAGGCAACAACTGACTCAACCCAGTGGCGCTCAATCCGACACCTCTCCGGCGCCTCACTGGCCGAAACGACCCCAACCGTCGCAACGTGGGAAATAAATTATAAACATTGTTTTATTTATCCCTCTTCCCCATCCTTTGGTACTTTGCAATCATTCATTTTATTTAATACCTATAATCTTTTATAAACAATATTTAATTTTTTTTTTTATTATTCAATCTGGTCTCATGCTCTGGAAAATTGCTACTATCTAATACGCCCTGAGAATTCGCTGGTAGCAAATTTTAAAGAGTAACAATTTTTACAGTAGGTATATGAAATATATCAAAAGATTCCTTAAGTACGCAGGAACCCGTTTCCAAAGAGATTATTTAGTTTAAATTCCTTTTTTTAATTAAAATTTGCGATTCAAAACACCGAATTGACAGATCTAGAAATTAAGGAATTTAATGTAATTTTAGAAGGGGTAATTCTACCAGAGAACACGTTTCTTATAATGAAATTCCATTTCCAAAAGGGTTTTTTTCTTTTTGAGAAATCTCGACAATAATGTTCCAAAAATTTGTGATTCCGCAAAATTGTGTTCTAATCAATCAGCTTGTAGCACGTTGAGCGGGAAACATGCGTCCATTTGCCGCGCAAAACTTAACCTAACCTCACTCAGTTACGCATTCCATCTTATAAGCAAAGAAGTTTTGTGATAGTAAACAAAGAATTAGATCTTATTGTATACTACCCAGTCCTATTGTAAATTCCAACTTGAATTGACGTCTGAAAAAGTTACCCGTACCAGACATCCTTCACCAACCCGAACCTTAAGATCCAGAGGAAGTCCTCTTCACAAAGGTCAGCCCAGTAATTTCATTCACTTCTCACTGACCGGACTTTAAACCAATTTAATAATTCAGCTCAAACAAGACTCATTCCGTTACGTCAAAATATCGAACACAAGTGTACCAACTGTGTAAGGTACAAGCACCTGAATTGAACGGTTGTGATTTAAATTTAGTAATTGATTTTATTATTTTAATTTTAAGACGTAATTTTAATATTCAAATCAATTTAAATTTTATTTCATTAATTTTGTTAATTCAGTAATTCTAGTAAATTTTATTAAAAGCTTTTTCCGTTTCGCGAATTATACAGTGGCATCTAACATTTTTCGTTTAAAAGGAGTTTAACAAGAATCTATCTAATTAGTGATACTATACGTTTGCAAGTTAGTTAATTTTAACAGTCATTTGACAAAAGATTTTCGCTTTTAACCTTAATTTTAATTCTAATTTTATTTAAGTAATTCCAGTTTATAAAAAAATATAAAAAAATAACACATCAATTTTACAATCGCTTATTTAACTTCAGTTATTTGTCACATATTAAATAAAGTTTATTGGTTAATTGGTTTGTTTTCTTTAAATCTTGATTTTATTTAGATTTTTATTTGTAAAATTAAAATTAGCTCTGCCGAAGCAAAAAAAGACCCTGAGATTAGCAAAAGATAGTCAAGCCGAAGCATATTCATTCATTCAACCATTTCATTTTTTTCTATTTTTCCATAATTATTTGATTTGTACATATTTTATTTCTACAAGGACTTTTTACTTTTACATTTTATTTTACTTTATTGACAAATGTATCTATTATATACATATGTCATTTTTTTTTTTGACAATTTCTGTAATGGTCAAATTGCAAATATATATTATTATTATTATCTTACGGGCAAAAGATGCTTACGTCTATCGGAAGTATTTTGCAATATTTTGAGCAACTGCACGTAATTTTTGATACCACAAGGTTTCATTACTTGTATCCCGTTATTTTACATCCACTCCTCACGATAAATGGGAAACTTGTTCAATGATCTATCTAAAAACTGAATAATCGCGATCACAAACATACCTGAGCGTTGATTACGAATCATTATTCAACTTGTAACCAACAAATTAATAAGTAAGCAATAATAAATTTACCTCAAATTATAATTCCAAATGAAATGTCAGGTTAGAAAATCCATAAATCCGAAACCATAAACATTTCGCGAATTATTCTGCATTTTTGCATCTGCCTGGCCACTATGTAGCTGCATAGCATCTGTCGAACCATGTTTCGATTTCTTACACATGCCTTGAATGCCTATTTATTTCCGAAAATATCGCACTTGATTTGGAAAGTTTGACCGGTCTTTTGTCGTAATTGACCATTGCATGTATTCGGTCAAAAAAACTAGGCGCGACCCGGCAAAACATAGCGCTATAAATTGAATCGTTTAAAAGAAAAACTCGCCTCTACCCTATTAGGGTTCGAACTATAAAATAAGGCAAGTAAGAAACCGTTTCGACAACAAATCGAGATCACGATAGGGTTTTTGAGTCGATATCAGCGCAAAAAGTAGGACCACTTTGACAATCAACGATTTCGGTCAAATATGAGGCGCCATGCCGCCAAAACATGGCTCCATAAATCGAATCATTTTATTTATTTATTAATAAAAATAAAAACCAGTTTGGTTATTAAAATCCTTTCTTTTCTCACAAATTAATGTTGATATGGAAGCATTGAATGCAGAATAAAAACTGTCACCTGATAAGAATCAGCTAACACGATAAATTTCAGGGAATTTTGAGAATGTATTTTTTCCATAAAAAAATAATTAAAACAACAACTCTTTCCGAATTTGTCTTTGGTTATTAAAGTCATAATGAGCCTACCGCATTCATCAGCATATGCTGAGCGCATATTTTCGAAGGTTACCGCAAGTAAAACCAAGAGGAGGAATAAGTTATTAGTGGATACTTGCGAGAACATTCTAAATTGTAAACAATCACTGAAGCCAATAATTGCTTTAATTGGAAACCTTCTGAAGAATTAATAAAAACGAAAATGCATTATAGAGATTAAACTTAATCATGTTTCCTTTGTTTGATAGAATATTTGTTGTTTCAATTATATGTATGTATATTTTTTTAAATGTTATGTATGTTATATGACTTATCTTAATAATACTTGTTCTCCTATTAACAGAATAAAACAATATATCTCCTTACCCTTCATGGTGGTGTTTCCTATAAATTTTTCAATCTTATTTTAGTATTGCTTTTAAAACTTAAAAAAAGTAATAAAGTGAACGATCTGAAAAAAAGGGGTGTTTATACTTAATTTGTGACTTGTGGATGCACTTACGTTGGTAGAACCCACAGAGAATTTGATAAAAGCACACCTTAGATATTTACAATCCAACGCTAGCGGCCTTTCACATTTTGCTAATCATCCCTAAAGGAGAAGAAACACCGACGTAGAAAGGCAACAAGATGATAATCAAACCCTAAGTGACAACGATAGACCCTAACCATTACTCAGAGTACAAGTACCCTTTACCCTGTAGTGACTCACTAGACTGAAAGATCCGATACTACCAATATTATTAGATCCTAATTACCGTGGTCTACCTTAATATTCCGCAGCGACAGACCGCGCTTGCACTTAATATACCTTCATAAAAATTCCTTATTTAGATTGGCACATATCCTCCACCCTGCATCGCAGAAGGACCACCAACTAACCAGGATGGATTACACCCAACCTCCAATAACAACCAACACATCGTAACTTGTGTTCAGTGTAGTGCAAAGTGCCAAGAATATTTGGAGAGAGCATTTTGTAAAATAAATTAAGGACTTTAAGTAAATATTCAAGAATATATTAAATATTTTATTTAGTATGATTTAAATATTATTTTACATCATAGTATAAATTGCATATCGCAATAATTCAGCTATTAAATTAAATTCTTGCCGAGATGTAATGTTACGTGTTGAAAACACCTTTTCTTATTTCTCCAACTGTACACTATCCTATCTGAAATCATCTAAATTCATTGACCTTTACGAGTTACCGAGAATTTCGCTATTTACTTATTTCATATAACGTCACGTTTGGCCTTGAGGTTGTTTTTTTGTAAATCTACCGCTTTATCTTTAACATTTTCTAAATTCTTAAATTGTCAAATTTTAGTATCTATTTAGATGCATTTGTTTTGTAAATTTCATTAAACTCCGTTCATAATTAGCTCCGAATTTATTCATTTTTGTTAATTGCTGCATTTTTTTTTGTGCGCACTGTACTTGAAACGTTAGAAATTTCGCACAAACAAGACCACGTGCAAACCCTTAATACTCGGATCCTATTGGCTACTTAATGGCATAGCGCGGGAACTAGATTCCTCTCCCCTTCTTGATTTCACTTACTCTCCAGCCCGCTAAGTGTATAGACCTAACCGTCTAAGAGGCGACGCTCTGTCGTACCCCCTTCTGACCAAAATTACCCGTTCGGTAACCCCTGTGGGGGGATATCAGGTCAAAAGGAAACCACTCCACGGAAGCCGTTTTTGAGTTATTGTATTTTGGCGACGAGGACTTCCACTGGAACCCCGCTGACGCGGATCTCCCAAGCAGCGTCCCTAAGGCGTACCTGAACACGGGCTCTCTTCTTTCATCCACCGGCTCTCTTCCACTTCTTCCTCCCCGAGGTGTTTGGTGGCAATCAACCGTTTGCGCCTTGTTTTTAAATGTAAGTTAATTTTAAGATTAAATTTTTCTGGTATTTGTAGTAACGAACTACCATTGGATTCAGAATAATTTAACGTAACTTTTGATATTTTAGTCTTTGCTCTCATTGTTTAATTTAACGTAACTTTTGAAATTATTTTAATTTTTGTTTTCTTTCATCTTTTCGCATTAAAACAATGGTAGGTCGTATTCAATTGCATGCTCGATCGAGTAGGTAGATTTTATTTTCTTGTTTCTTTGTAATACAAATTTTTGATAATAACACGTCACTCCCAAAAGTTCATTTCGTGTATTTATACTTTGTAATCATTTAATGTTTGGCTTCACCTAATCAACTGTTAATATAACTGTTTATATAGTTTTTCTGAGTTTTATTTAATTCAATTTTATTGTCCTTGGCGCATTAGTTTTTTGTTTTTTTCATTTAATTAACTTTTTCATTCAATTTAATTATTTATAAATCAAAATTCTGCAAGTACCAATCCATTGTTTCCCCTACTGGAAAATAGCCATTCTGGGCTGTGGCTAAAGTACCGGGCGACAGCGTCGGGCCAAGGAAGGCAACAACTGACTCAACCCAGTGGCGCTCAATCCGACACCTCTCCGCGCCTCACTGGCGAAACGACTCCTACAGTCGCAGCGTGGGAAATAAATTATAAACGTTGTTTTATTTATCCCTCTTCCCCATCCTTTGGTACTTTGCAATCATTTATTTTATTTAATATCAATAATCTTTTATAAACAATATTTAATTTTTTTACTTTTTTTTATTATTATTCAATCTGGTCTCATGCTCTGGGAAATTGCTACTATCTAATACGCCCTGAGAATTCACTGGTAGCAGTAAGTAATTATAGAATACAAGGTGATTGAAAAATAATGGCTACTTGAAGAAGTACCCATTCTCTTACAAAAGAGGATGCTATGTAATAACCCGATATATTCTAAATTATTTTCTTCTGTAGGGATTTCCATTTCATTCCTTAATGAATACGTAATGTGTTAGTTTTCGGTTCCAGTTCGTCTTAACAATATAAAGTTCTAATATTGCAGCTCATATTAACTGTGACTCGCGACACCAATTTCCGATCTGATCGTTCGATGAACGCCAGCACTAGATCGGCATTTTTTTTATGTGAACTCGCAAATCTTAGAAAAATCAAAAGTGCTGATAAACATCAATGGTCATCAGATGGAAACTAGTCATTGTTATAATCCTTTTTTTTACTAATTAACATATTTTTTTTTTTGTTTTCTAAGTGATAGTTTTCCTTTTTTCTTTAATTATATAACATATTATTGTTGTTTTTCCCTTTTTTGTATATGGTTAACGTCGTTTAATGTGTGAAATAAGTGTAAACGAAAGGTACAAGGGTAAGTTTGCACAGTTATTCTGGCTTACATTGCTACGGTCTAATTATTTTCATCGTCTCCCCTTTTAATTATAATTTATATGCCGAAATTTCCAAATAAGCAATTATTTTCTTTTTTGCAATTCTAGTTTTATTTAGAAGCACTTGTCATTCATAACGTTTCTGTATTTTATATAACTCTATTTTCATAGTTTGTTACCTAAGTTATTTTTATATTTTCTGTTTTTTTTTTGTTGTTTGTTTTTTTTTTATGTATTTTTCTTGCCTTTTGTTTCATTATTGCTAAATTTACAAGATAGTTCACTTTAGTTCGTGTTCTGGTGTTTTACTTGAATATTTCCGAAAAATTTAGTTCATTACTACCAGTTTATCTGAGTAAAGTATATCTTTGATTCCGAAAACCCGAATTAACCCACCCAAAATCCCAGATTTCTATCTAGAAGGTCCAGCACTGTGCATAAATCACTGAAACCAGTGTTGGTCGACCCGATAGCCAGAAAAAGGTTAATCGTACATTTCCAATTCTCTTATGCGGATTTTCACCGCACCGATATCGATCGGAAAATCGAAATTTGCAACCACGAAACATCCCAACGTCTTAATTATATTCTGTAAATATGAACTGTAAAGCAAGTAGTGGAGATAGCCGGTGCAATATCCTCTGTGTTGCAGGTTTGTATGGGTGTACCCCAAGGATCGATCCTTAGTCCTTTGCCTTTTTTATACGCCAAACGTATATGATAGTGGTAGTTTAGTGCTATTGCCACATATCGGATTCCAATTAATATTAGTAATAGTGGGGATATAGAGTAATATATAGAGTTCGCCGTGTGGCGACGGGGGTATCTTCGCCGTGTGGCGTCATAGTGATTAGTTATTATTAGAACTTATTTTCTCACCACATTGGGGTTTTTGGGTAGCCGGTCCCTTTTAAGTTTGAAAATAACATTTTCAAAATGCACAAGAGAGGTGATACCAGGGATTTTTCCCGTCGCAAGAACACAGATGTGTCAGCGAACGAGTGGCAAGCCAGTGATTTCAAGGAACAACTGGAAGGAGCACGCTCGACTGTTCAAAGTTATCCAAGAGGAGGATACAAAAGTCGAAATTTCTCCAGAGGCGGAGCGCGTGATAATTATAATAAGCGCAAGACTGAGCATAAAAGGGTAAAAGAAAATGCTAAGACTCAAATTGCAATAAGCCAGTCATTAGATAAGAAGATTGGCGCAGGTTTAGATGATTTAACTGAAGCTCTAAGCCGCATGGAAGCAAATCGTACCCTCGTTGCCATAACAACTATTGTGACAACTCGAGGTATTTCATTTATTGCAGCACAAATATACTATCAAGCTGCTGGAAAGCGCAACCCTACATACGCATCTATTTATAGTTTCTTTAGGGTTAGTTTAGCGCTAATTGAGTCAAGGGTAGCGACTATAAGATCGATCGCTTCAGCACCCTACCAACCAGAAGTACCAGTGGACAATCAAAGAATTGATCCAAATTTTACACAAGTGGTACAAACATTGAAAGTAATGCCCGATGCTACACGGCGAATTTTAGATGTCTGTGGCCCTGTTGAGAATGGCGGAGAATATTTTGTTCCCGCGTTTCCTGCAATAAGACGTGATGAGAATGGCGTGCTAATTGCATTGCCAGGTGAAACTAGATATTCGAATCTACGTGAAGTAGTCGAATGTTTATCTGATCGCAATTATAGTGTTGAATTGCGTAGAAATTATTATAATCATAATCCCATACCTGGAACTAGATGGGAAGGAGCACCCAATAATCCAGTGCTATTAAATCCAAATGATGTAATCCCAGTAGGCTATACAGTTGATGCCTTGCAAACCGATGTTATCGAGATGAATCGGATGATGGGATGGATGCAAACCAAATTAGACAAATTTGTAAGTGTTGGAACTTACGATATGAAAAGGAAAGGTGAACAAGCAATATTTATTGCAAATGGTGAAGAGGATTTGAGATATCCCGACATGAATGCGAATGAAAATCTTGAACAGTACTATGGTAGGTTACTGCTTGAAGGAAATGTACGTGATTTTTGGGTCAACAAGAGGAATGACTAAAACTGAGGAGTTAGTGGGACAATTGAGTTTGTTGGGAGAGATTCCCAGTCTCGGAAATTATCTATACCCACATTATATTTTGAGATCATTGGCGATAGCTGGTCATACTTATGATTCCACATTAAACATCCTTCATTCACATAAAAATCATACCTTTTTGAAAAATATGGCTTTAATTCTAGATCTTTGTTTTTCTCTGGCCAACCTTTATCTACAAAATCAATTACTCTTGAAATTATACTATCTTCCCTAGACGCTTCCTTAATCACTTGTAAACTTAATTTAATACTATTATTACTCATAAAATTGCAATAATCTATATTAGCGTCTACATCAACTAACCATTCATCACCTTTCATTGGCATTCTCGATAACCAATCGGCATTATTTTTATCTGAGGGAATATATTGCAACTCATAATCATAATTTGATAATATAACTGCCCATCTACGCAAACGATTGGCAGCAAACTCAGGAATGCCTCTTTTCTTTCCAAAAATAGCTAACAGAGGACGATGGTCTGTGATTAATTCAAATTTTTTACCATATAAATATTGATTAAATTTTAAAACTGCATATATGATACCTAACGCTTCTTTTTCGATTTGACTATATCTTTTCTCTCGCGGTGACAATGTTCTCGAGCTGAATGATAATGGTCTTTCTATACCTGAAGGAAAAACATGACTCAACACTGCCCCAATGCCTACTGATGAAGCGTCAACCGTTAACCTTAACGGTAACTTTGGGTCAAAATGTGCTAATACCTCTGACGACTGTAAAATTTCTTTAACCTGATTAAATGCATTGCTACATTCATTAGACCATTTCCATTCTACATCTTTCTTTAGTAAATTATACAGTGGATGTAGGATTGTCGCTAAATTTCTAACAAATTTGCTATAATAGTTTACAGATCCTAAAAAAGACTTCAACTGTTTCACATTTACTGGTGCAGGAGCATCCTGAATTGCTGCAATCTTACCTTTAGATGGTCGTAACCCATCTTTATCTATGACATACCCTACATACTCTATACTTTTTTGAAAGAAATCACATTTATTTAAATTTACTTTAAATCCAGCTGATTGCAAAATATTTAAGACTTGCTTTAAATTTCTTATATGTTCACTATGATTTTTGCCTGTGACCAAAATATCATCTAAAAATACTACTACCCCTGATACATTACTTAATAATGATTCCATTATCTTTTGAAACTTTGCTGGTGCACATGCAACACCAAACGTTAACCTATTATATCGAAACAAACCTTTATGTGTAGCTATTGTTAACAATTCTTTAGATTTTTCTTCTAATCCAATTTGTTGATATGCTTGAGAAAGATCTAGCTTCGAAAATTCAGTACTTCCTTGTAAATTAGCAAAAAGCTCTTCTATCCTTGGCAATGGATGTCGATCCACTTCAATATGCGGATTGATCGTAACTTTAAAGTCTCCACATAGTCTTACTTCGCCGTTCTTTTTGAATACCGGAACCACCGGAGTCGCCCAGGAACTATAGTCCACCGGTGATAATATACCTGCAGACACAAGTCTTTTAATCTCTAACTCCACCTTGTCCCTAATAGCAAAAGGTATCGGCCGCGCTTTACAAAATTTCGGATTAACATCTGGTTGTTTTAACTTAATCTTTACTAGACCTTTATTAAAATATCCCAAACCAGGAGCAAACAAATTATTAAATTGCCTAAGCAATTTATTTAATTCGCTATTACCTCCTTTTATATAATTAACATTATCAAATTTAATATTATATAAATTTAAAAAATCTCTACCCACAATTGGTGGGCCGCCATTTTTCATGACATATAACGATAATAAATGCTCTACACTTTTATAAATCACTTTGACCTTAATAAAACCAACAGGCGATACACTTTTTCCATCATAAAAAAATAAACGCTTATTAGTAGTTTCTAAAACTAAATTTGCAAATTTATTTTGATATAAATTATAAGAAATAACAGATACGCCGCTACCAGTATCTATCTGAAACGTGAATGGTTCGCCTTCCACTAAAATTTCAATTAAAAATTCTCTGTTTTCATTAAAAGGTTGTCTGTTAAAATAAATACAAAGTTCATCGCTTTGTTCAGTTTCTTCGCGTATAAAATTCTGACCAGTTTTATTCATTGTTCTATTCGCACAAACCTTAGCTAAGTGACCTTTTCGCTTACAAATATTACAAATGAAATTTTTATAATAACACTTATCTTGAACGTGGTTTCCTCGTCCGCAGACTCCACAGCGGGCTGATCCTTTCCGAACGCCAGTGTCCTTGCCGCGCTGTTTACCAAATGCTCGCTGAGTATCCACTCTCACTCGATCCCCACTCGCGTCTGCGATGTGGTTGCAAAGTCTTCGTCCTTTATCCTTTGGAACTCTTGGGCCTCTTTTGCCGCCATTTTGTTCCCTGCTAAATTTATAACTTCTTCAAAAGTTACGGACGTTTTTTCCTCCATTAATCGATTCATTATGGGGCCCTTTTCATATCCAAAAATATACTTATCTCTCAGTAATATTGATAGCTCTTGTCCAAATTCACAATTGACCGCCAAACCACGCAGGCGTGCCGCCCAATCTTTCGCCGACTCATCGCCATGTTTCTTTGCGGTGTAAAATTTATAACGGGCCGCAAATACACTTTGTTGTGGGCGAAAATGTTCATCTAATACCTGTATTAGTTCCTTATAGGTTTTGTTTTCAGGCCGTACAGGGCTCACCAGATCAAATACCAATTTGTACGCTTCTTCATCTAAGACGTTTAATAAAATTGCTTTTCTTCTATCTGCTGCGTCAGCGTCGTTGAGACCATTTGCAACAAAATAATTTTCTAGCCTTGCTTTGAAAGTCGACCAATCTGAATTACTCAGCGAAAATTCCCTAAGGTGCCCTATTACCTCCATCTTCGTCGCCAAATGTAATGTATTATAGAGAGAAACTAGACACTGTGTTAAACTATGTACTTTATTCGGAAGACTGGGGCAGAGGATACTGTTCACTTACAAGTTATAGGTACTTACTTCTAGCGCAAGCGCAACAACATAACTAATAATATCAACTCTTCTATCAACAAATTGGTTTAGAAGAAAAATCTAAAGAATTGTTAACAATAGCTACACATAAAGGTTTGTTTCGATATAATAGGTTAACGTTTGGTGTTGCATGTGCACCAGCAAAGTTTCAAAAGATAATGGAATCATTATTAAGTAATGTATCAGGGGTAGTAGTATTTTTAGATGATATTTTGGTCACAGGCAAAAATCATAGTGAACATATAAGAAATTTAAAGCAAGTCTTAAATATTTTGCAATCAGCTGGATTTAAAGTAAATTTAAATAATGTGATTTCTTTCAAAAAAGTATAGAGTATGTAGGGTATGTCATAGATAAAGATGGGTTCGACCATCTAAGGTAAGATTGCAGCAATTCAGGATGCTCCTGCACAGTAACTGTGAAACATTGAGTTCTTTTTTGGATCTGTAAACTATTATAGCAAATTTGTTAGAAATTTAGCGACAATCCTACATCCACTGTATAATTTACTAAAGAAAGATGTAGAATGGAAATGGTCTAATGAATGTAGCAATGCATTTAATCAGGTTAAAGAAATTTTACAGTCGTCAGAGGTATTAGCACATTTTGACCCAAAGTTACCGTAAGGTTAACGGTTGACGCTTCATCAGTAGGCATTGGGGCAGTGTTGAGTCATGTTTTTCCTTCAGGTAAGAAGAGACATTATCATTCAGCTCGAGAACATTGTCACGCGAGAGAAAAGATATAGTCAAATCGAAAAAGAAGCGTTAGGTATCAATATGCAGTTTTAAATTTAATCAATATTTATATGGTAAAAATTTGAATTAATCAAGACCATCGTCCTCTGTTAGCTATTTTTGAAAGAAAAGAGGCATTCCTGAGTTTGCTGCAATGTTTGCGTAGATGGGCAGTTATATTATCAAATTGATTATGAGTTGCAATATATTCCCTCAGATAAAATAATGCGATTGGTTATCGAGAATGCCAATGAAAGGTGATGAATGGTTAGTTGATGTAGACGCTAATATAGATTATTGCATTTTATGAGTAATAATAGTATTAAATTAAGTTTACAAGTGATTAGGAAGCGTCTAGGGAAGATAGTATAATTCAAGAGTAAATGATTTTGTAGATAAGTTGGCCAGAGAAAAACAAAGATCTAGAATTAAAGCCAATATTTTCAAAAAGGTATGATTTTTATGTGAATGAAGGATGTTTAATGTGGAATCATAAAATTGTTATACCATCAAAATTAAGGTTAGACGTACTTAAAGAATTGCATTCTTCACATATGGGGATGGTTAAAATGAAAAGTTTGGCAAGGGGTTATTTTTGGTGGCCAAAACTGGATAAAGATATAGAAAATATAGTAGCAGAATGTGAAGCATGTAATTTACATGGTCACAATCCACCAAAGGTCAAACTTAATCCCTGGTCTTGGCCTAACCAGCCATGGAACGAATAAAAAAATTTAGTAGTCATTGATTGCTTTTTCAAAATGGCTGAAGTGATAGAAATGAAAAATATATCCACGAACTTAACTATTAATACGTTAAGAAACTTGTTTGCACGGTTTGGTCTTCCTATAACGTTAATATCGGATAATGGCAGACAGTTTGTCTCAGAAGAATTTGAAAAGTTTTTATCAGATAATAATATTAAACATATTACTAGTCCTCCTTACAATCCATCATCAAATAGTGCAGCGGAAAATTCCGTGAAAACAGTTAAGGCAGCACTAAAGAAAGCTCTCTTATCCGGCAGCAAGGGGATGTTGAATTTGTCATTATGTAGATTTTTATTAGATTACAGGAACACACCGCATATTACTACTGGTATTACACCTGCTATGTTAATGTTTAATAGAGAGTTAAGAACTAAATTTTCGACATTAGTACCACCTCGTAATCCTAACTACAAATATGTTAAAGAAAGAGTCGAACGAAACCAAGAACATCAAATTAAACATTATAAAGGTAAAAAACTAAAAACTTTTGAAATAGGTGAATTGGTATTAGTAAAGGATTATAGAAAGGTTAATCAAACTACATATGTTAGAGCAAAGATAGTACGTAAAATAGGTAAATGTATATATATAGTTAAGATTCCTGAGGAGGAACGCACCTGGAAGAGGCATGCCAATCAAATTAAAAAGACAACTCAAGGCCATATTCCACTTGCGTCCCCTTCAAACAACGATAATAATACTAATACTGTAGATAGAGATAAGAATATAATTAGTACAAGTAATTTAGATATATCAAGTGATGATGTGATAGAAAATACTTTACCTAATCCAGAAACAAAACCACTTAAACGCTCACAAAGGGTAGTTAAACCACCTGAACGTTTGCAATATTGATAGATTCTGTATAAATACACGATGACCTATATTGTTTGAATTGTTTCGAAATTTTGTATGTTCTTTATCTACAGTGTGTTTCACTTTTCATGGGGACACCTAAATAACTTTTTTATTTTGAAAGCAATCAATATAAAATTTTTATCAGTTATGTAGGCCACGAAATGCATTTTTCATATGAATAGAGTTTTTATAAGTCAAAATCTAGCCACATACGATTAAAATAAAAAGTAGCGTTTCAAGTCGGTCATAGTAGCGATTAAGATAGAGCAAAAGTATTAAGAAAATTATTACAATCACTCAAGAACTCCAAATACCAAATTCTCTGAAAAATTGTAATTTTACATTTCTCTCATTTTTATGCCATCAGCAGATGATATTTGTAATTGCAATAATAAGAGTGCCATGAAACAAGAAAACGATTCATTCAGTTCAAACGTCAAAACATCAAGTCAATTCACTAAACAGTTTACTTCAGTTGCAACTATCGAACTTTGCTAAGCAATGGCGATAGACAATTAAGTATTACTGAAAAAGTAGAAATTATTCGAATTGTTGGTGACAATGTACGTTCTACCCGAGAGGCGGCTAGAGAGTTTAACGCGAGGCACCCTGAACGTCACCCATCCGTCATCAACTGTTGCATACTTGAATAATATTTTCACACTACTGGAAATGTTACTAACCACGCCCACGAGGATTGAACAATCGAGAAACATTTAGATGCAGTAATTTAGCAGCGTATCGTAATATCCTCACACGGTTTACGAGATGGCTAGAAATTTAAATATCTCTTACTCTAAAATTTGGAGATGTCTCGTCGTCACAAATTGAAACCGTATAAGCAAAATATTTACATACTCTTGAAGATGGAGATCTCCATAGAAGAATGGAGTATTGTCTATGGGCTCAAGGTAATTATCTAAATGCAGAGAATTTTTGAAAAAAATTATGTTTAGTGATGAAGCTACATTTACTACTAACGGTGTAGTTTCGTCCCAAACTGTAGATACTGGGCAACAGAAAACCCAACTGGTCATCAACTGTAAAGACAATATTCACAGAAATTAATGTGTGGTGCGGATTTTAAATGCACGAATCATTGGCCCGTTTTTTCTTTTTGACACGCTAAATGCAGAAGGTTTTACATTTTTTAAATACTGAATTAATGGATGTGCTTGATGATTTACCACTGGATGAGAGGCGAGATTGTACTTCCAGCTAGATGGTCCCGGTTCATAACGCAGAATAGTGCGAGCATGGTGACGAGAACTTTCCGTTAGATGGATAGGTCGTAATAGCCGTTAATAGAGTGGGCTCCTAGATGCCTGACTTACACACTTGAACTTTTTCCTTTGGGGAACTATTAAAAATGTTGTGTATGCATCAAGACCTCAAAACATACAGGAACTGTGTAGAGAATCCGACAAGCCTGCCGAGAAATTTCCCCAGAAATACTACGACGAGTTGTACTGAATCACAAAAGACGATTGGAAAAATGTATCCGTCTTCAAGGTGATCTAGTGAAAAAGATCCTATTTAAAATATTGTTCGTTAAATTGTTGCTATATTTTGTTCTTTAATACTGAATAAAATTTGCGAATCGTTTCTTGTTTCATGCACTCTTTTTATTCAATAACAAATTATCATCTGCTGATGCATAAAAATGGAGAAAAATGTAAAATTACAAATTTTCAGAGAAATTTGGTATTTGGAGTTCTTGAGATGATTTGTAATAATTTTTTAATACTTTTTGCTCTATCTTAATCGCTACTATGACCGACTTGAAACGCTACTTTTTATTTTAATCGTAGTTGGCTAGATTTTGACTTTATAAAAATCTATTCATATGAAAAGATGCATTGTCGTGCCTACAAACTGAATAAAATTTTATATTGATTGCTTTCAAAATAAAAAAGTTATTTAGGTGTCCCATGAAAAAGTGAAACACACTGTATGTAGTAGTCAATATGTGTAGTAGATATATTTATGTATGTATTTATCTATTTATTGTAATTTGTAAACTTTAAAGGGGGAGATAATTGTTATGTTGTTGCGCTTGCGCTAGAAGTAAGTACCTATAACTGTAAGTGAACCAGTATCCTCTGCCCCAGTCTTCCGAATAAAGTACATAGTTTAACACAGTGTCTAGTTTCTCTCTATAATACATTACAGGTACCAATAAAACTGTTAATAGAGATCAAAAGTGTTTGGTTAGCCTTCTCCTGTAAGAAGCCAGGAAGCCATTTGAAGGTAAGTGATACTTCTCGCTATTATCATTTATTTGGGAAGCGCGGCTCCGTTGAGCTACATTTTGCCCCTAGTCACCCCGGCACGTGACACTATTTGCTGACGACGTTTCTTATTTGTGCGCAAAGAACAACATTGCCGATACGTTGAATTTAGCCAGCATTATGTTGGCTAGGTTCAACACTTGGTTCTCAGCAAATAAGTTATGTTTGAATCAAGATAAACATGTTTTTATTAACTCACACCGAAAACTAAATATACCGATACTGCTATCTATTAAGAGTCAACTCACAATCAATTAAGCAAGAATCATCGACCAAGTTTCTGGGACTTCATATTGATTGTGATCTGGGCTGGGATACACACATACAGGCTTTGTGTTCCTCGTTGTCTTTAGTTCCTTATGCGTTGTATCGCTTGTCGGTTTTTGGTAGATAGAGACGTCTTAATATCATATTATCATGCTTGCTTCCAATCTAGAGGTGATATATGCAATTTCTTTCTGGGGAGCTGATTCGAAGCAGCAGTTAATTTTCCGTATTCAAAAGCGTGCTCTACGTAATGTCGTGGGTGTTTCCTCTAGAACCTCTTGTCGACCCTTATTCAGGTAATTTAAAATACTTACAGTGCCATGTTTATATATTTTACAGATATTATGTACTGTTAAAGAAAATATTGACAAACTTCCACGCAATAACTTAAATCATTCATACCCCACCAGACATGGCACTGACCTGCGAATACCTAGCCATAGAATGGTATAATATGAAAATAACCCCACTTGCGCCGGCATTCATATATAGAATAGGTTTCCTAGTGATATAAAGGAAATAAGTAATATTAGAACTTACAAATAAAAACTAAAAGAGTACCTCGTTCTCAATAGCTTTTATAGTATTGACGAATACATGACTTTGTGATACATGTTTCACGATGCTGATACCGATATCTCTTTATGCCATAAAATTATAAATTAAGTTCTATTTTATTTTAATCTATTTTTATTATATACAATTTTTTACTATTAAGTATTTTACAATTATATTATAGTTTTACTTGTATTTTATATTTTTGTATTGTACACGACTCTGTCTTATATCATATTCATGATCAAAGGGGACGAAATATATATTATTATTATATATGAAATTCTGACATCCAAAAAAGGTTTTAACATCTCAGTAATAAAACAAAAGATATTTATTTATTAAGATTAAAAAAAAATATATTTAGATTAAAATTTTGAATTTAAATTCAGGAATTAGAATATTTTCCACAATTTCATTTGATACTATTGAATACGTAAAGCATTTTATTATTCATTTAATTAGAGCGCCAATCTATGATCAGAGTACCAAATTGCATAACTAGAAATAAAGGAATCTGTTGATTTAATTTTAAATCCTCAATTAATCAGATATCATAATTTCATTAAAAATTCATTAGCATACTATCACAATTACTAAAAATTGAAGCAAAAATTAGATTTTCACTTTTATGAAAAAAAATATTTTTTTTTTAGTAAAAAGTGCATTTGCTTGTTATCTATCAACCGAATTTATTTACATACAATTTTACTGTATCGGAATCTCAATAAATTACGTTTATATATCGTCGGCTAAAAGTGTTAACCTGCTAACTCCATTTTAGACGAAAATTGGTTTTTGCTACCGTTCGAAAGAGGGCGTTGTAATACATTATCTGATAAAACCTGCAAACTCCTATTTTATATTAAACATAATGTTTATGATGCGTTTACCTGCTAACCGCCAGTCGTGACCATTTTGTATAGAGAAATATCAACGCAAATGTGGTGTCAACGTGTAGTGAAGTTTTAAGGCTGAAATAAGCTGTTAATGGGTGTTATTTTACTGTTAAAGGAGTTTATCTTTAAAGGTACGTATTTTGTAATGTTTTACATTAACAAAACTATGCGGATTGCCATTGTTTGGGAAATAAATCGTCTGTCAAATTACATGGTCAAAATGAAGAAG
The DNA here is from genome assembly GCA_004143645.1 of Protaetia brevitarsis. Classification (NCBI taxonomy): domain Eukaryota; kingdom Metazoa; phylum Arthropoda; class Insecta; order Coleoptera; family Scarabaeidae; genus Protaetia; species Protaetia brevitarsis. Next base: position 1,299,490 of record RXPK01000136.1, read on the forward strand.
GAGGTAGCACCGTTTCCATAATGCATTTTAATTTTGAGGAGATAGCATTTCACCTTCATAATATTGCTTAATAATAATTATTATTGCCCAACGTCAGTTTTATGTTTATGCTATTAATAATGGTTACAAATGGATGAAATTCTATTTTGCACATTATTAATTTCAGATGTCGCGCTCAAAAAAGATGTTAGCATTGGCATTGGCTACGCCTCCCGATGATGAAAATATTAATTTGAATCTCTCAAATAGTTTAGCCAGAACTACTTCTGATAATGTACATTTTGATACTGACATCCAAAAGTAAGATGATGTAGCAAATTGTAATAATAATATTGACAGTTGCACTACAAATTTTGACAATGTTCATGGAACTAATAATTTTGTAATTCTGGAAAATGTTCGACTGAGCATAAATGAAGATGCAGCTGTAGAGCCGATGAACTGTGAATTTAAAGATCTTATATCTTCAAGAAATTCTAAATTAGCTACGACCATAAACTGTGAAGATGAAATTGAAAATGCAGAAATAATTTTTGATTTTCCTGTTACTGTTGAAAATGCTGCCAGAACCACAATAACAAACAATTCAGAAGACAGTAGTTGTTCCACCTCAAAACATTTTCTGCCCGAGAGATCTAATTTGGCCGATGATTTTGAAGATAACAATCGGAGCATAATAATCAGTGGGTTCGGTACAATTTGATACAGACCAAATTTCGGACGAGAGTGTTGATGGCGCACCGTTAGTACCGTACTCCGAGCACTCAGATTCTGATGTGTCATCAGATGTACCTAGAAAAAGTAAAATTCGCAAGAAGCGTTTTCAAGTAAAGAAGTCTACGTAGTTCGCAGAGAAAAATAAACGGCGTAGAGAACTGGGACAAAAATATCTTGGATGAAGTAAGAAAGAAGGAAAATGGGATTACGAAAACGAAAAAGAACCTCGTGTAATGAAGGGAAGATGTAAATGTGTCTTCAAGGGAAAAGGCTTAATAAAATGTTCATCTATCACTGAAGAAGAAAGGGCAAAGTTATTTCGTTCTTTTTGGAACCTTACATGGGGCGAGAAAAAAACATTATTGATAGTACAGTCACTGCTATCGCTACAAAGAGACCTAGACAGCGAAAGGATCCCGCAATTTCAAGAAGAGAACAGTCTTTATTATATCACTTGAGGATAAATGATCAAAATATAAGAGTCTGCAAGACGATGTTCCCTAAATACACTTAGTATAGGGAAGAGCGAGTGTTTTAAAGTGGAAGGAAACGTAGCAGGAAGTACTTAACCTACATGCAACAGGCTGACCAACCCAAACTGTGATAAAAACCATTTGATGAACAAAATCAAAGCTTACTTGATTTCATAGATTCACTTCCCGCCATGGAATCGCACTATTGTAGGGTTTCATCAAAGAAAAAATATCTGTTACCAGAATGGTCGTCAATACGAAATCTGTACGAATTTTACGTCAATGATTGGTATAAATGTCGAAACGTCAGTCCTCTTTCAGTGACATCTTTTAGAGAAGCTTTAGATTTACGTGATATACGCCTCTTTCGTCCAAAAAAGATGAGTGCCGAGAAATGTGCTGCCTATAAAGTAGTCACGTTACAGAAAATGTGCTACCAGTACACATTGCTAAAAAAGTGAAGCCAGAAAGGAAAGAAGGAAAAAGATTCAAAAGAACGAGCCATATGTTTTACGGGTAGATCTTCAGGCAGTACTGGACGGCTCCCAAATCTAATGTTGGCAGTCTTTATTATAAAACAAAGCTTGCGTACATAATATTTGTTTTTACGATTTAAAAAACTAAAGATGGTTACTGCTATATCTGGAACGAGACGAAGGAGAAATTAATGGGGAAAGAATTTGCCACCATTGCTGCCAATTTATTAAAAAAATAAAGTACTGCCTCAGATAAACATGAATCAAGACAATGAAAGTTCAATAAGATCATTCTATATAGCGATGGGTGTACGTACCAAAATCGTAATTGGCAATATCGAATTGCGCTTTTGAATGTAGCTGTTACACATTAAGTTGTTATTGAACAAAAATATTGAAGTCGGCCACACGCAAATGAGGCGATTCAATTCATTCCACAATGAACGTTGTTTTGAAGACAAAGACATAAATGTACCTGCCGAGTATGCATCTATATGCAAGAAAGCTCAAAGAAATCCCGTCCCTATGAAGTCAGCTATTTGGATCACACCATTCTTCAAGCCTTTCAAAAAAGTTGGAATTTTAAAAAACATACGTCCAGGCAAAAAAAGGAGATCCGAAGGCAAGTACAAGATCACAACATTATTTTATAAATATTATTTTTTTGTTCTTGACAGAGTGACTGATATTCGCGCTTTAAGACACACGCCAGTTGGCGCTGTATTTTATAAACTTCGGTTTGGAGATTCCTGGGAACTTTTGCCCCAAAGACGAGCCGCTGATATGGCACCCCCTTTTTCATATATTGGCGTATCATTTTATTAATACAGGACATACTTTTTCAAATGATGATTAGAATAATTAAGTCTTTAAATTGTAAGAATCTCAATATGTGGGAAGCTATTATATGAAAAACATAATTTTATAAGCTTGCCTCAATACTGAATTTAACACCCCTTAATTACAAATATTTAGGAATTTATTGGAATATAAGTAGTGCTGATGATTAATTTTTGTAGGCCTAAGGATATACCTTATATAATTACGCATTTAGTATTTGACATACCACTTGTATGCTACCCTGAAGATGTTAGCTTAGCTAAGGAAATGTACATTGGTGTTTTTGAAGATTAAAGAATTTGTGAGACCGAAGTTTATTGGTATTTCCTGTTAGTTATCAGTATATCTCACAGTGCTCGATTTACCTTCTATTTAATGGATTTAAATATTCATCATATTGAAAAATAATATTGTTCACTAGCAAATTCCTTTTACTTTGCTTTAGGTTTTGCCGTAGCAGATGGCAGCAAACTAGCTAAAGATGCGCTTGGCATTGCAAACGTTTTAAAATATTTTGACTCATTATTTGATTGTGACAACGGCCATCTGAAAATTTCAACGGCAACGTCATCAAAGGGATGCATAGAAAAACAGTCTCCAAATTTTCAGTTCTGAAGAGAATCTAAAAACATTTTGAAATCGATGTGTTTTAATAAATGCACTGGAAGAAGTTTTCAAAGCTCTACCAGAAGATATTACTTTTATGAAAGGGAAGCAATTCAATCAAAACCCATTAAAAAATTTCTTTAGGCAAAGTGGTCCGTGAAATAACAACTCTATCGTCACAAATGTTTGAGTACCATTTTCGCACATGTTTAGTCAATAGTATTGGCACTAAACATTCAATCAACCCGATTGTGAAGTTGATAAAAATTCATTATTAACCTCCGTCGAGCAACTTAAGAAGCTTAAGAAGTCCAATGAAGATACCATGGAGGAAGATTTTGACGATGATGTGGACAACCTAATAAAAATGAACATCTCTTTAGTTCTTGAAACTATATAAGCAAGCAAGCAGGAACAGAATGTATTACCGGATTTATTTTTAAAAAATTAAATAGCAGGAACGGCAACTGTTATACATGCAGACAAGATTTTTACAGATACTGTATCAGATGAGTGGCATACGTTAACAGAAAAAAAGTAATATTCGGGTATTTCCCAAGAAGATTAAAATATTGTAGAAGAGAAATAATTTTTTTTTGTTTTTTTTTTTGTATAATTTAATTATCCACATTTTGCCTAAATATGAAAAAATGCTATTTTCCACTTTATAAAAATATTTTGTACAAAACAGTTCTTAACAGTACAATTATGATGTATAATGGGTAAATCGGTCTGTGATTAAATTAAAACAACTATTTGTTCATATAACCTTAATATTTCGTCAATTTGTTTTTGACATCTTCAGAAGGTAGCTAAAATAATTATAATAATGAAACAATACTAATTAACAATTTAAAAGAAGAAAAACTTACAACTGAAGCACTAATAATTAATATACATGTGAAATTTACGACACAGTCAAATAGAATAAAATGTAATGATGTATAAAATAAAACATATGGATACACAAAAAGTGTTAGTCCGAAATAAAATTGAATGAATATATAAAGTCTAAAGATAAAATCCTAGCTATGGATTTCAGTTTAAAATATTACAATATATACGACTAACAATAAGTTGTTAACAGAAATATTTTAAGGCCTAGTTTCACAAATACGAAATTGAAATTATTTTTTTTTATACTTATAATGTGAGATTCATATATACATTTTAAAAACGATGTGTCATATTCTGAGTGTCAATAAAAACAATCCTAATCATGGAAGACTAATTGAATGAGAATTTAAGCAGGAAATATCATTATTTAGAGGAATTGCAATTTACCGCTCTTCGGATGCATCGTGACTCCAGTATATCAGCGCCACTGTATTTGCAAACCTATAAATGTTAAGCGAGCTTCCCATCTATATTATCTATGCGTCGAACATGTGGATTGGCACGAGAAAGAGCTCCAAGTATTTGGAAAGAACCTATTTGGTCACACCAATTCTTGTTGACGAATTCTCTGAAAACATGGCTGGTGATACAAGTACTGCTCTCTCAGAATACGAAATTAATCTCGATGGATCACTTCCTTTGGTGTTTACAAACGAACCCGTGTTATTTCAAAAATCAATTTTAGCCCGGAACGAAAGAACAATTACTAAAATTAATTAAATTGAAGCCTTTGAAAACATTTGTAATAATAATATAGAAGAGAATAAGAATACGACAGTTGATATTATTTTAAGGAACACTTAAAATATCCCAAGCCTCTAACAACGACCAAACGGTGCAAATTAGAACCTTCAACAAGCACTATATCTGCAAAGGCATGATCGTGGTGTAAGAAACGGAGAAAAGAAGAATGTGAAAAAAACGCGAACAAAAAACCACAGAAAAAAATTATGTTCCACAAGAAGAAATAGAAGTGCTTAAGAAACAAAAGTGTAGTGTTTGGGAAGTTGAACTGGATAGCGACGGCTAAGAGAAGGAGAGAAAAATATTGAATGTGACTCTTGAGATGGTTTCATCTAAATTGTACAAATTTGTCAGGACAGGCTGATGATGATATTAAAAAAAATCCATGGAGATATTTCTCCCCAAAGTTCTGGAATACAAAAAGTTATAGATTCCGAAAACGAACGTGGTAGTATAGTGTAATTATGTTAGCGAATAGTTCAGGTATGTTTTTAATCTGACTGTTTTTAAAACTGTTTTTAAAAGATTATTCTTGAAAAATTATCTTTCTTTCAGATACAAGTCATACGCTGGACTATTTACTAGACATAAAAACCACGCAAAAATTAATTTTAAATAAATTAAATTAACTGAATTCAGAGACAGTATTAGAAGATTCTAATTTGCCGTACGAAAAATTGCCTGATTTGCCGTGCCTGTCGGTTGAAAACTTGATGGCTCTTTAAGCAAATGCAAAATGCCAAGTAAAACTTATTGCACTTAATAGTTCCTTGTATGTATTAACATCAACATTACCGTTTATAGTCCAGCAGCGTAAACTCAGTTTCATCGGTAAGTACAATGAGAGAAACTGCACAAACAGATATTTGAATTGTGTGTGATTTTGGAATTGCACAACATTTCTCATGGACTGGGTAAAGGAAACATAAAGTAAGATTTATTTATTGGGTTTCAACATGTGTGCATTCTACAGTCAGATACACTAACTAAATATGTATAGGTACAGTAAAGAAAACCTTCAAGTCTATAACAGACAGAAACCTTTTTTTTTTAAGGGGTTGTAACGCCTAAGCTATATTTAGCTTATCAGCCCCCTCAGAGCAAATCTCCCTCCTAATCAACATACGGACCCCGAAAAAAATTGAATTGACCAGAGCCAATTGAACCCCACTCCGCATGATTCCAAGCGTTGCAAGCTACTCGACACCAGCCAGGCGAAACAATATATGATTTTTTCCTGACAGCCAAGCAAAGACCCATGAAACCATCAAAAAACACTGAATCTCTTTCGTGACGAATCGCCTATTACCGCTACAAAGATTATGTTAGTCGAGAACGTTTCTTCTATTACTGTGATTTGTAAAATAACTAGACTAGACGATTTTAATCGCCGGTGCTGGTCGACATCTGATCCAATATCTGCGAAGTCTACTTGAGGAATTGGGTCTAGATGTTTACATGTGGTCATATTTTGGTATCCCGAGCTGCTTAAGAAAATCGGATAGACTACAACTAAAGAGACCACTCCTTTGACAACTGCGTCCCATCACATATTTCCGCATGCTCAGACTTTCAATAAAGTTCTGACGTCGGCTAAGTCGTCTACCATTGAATCCCCTGCAAAGGGGGATTTCGCAAGTAACGCAGTGTTGCACGGTCTTCACGCTGGGAGGCGGCGCTCTATAGACTGCGTAGGGTAGAGGAGGTCGGTCTCGTAGTTGCGCTTGNCAAGACAAATAAAAGTCCGAAGCTTTTCTACCGGAATTCGTGCCGAAGCTTTTGTGGCATATTGACGACGGTCGCGTGTGTTTGGAGGTATGTACACGGCACATATTTGTCTGTGGGATTCCGGTCATTTAGGAAAGAGCGGTTTTTTTTTTGGTAGTTGGGGATACAAACAGGCAAACCTACTTCAAGAACTCAATAAAAGCTACCCTGTTTTTGACACTAAAAGGAAACGCAGAAAAATAAAGTAGCTAATTATAAGATAGTAGAATTGAAACCGCCTTTCTGTTTCCTGAAATACTTAGGCTACAAATTAACATTGTTCATTCCACAATAGTAAATGTTTGCGTAATTAATCAAAGCTACCAAACTTTAGAAGTTCTGGCTGGAATACAGCCTCCTAATAATACGACTAGGTGTTTGACACACGAAATAATGCATTAAAATTAATTCTAAAAACGAGTTCATCAACTCTATGAAAAAGATCTTATTAAATGGCGACGGGATTTATTGAGCAATAAATCATTACCAAGCGTTTTTAGCATTCCCCCAAGAGCTAATTTTCTTTCATCAGCATCGTGTCTCAAATATTATTCTCGATTTCCCCTAAGAGATCACACCTCTAAAAGGCACAAGCCAAACTCTCATCACTTTCATTTAGGAATGTTATTCGTTCGGTCCTGCAATAAATTGCAAACCATTGAACTAACGAAGAAAATTATTGTGTTCATATAATCATGACTAATATATAATTATTCGTTAAACAACAATGAAAACCAAATTATTTAACCAATGAATATTAATCAAAAGATTATAAATAATATTTTTGTCATTACATTGGCAGATTTCGTTCTGTCGATGACAATTCACTCAATGAATATAGATTATTGATATCATGTCCTGTATTTTATTTATAGTGTAGAAAATCGCATGCATAACATTGTTCATTGAACATTTTGAAATCAGCCTATGTTAAAAAAAAATGTGGTGTTATCACTTACAAAAATATTATTTCAGTAGTTACGGAGATGTCTAGCAACACAGAGATATTTATGGATTTTCCTTAAATAATTATTTATTCTACAAGTTTACTTTAAAAAGTACGGTCCAAGGTATTTATATGTAAATATAGAAGGTACACAGCGTGGTGTGCAATTACAGACCCATCACTTTATTGGACATCATGGGCAAGGTTTTTGAGAAAGTGGTGTATAACAGGGTATGGAAGTTCTTACAGAAGTATAACGTTGTGAGTGGGGCCCAACACGGTTTCTGTGCGGGTAGGTCTACAGAGACGGCTGTGGGTAATTTAGTTGACCGTATTCACGTGAGTTTGGAAGAAGGTAAATATGTTGCTATCTTGCAGTTTGATCTTACTAAAGCTTTTGACACGATCAATCTCGATATACTTCGTCAGAAATTATACGCGCTTGGCTTTAGGGATAACTTCCTCCAATGGCTTATTTCATATCTGTCTGACCGGCAGGCATGTGTAAAAGTGAATACTATATACTCGGATAGAGTCGGTGTTGGGTTGGGTGTCCCGCAGGGATCCGTGTTGGGGCCCTTACTCTTTTCTCTATACGTTAATGATTTGCCTGATTTTCTTGGGCCTAATGAGGTCATATCTTATGCAGATGATACCACCATTATTGTTGTAGGCAATAATTCATCCGAGTTACTAAGTAATTCTGACCTTGCGTCTCGGGCTTTTATCACGTGGTGTTCTAAGAACAAATTAATTGTCAACTTAAACAAAACCGTATGTATGCAACCCCATAACAGAAAACAATTCAAAATTTTAATATCTCTTTAATTGATAATGTCATTTATTGTGTTGAAGCAACAAAAATTTTGGGGGTGTACGTCAATGCCAATATGAGGTGGACTGATCATCTGGATCATGTTTGTGGCAGGTTGGGGACCGCTTACTGGGTTTTACTGCAATTAAAAAACTTAATGGACCAAAAAGCTTTATTGAATGTCTATTACGCGTTGGCTTATTCGGTCATGTCTTACAATGTAAATGTTTGGGGTTACACGTCCGGTTGGAGGAGAGTATTTGTTTTGCAAAAAAGATTTTGAGATTAATTTTCAAATTAAAGCGTAATGTTAGCTGCAAACCAGTATTTGAAACTAGCCGTTTACTTACTTTTCCATGCATTTACATCTACAAATCCATTATGTACATTAAGAAATATAAAATTCTTGAACACAATTCTGATTGTCATAATTATAGTACGAGACATGGCAACTTGTTGCGGACCGACCTACATAAGACCACCCTCTTTGAAAGAAGCCCGACGTATGCGGGCAAATATCTGTTCAATGCCTTGCCTGTGGATATTCAAACTACCAGCCAGTTGGGTCCTTTTACCCATAAGCTCAAGCAGTATCTGCTATGTCACACCTTTTACTCTGTTGAGGAGTTCTTGCGATCATCTACCACCCGGGATAGTTGCACATAGAATTGCTTTTAACGTGTTGTATGTTTGTATGTATATATGTATTTATTAATTTCTTTTTTTTTTGTCTTCGTTGATTGTAGCGGCTTAATATAAGAATTAGGTAAAATGTCTTAATCATAAATAATATTAAATTTCATAATAATAATAATAATAATAATAATAATAATTGCTAAGTTGCATTTTGAAGAGTACGTTAAAACACGTTGTTTTAGTAGTTAGAATTGATTACTTACAAGTATTATATTAGATTTTAATTTACTATGTTTGTTTGCGTTGATTGCATGGTGAGTGTTTTACAAGTAATGTTTTTGTATTTATATGTGTATATATATATATGTGTATTACACTGGATTATTTGACTTGTCCTATATCTATATGTAGATCACAGGATTAATAAAATCTAATCTAATCTAATCTACAGGAAGTTTTAAGTGATGACATTAGTTCCCTTTCGGATACAGACGTTTCTCTATACTGTAACACTCTCTCGAGTAACAGTTTCGTAATTTGTGTTTTAAATCTAAATGCTGGTAGTTGCTTTATATCGTAAAGCAAGTAATCGCAAAGTTTCGTCCAACAATACCCAATAGATTTTGATAATCGATGGTATAGTGTTCTTATGTTATTCCTACTGCGTGTGTGGGATTGGTGGTGACAACTGTTTAAGATAACAGTTAGATTACATAACAACAAAGATTTATGTCCCCATCTCTGTTATTTACTGACATGGCGACATTGGGGATGTAGACGGAGTACAATGTAAGTATATTTTGACTTTTACAGTGGCCTCTGCACGACTCATTATATCCGAAGCTGCATAAAAATTGGATGGTTTCCTTCTGCACCACAAATATCCTGTGTGTGTCTGTCGCCATGCCCCAGAAGTATATGTCATATGAGAGGAGGTTGCTTTATGCATTATTTCATATAAAGCACAAAACAATCTGCTGGAGAGCGTGTCAATGATTGATCCTATTTCATACTAGTATTAATGGCGATACACAGGAATTCAGCCTCCGACAGTGAGTTATTTTTTGCAGTAAATCTTAAGCTTTTCGTTTTTTCCAAGTGTATTTTTAATTTGTTTGCACAACACCATCTCTCAGCTGAATTCACTGCCGTCTTGGTTTTTGGACATCTTGGGAACTTTCGGAAAGCACCAGCAGTGTTTACCGAAAATGTTGTCTGCATACAAACAAATTTCGACATTTTCGATACTGGATGGAAGATCATTGATGTATATGATAAACATGAGCGGTCCCAGTACCAATCCCTGCGGAACTCCACACCCAATATTCTACAGATTTGATTCCATGCTGCTCCAAGACCTTGATTGGGTTTAGTTGGTAAGATAGGACTTTAAAAACTAAACTTCTAATATTTAATGGGCTTAGGGGCGGTTCCATAATATATGTCACTTTAGCACTTTAACAAAAGTCTGTGCATTATTTATGGGAACTTTAATTTAAAGTAACTTTAAAGCTTTAAAGTGACATTATGAAACTCACCCTTAACCCTGATGCGTGAGGCAAGCTATGCAGTAATCGAGAGAAATTAAACTCTTTATGTTAGGAAGGTAAAAATAGAAAAACAAAGGAAACTGGTCCACTATCGGTGCCGCCTCTAGTTTCCATCCGATGATGAGAATTATAACAATAAACTTGAAATCAACGTTTAAAATAATTAATAAAATATCTTTACAGATTTTTTTTCTTGAAATAAAATAAAGTAAAGTTAAAGTTAAAGGTTTTTTGAGTGAAATGTTTAGTTAGTTTCGCAAACAGATATTACATTGACACTTAAATGTATGGGTTTACCAGATATGGGCTTGTTGCAAGTGATGTAAGCCTGTCGTTCTTTTCTCTATATGTGTTCAACTTCCTTACTCACCAACCACTATAACAGCTGCCCACAATTACAACGTGCGTCTTGGTATCATGTGCATTGTAGACAGCTTTTCTTTTTTAGGCGCATACGAATATGTACATTACTTCTTTACTGAAAGCAAACTTGGTGGATAAACTGGTCTGTCTTAAATCTCACAGTGGCTACGTCTGTCATATTCCATGAGCCCAATACATTAGCCAAGCGTAAAGAACTAAAGAAATTATCTGCAGCTGTATGTATACATTGTTTGAAAATGTCTCAAAAAAATTCACTGTGGCTACAAAACACTGTTCTGAAGTCCCTCGAGGGACTTCAGTCTAAGGGAGCCCACGCAAAGGAGCTGTAAATCAGAACAAGCCTAATATGGACTTTTGCATTTGGATTTGTTCAAAGGCAGTCTCCACCGAGAAAACTACCAAACGAGGCGGTTTATGGCCGTCTGAAAGCGATTTCTTAACAAAAATATAATGGTTGAAAGTATCAAAAGGTTTTGTCAAATCCACCATTACGCATACTAGGCATTTATGTTAGTTTATGTTCTGCTTTGTTCTTAAGCTGAATGATCGCCTGTTCACAGCACCAGTTGTGTAATCAAATGAGTTCTACTTTGAAAACTAGAGTTGCAAGGAAATTCCTTACCCAGGCTTACCCTGAAAGCAAACAATACACGTTCCATATTAAATTTCCAATATTTACAGCTTACAGTATCATTTGTACCGGCAAGCATTTCCTCGAATTGTGCGCCCTTCTCCCGCTGTCGACTGAAAATTTTCATAATGGCGCAGTCGCCGGGTTCATTTTGCATAAATATAGGAGAGACAGTAGAGGACGGCTCTCGATTGAACCTCGGCTATTAGAACGGCCCGAAGGGCGAAAGGGGAAGCGACGTAAACGATGCCGATGTCTGAAAAGCGGATTAATTTAAACGGAGCGTTAAAATTCGAGTGTTATTACAGTGGCGTCGGGTACGTCGTCACTTGAGCGTGTCGGGACAGAAAAAGAGCTTTCTGCAGTGGATGTGGTGGGATAGAGACGGCATTTTTGCTGAATTCTGAATAGAGGTAGAGGTTATTCCAGCCAGAATTGCTGAAATAGATGTGGTAAGATGTGTAAAAATAGAATGCTGTGAATATACAGTTTGTTTTATGAAGAAGTAAATCTAGAAAATTACTGTTAAAGTTCGGGTATATTAGAAAACATTGTTGGAAAAAAATTATCATTTCTTTATTACAAAAATCAGGTGTCACCAAACGATGGGTAAACCGTTGTTCAACAAATTGTACACTATAATTCATCAAGAAAAATCTATATTAAATCCATTATACATCTAAATAATTCCACTTAAATCTTGAAATCTATACAATAATTCCAATAAATCTTGGAAATCCATGCAAGTGTACACCATAAATCCGCAGCGGTTTATCCCTCGAGACCAAATTCCTTCCTTATTAAAATCATTCTTATTAAAACTGATATTCGATTAAAGATATACAATTTAATGCAACATAATCCCATTACCTCGTCGCCAAATAATTGGATAACCTACTAGCTATAAATCTCTTAAACATCTTCACTATTGTTGCGAATGTATACTTATAAGACTTATAGGTCTTATAGCAACTTCTTCAACGCTCGAAACAGTAATATGCGTTTTCTTTTTCATTTCACTGGTCGCTTCACTTGTAATAGGTAGCTCAGTACGCGCCATTTTTTTTTCAAATCTTTGGAGTTGGAGTTTTAGGAGAACTTCAACTGTTTAATATATTATCGGAAAATATTTCTATCTATGAGCAATTTTATTTACTTGAAGAAAAATATACCTCGCCAATCTTGCAGCACTTTTAATTAGCAGAATGGATTATTTACCTCGTTTTAGATTATTGAATTAGGTTACACAATATTCTAAGAGCACTCTCGGCTGTGCAACATGCGGTTTCAAGTGCAACCTTATGCGGTAGTGAAAATACTTTTTACTGACTATCCGCTACTTTTCGCTGAGTACACACAACAAAATCTATTATCAATCTGAATATTTTTATTTATTCAAAAATCGAAACTTAATATATATTTAAATGAACTAAATCTTGTTGGTTTAGAACATAAGAGTCAATTCTCTGAAAACACAATATACTCTCTAGAACAAATAGTATAAATATTTGCATTAAAGTATACTTCCTCCAATGAACATTGTTATTGTGTAAGGATAAATCTAATGATTCAAAATAAAATCCCTTATACGTTTGGTATAATGAATTACTATATAAAATTCTTAATTAATGTTTTGTACTGAAAACATGAAATATCAGATTGAAATTACTATAATATTGAAACATTTGAAACGAATTTTATCCCACCATTTATTGCACTAAAACTTATCTGTCATTGGTTCCCTCTTTTTTTAGAGGGGTTAGGGGGTTTTGCATATACATACGCATTACTTGGCATTCACTTTTTTGATTGACCAGCGAACAGTGTTGTTGGTTGTGAGTGTAAGTAAATCTGAATAGATACCCCAGCCGTTTCACAGCTACTTAGAGAAGTGGGCGTAAATGAGGGTTGATGCACAGATGCTACCATAAAAATATTCGAAGGTAAGTACGTACGTGTTATCTAATATTAAAGGATTATTGGTTTAAAAACCTTGGAAATAATACTTAGAGTCAGCGCCATTGTGTAGATAATATATGAACATGGTAGGTGTGTATGCAAGTATTTACTAGTTATTAGTTTTCAGTAGGCAATACCAACCAAATTATTATACTGATTGAATTATATCAGTAACCAACGCCGACTAGATACCATGCCCAGGCATTGAGTTGGAAGTATCCCGAGATCACCGGTCGCAATATGTCGCATCAATATGCTGTGCGCACTCCTTGCAGTACCCCGACACGCTACCTTCTCCCAAACATTGTAAAACTATAAGTATGACTAAATTTAATTTTAGTATATTGATTACATTTGAACTAAAAAATTGTTTCGTCTAACAACTTCACGGGGTTTGGAAAACTGAACAAACTTTATTCTCAATATAAATTCATCATCTTCTTGCTTATATAGAATGTTATGTTATATTCAATATGATGCATTTATATTCAAGTTGAGTAATATTATTTTTTGTGTTTGTATTTTCTTATGCCTATACTCATATCTTGCTCCGTGGAAATGAGATCAACATATTATAAGTATAATATATTTATGTACTTGACAAATACAAGGGATACACACCATCAGGTAATTGCAAGAGATTAAACTCTAAAAACTAAGAAAACATATTTAGCAAAATGAAAATGACGGCAAGGTAGTCCAAAATCACAGATATGACCAAAATAATGCTGTTGAATATATTTTGAAGTGATTCGGCAAAGTGCATTCTGTGAGACACCTTTAATAAATTATTATAAAAGGCCCATTGCATGTGAGTGTATTGTGTGTTTTCATATTCCGTTCTCCTGTAATCCTTCGATGAATTGTGCTATATTTTTTTACATAATTTTAAGTTAACACAATATTAAATTATCCCTTTTACTTCGTTTCAGCTTTCACCATTCGCTAGTACCAAAGCGTTTATACAATACAGTGTGGGCACATACAATATGAGAAATTCCATCAATCCAATCAATTTCCCCTTTAAACGAAATTTATTCCTTTACCTCCTGTTGTTCTCTCTCTCTCTCTCTTTCCCTTTCTCACTTCAGCCGAGAGCTGTTCGAAGCCTCTATTATACTTCCAAGCTAATTTATTCCCATAAAACCCTTTGACTAATCTACGGCTGCCGTTGTTAACTAAATAGAGAACTGGATGAGCGTGAACTGTTCATCGCATACCCCACTACCGCCCGCCCCTAAAGTCCCGACACGGCCCGTAAATAATGGATGATCTTAACGAGACCTCGTTAGTGACAGAACGTGCTTTTGTCACAACACCGGAGCCGGATAACGTTGGACCTTTTAACGCGCGAACTGCCGATATTCCGGAGCTCTGCGCTGCTCGCCTCTCCTTTTCGACGTTTACAATTTACGAAATAAGGCGATTGATCAGTTTAATGAGGTGTGCCGAATATTGGGCACGTCGCAAATTTTGTTATTTAATGGAGAGACCTAATTTTTGAAAAGGAGAAAATAAGAAGAGTTTTAAATGGCTTATTTAACCCACCCAGCATTTACTAAATATTGTTGACGAAGTGGTACCATTTATATAGGTTACTGTATAAATCTGATATTAGCTCTGCTATATGTTTGCGTATGTCTTAGAAAATAACATTTACGTAATGATTACTACATAGATATATGACAGAATATCCCTGTGTTCGACATAAACCAGTTTTTATGATTTATAGAAATGTTTAATGTTACCTTTAAATGGCTATGCCGTTTATGTAATCATCAGGATTAAATAGGTACATATTTTCTAGTAGCTATTTATATTGCTGAAATTTAAAAAAAAATACAAAAGATCTCACGAAAATTTGAACAATTATGAAATTTTGAAATACGTATAACAGATATAGAGGTGTCTACATACGTATTTTGGTTTTGATGTAGTAACTCGCTTTAAAGATATGAAACACTTCTTCGAAGGTTGGTGAATTTTGGATTTCTTTGATCTGGTACAAAGTAAGATAGAGGATGAAGAAAATACAGGCAACGGTTGCATCAAATGTAATGGTCTTTCAAAGAACGCAACTAAAATATGTGCATTATATTGGGGGTTAGTGAACGAGGCAGACATTTTGATAATATAGTGCACCATAGTAACAAGCTAGCTCTGGATTTCTGAGATAAATATCTGTTACACAAAAAATGTAATGCCAGTGAAAATCTCGCCAATATGTCGACACGAGGCGTTGTTAGATTGGAAATATCATCAAAAGGTTTTAGCAATGTATCCTATATTGGGCCATAAATACCAAACACTTTTCTGTATCATATATAAAAAGGATCAATGAGCTAAAGAGGCGATTTCTAGGGCGATAGTGCGTTAACTAGATATGGGTTAATTTCGGCTAATGATTATCCCAATTCAAGGTGGGTGTAAGAGTTAAACCCAAAAGGATTACTGATTCAGCGGATTTCAATTGCTCATTATTGATGTGTATCAATAAATGTGTATCCAAATTTTTTTGCAAAGTATGAAAAAAGATGTATTTTGTTTTTTTGAAATTTAATGATAGCTTATTAGCACAAAACCATGCAAAAATTTTGTCCAGCATAATATTTGTAAGGGCTTCAATATTGTTTTCATTTTCCGAAATTATTACGGTGACATCATCGGCATAGCATGCGACCATGAAATCACAAAGAAATTCAAAAATATCGTTTAAAAACAATGAAAAAAGGCAATGGGCCAAGTACAGACCTTGAGGGACACCTATGTTATTGGACAATAAGGGTGATGTCACCTTGTAGCTCGTTTTAGCGTTACTTGACTTTTTTTGCACGCACTGTACTTGTCAGAGAGGTATGAAGTAATCCACTCCAACACTTTACCGGGTAAGTCTAAAGAGTAAAGCTTTTCACATAAAAGATCATGATTAACACAATCAAATGCTTTCGACAGATCACATAAGATAGCGACCGGATATGTTTTGGATTCCATGTTCCGTAACACACTATTATATATTTCATAGTAATGCGAAACTGTAGATTTGCCAGACTCTAAATCCATGTTGGGACTGGGATATAAAGATTGTGCTTTTTCTATAAAGTTATCTAAGCGATTGAGAATGGCATATTCAATAAAGCTTAGAAAAACTTGATGTCAGGGCAATTGGACGATAGTTACCCACATTTAGTCTGTCACTTTTTTTATGAACAGGTTTAATTAATGTTTTTTTTAGAAGGTTTGGAAAAATCACCTTCTTCAAAAGCAGCGCATTAATTTAGATGTGTAATTGCATTAATATCTCATTTTTGCACTGTTTTAATATATTTGCTTGTATACCGTTCTGGACCCGCCGTGAATTTATTCTTAATTTTATTAAATATCGTTAACATTTCAGCTTCTGTAAAAGGATTTAAATACATCGTTAAATTGATTATGTTTAATATGACATTTGATATGGTTTGTTGGGAAATATTTTGTGAAGTCAGTAAAGGGGTACTTTGAAAGTATTCGTTAAAAATGGTTAGCAATCTGTTTATAGGGGAATTTTATAGTTTCATCACCGAGTTTGATAGCTAAGTTTTTGGTAGTTTTACTATTATTGTGTTTGTTTTGAATATTGTGTATTATGTTCCAACGTAGTTTTACTCTTTTGTTGTGAGTTCATATTTATTTTGTGTAATAAAGTCATGTTTTTGTATTGGTAATTAGGTTAGAATGTATAGCTTTGGCGGAAACTTATACCAAGTTTTGCAAAACCGGATATTTTTTTGATAATACGTATAGATCTTTGAGATTATTGCTAGATTGACGAACTTCATCATTTATCCAGTCACGATAGTTATTTGCAGAATATTCCCACTAAGCATTACTCCCATTATTACTATTAATATTTCATTATGCTTTTCATAATTATTAATATTAGTATTGGGTTTACTTAGATTTTAATGCCTCCAATGGGGCATTGCTTTCTTTTTGAAGTGGCCTAGAATTTTATTTTTTTTGACGTTCCCTATATCATTGTATTATTTTAGTCTCTGAAAATGTTTAACTTATACTCGATGGATCATTAATAATATACCCATTGGCAGGTCGGTTGCCTGCACGCTGTACATCTTTCTTGTTAAATAATCATGCAATTGTTGAGTAAATCGCGACATTAATGCCAGATTCCACAGTTAATTCATCCTCAATCTGTTGTGCAATCGTGAAACAACAAAGGAAGAGAAGTACCTACTGAAGACAGCGCTAGCAGCGAAGACTACGATCCCATTGTAATTAAAAGATCAAAACAATTAACTACCTGCAGGCGGTTAAGGCAAGCCTCGGATTCCGTTTCGTAATTAAGTCCTTTTGTAACTTTTGTTTTGTTTAGCGCACGAGGTAGGGAAAAGTTTACGAACTTATTTTCGGCGAAATAAAGCGAAAACAAGGTGGAAAAAGAAAAAAAAAGGCAAAACAGACGTTTCTTAAATAAATTGTTTATTTAACACACGGAATACAGAGATGGAGAAACAAAAAAAAAAGTGGAAATAAAAGAAACTTGGTAAATTGAACGACGGAATTTAACATAAAATGCGCGTAAAACTCGCCGGAGCCCGGGAATAAACTTAAATTCCTCTTTTCCGTAAGGTCGTTCCATTCACGTGCGCGACATATACGGGCTAGCGGACGTATACATAAACGGCTAAGTCATTGCGATTGTCCCGGAGTAAATGGTTTGTCAGGAACACATGTTGCCGGTAATGTCCGTTAATTTTAGTAGCTCTTCGTTTTGTGCGTTTTGGAACACATTAAAGGATTTTATGGAAGTAGTAGATGCTGTAGCGAACATTTTTATTGTGATGTACAGCGTTGATAGTTCTCACCATCATTGTAGCTCCATTTTATTCGATTCTACTGGTATGGACACATACACGTTTTAGTTTATTTCGTAATACATATTTTTCTAACCAAAAGTGTTTAACTGAATTTTAATGATACTTATCGAGAAATACCAGTTATTGAATAAGAAGATAAAGAGTAAGTAGTCTCAAATATTCCATTTAAGACAACAATGATTCAAAATAGAAATACTGCTCCTTGACGCACGCGAGAGTACTTATAATTCCAAAGAGGATAGTGTGCTTTTGAAATATAATATAATAAGCACATTTTCTAAAAAATAGTGAAGAAAATGTACATAACCAAATACAGAGCTCTACAGCGACACATAATTTAGTATATACTGGGTAGTAAAAAAAAAACCAAAAAATTAGTAAAAAAAACTAAAACAGCTACGAGTGTGATATCATGTTTAAAAAACGTATTTGTAAATCATGATACTCCTGCAGAAATTTTCTCAGACAATGGACTACCTTTTCATTCCAAGGAATATAGTATATTTACTGAAAAATATAGCATTGAATTAACAACGTCCAGCCCAAGATATCCACGGTCAAATGACATGTCTGACAATACAATACAATACAATACAAATGTTTACAAACAATTATGTGAAAAGTCACCAAAGCAGCCGAAAGTGGAGGAGATGCATTCGATATTACAACACGAAACAGTACTTGTCTGCATCTTGTGATTTTCTGATGGGTAGAAAATTAAGAACATGTCTTCCAGTTCCGAAAGATAGACTTAAATTTAAGAATCCGTTAAAGGCATAAAGAAGACTTTAAAGTTAAATCAAGACAGACAAAATCTATATTACGATCGTCACGCAAAGATAGTGCCTGAATTACTGCCAGTTTTAATATAGGATGGAATCCGTAGCTGGAAATCAGGTATTGTGAACAACAAGAAATGGAAAGAAGACTATAGTGTGAGTGTGGGAAGTAACATTTATAGAAGAAGTAGGCAACAGTTGAAGTCTTCCACCTACATCGGAAGAAAATCTTGAAGTAGGAGATTCTGATGTACAAATCGATACCACACAGAAATTAATTAAAACAAGAAATTAATAATTACTGGTGAAACCATTAGTAAAGGTAAACTTCTAAATGTAGGTTCTTTGTATATATTTAAAAACAAGAGATGCGATGAATCTATTATAATATTGCATTACTAATAATATCAAGGTAGTTAGATTGTCATGATATTGTCACTCCACGGTGTTTAATAAAGTTTTAAGATATTACAGGTAGCATGAGTTCAGAACCGGAAGATCCATCAAGTCAGTTAGTTTTAAACTTTTGGAATGTATTTGGAAAAAATTGGGTGAAGGAATGATAGCTTTAAGCTTATATTTTGGTTTATCTAAAATCTAGCGAGCTATCGAATCACGCCATCTAGTTCCCAGTTAAAACACATAGTATTACTTGCAGCAAATTTCTTCTAGACCGCTCACCACAAACTGCACTAAACAACAGTTTAGCGGCACACCAGTATTACCAGCGCCACAGTTTGGAGTATTTTTGTCAGAGTATTATAAGTGAACCAAACAAGGTAATTATAAGCGGTTTACTTTACCGTTATTTTACGTCAACCTTAGTAATAGAAATTGTTAAAAAGTCTAATAATAATATAAATGAGAACTTGAGACTATTTTCAATAATGTTCTCACGACCAGGTTTACCAGTAATTTTTTTCTCCAAGCTCTAGAATTAAGACGCTACCGGCAAGGAGGCAGATCGCCACCCTTAATAAATAGCCCTTATATATACATAGACTAATAAATGTATAACTTTCTATTATTGTCATTAATGATAGGTTTTCTCGTATACGGTGTGCCGCAGGGCTCGGTGCTTGGACCGACGTTATTTTTTAATATGTATTAATGACCTGGCGCATGTGACTCGCCGATCACACATAGTCTTTTCGCCCATGATGCTTTCTTTAAGTGGCATGCCGCAAATCGTGATGATATAGATAACTTAATAAACGCCGACATCTATAGAATTTCTGAGTGGTTAGTACTAATGAAATCATTCTTAAAATCAGCAAAACCAAATTGCTGTTTCATAAACAACAAACAAATATCAATATTGCTATTAACAACAGTTTCCTATCACCTATGGATGTTAGATTATTAGGTGTTACTGCGGATGAAACAAGCACGTTCAAGTGTTAGCAACAGGGTTGTCATCTGCATATTATTGTAAAAAAAAACCTTACATTACATTAGACCAGAATTGGGGTGAAACAAACCTGTTTCATCACGGCCTTTTCAGATATCTTGTGACACCCTTTTTTGCTAGAAGATTTTGCCCTCTTATTTAGACTTAGAAGGGCTTTGTGTAGCCTTGGCACAGCATATGAACCGGTGTTTCTTCCGTTACGGTACAGGCAGTCAAAGCCCTTTCCGGTCAGCTTCAGGATTAGGTCGTCTACTAAGATAGCCCACAGCAACGGAGATAAAACTGCGCCCTGCGGGCACCCCCCGTCACCGCTTCGGTGGTAGCCTCATCAATTGTGGATGTAGTTATTCTTCTTTCCAAGCTGGCTCTTACCCACTGCAGAAGCTTAGGTGCAACGCCCTTTTTCCGTAAATTGTTAAGCACTCCCTCAATGTTAAGGAAAGTCGTCATGGCTATTTCCTCTTTTGACTTTGTAATTAACCTGTTGAATCTAAAAAAAAACCTTAGTGAATATACTAGAAGGAAAGTACTTCTTATTGGGAATAGATTCACTACTGCGATGAATTTACTTAAAATCTTTAAATTAGCTTTATCTCTAAAAGAGCGTGCTATGTACATGGTCAGCGGCGAGGACAGTATAGGCCACCGTCGCGTCGGTTTATGTTTGTTTCTAGTAAAATTTTAACCTTATATTCCATAATTATTCCCTAAAAATAAAAAAAAAAAAGATCTAAAATTGATACCTCTCTCTGCAAAAAATGTCTATATTTCATGAGTTTCCCCTTTTGCAATAAATTAACTAATTGAATTCCGCTAATTTAACAACATTCCGGCGTAAATTGAAAGCTATATTCCTGGAATCAGCTTTTTATCATTTCACGATTTTATTAACTGTAAATTGTGAACGTGTTTCTTGATTTCTCTAGGTTCATTATGATGTATTGCACCCACCTGTGTGTTACATGTATTACCTTCATAGACTAGTTAATCTTCCCCTCACTGAAGACTCTTTTAATAAAGAACTAAATATATTAAAACAAATAGCTATAATGAATAATTATAATTCTAGCATAATAGATAAGTTATTACATTAAATTAATAACAAAAAAAAGGGGACATGCAGCTTATTTAAGCATTACCACAGATTTTACAGTTGACAAGGAGAAGTACTTCATTTCGATCCCACATATAGGTCCTTTCTTTTATAAAATTGCAAACATCGTTAAGCCGCATGTCCATGTATCATTTAGAGCATTACATTCCTTGGGAAATTTAATTATTAATTTAATTATATAAAAGTAATATAAAGCCACTAAAAAAGAAAGGGGTTTACCTCCTGATATGTAATGATTGCCACTGTACATACATTGGAAGGCCCTTTAGAAATTTCAAAATTAGGATAAAAGTGCATTCACGTAGAGTAAAGCTCAATTCTACTGTAAATTCCCTGTTCGGTAAATATTTAAAAGAAAACAAACACCATTTTGACACCAATTACAATTTCCAAATATTGCATACGGCTAAGAAAGCTACTTACCTCAATAATTTAGAGGCACTGGAAATATTGAGGCAACAGTTAGAGACCTTTCATTAAACTCACAATTAATTTTCGATTCCATCCTCCCTTTTTCAAATTTTACTCGATAGATGACCTTCTGTATATATGGTTTTCAAGTATTCTATTACGTCTTAAGCACAAATTACTTTAGTTAGTTTTTCCATAATAGATGGTACAAGTTCATTGTATTTTTTTGGATTTTTTTTTACCTTTATTTAAATTTTAGTCTCAAGTTTTCCAGAATCATTTTATATTCTCTGAGTATGAAGTGCTTACAATTATTTTAGAATATTTTAAAGTGTTGTCCGTTTAGACTTATGTGTTTTATTCTTTATTTAATGCGGTGCTTCTTCTCAAATAGAACCCAATGTACTATTGCGAACGAGGAATCTGGTAAGGAGGTGAGATCTGACGGGATGGTGGTGCCGAGAGGGGTACCACAAGGAACAATATTAGGCCCGATTATGTTCGTGTTGTACGTAAACGACCTGCCAGCAGTGACCGACAGTCTGACAGTGATGTTCGCTGATGACACGTCCTCAGTTGCACGTTGTGAAAACCAGTCTGGTCTAATTAATACCTTACAGAACAACTTACGCTTATATGAAGAATGGTTTCTAAAAAATAATTTAAAACTTAATATCACTAAAACAAAATTAATATATTTTAACACGGAAAGTATAAGTATACAACACAAAACAGGAACGCTTACCTCATGAGACGAAGTGCCGTTCTTGGGCTGGATCCTGGATGCGGACCTATCTTGGAAAGGCCACATACAAACACTTGCCGGCGAGCTGTCTAGTGCGTGTTATGGACTAAGAACAATCCGGCATACTGTGAGTGCCGCGGCAGCGTTAACTACATACTATGGAAATCTGTACTCCAGACTAAAATATGGCATTATATTCTGGGGCAACTCAGTGCATGCGAACAGGATATTTATTTTGCAAAAAGCTTGTGTTAGATCTTTGTTTAATATTAACTATAGCGACACATGTGTAAATGCTTTTAAAAACAATAATATTCTGACTCTCCCTGCCTTATACGTTTTGGAGTGTGCTTTGTTCACTAAACAAAACTACAATGAGTTTAACCAAAAGCTCGAATTTGACTATGGTAGAGACACTAGAGGTGCATGTAAAAAACAACTAATTCCGCCATTCACGCATCTAAGTAAAGTGCAAAAAAACACAATACACCAATGCTTAAAAATATATAATCATTTACCTGATGCTGTAAAATCACTCCCGCAAACAAAATTTAAAGAATATATTATGAATCTAATTTTACAAATCCCGTTTTAAAGGGATACTTCACGTGATTGTTTTTATGTATATTTTGTTATTTACTTTTTGACGCTTTCGACACATTTTTTTTTGTACTATAGAAAGAGCATGATATAAATAAATAAATAAATAAATAAATGCCTGTTTTTTTACAAGTTCCACTATCTATGTACACTCTCTAATTTTATTTTAATTTTATACTTTGACCAATAATTGCTGCACACTTTTATTATATAATACTTCTTTAGCTGGCTTGAGGATGCTAGGATAGAGCGAAACTGGTCTTATTAAAGAATTTTGTTGTTTGATTGTTTGATTTCTTTTCTCTATATTAAAAACTCATACAGAGTCAAATATGGATTTTATGTAGTAAGTAAATTACTTAAAGTACCAAAAAATGGGCTTTAACCCTAGTCCTACCAACGTTTTATCGTAACGTGTCCTACCACATTGTTGATGTAAATAGTAGCAAAATATGCATTATTTATTTCATGTAGTAGGTATACAGTAAGATTAAAACATATAGAAAGAATATTGTGTGTCAGAAGATATAATTTAAAATAGTACAAGATAGTAAATATTTGAAAGTTATTTATGTAGTTTGCAATTTGTGCACGTGAGTATTTTCTCTGAATGTTCACCACAAACCGTTTGCTTACACTTATCACATAACTGTGTTGACATTCTGCTTTTCTTTGATGGGCAAATATAGCACCGTTTTCGTTTTCTTACTTCTCGAGCCGAAGACTCCCCTGTGGTTGGTACTTGATTCAACGTAGTTTGTATCAATGAAGTATGACTTTTATGCAAGCCACTCAAACTACGACGTCTAAGTACTAATTCTGTTGTAATTTCTCGTAAGAAAATTTTGCGAAGTCTTCGTTTTTTTGGAAATATGCCAGTCAGGATGGATATTTCTCCAAATGACAAATGAAGCTACTCCACACACATCAATTATATTGAAAAATAGACCAAAGGCCACCTATTAGTTTTGCGTTTCACTGAATATGTATGTACCATCTGATCAAGTGTATCCACCCTCCTTTCGTGGAATTGTAGTACTTATTGATTTCAGATTTATTTTTATTTTCCTCATCAATGGTGGAGTCGTTGTGCATTGTAGATAATAATATGACACAGCGATTTTCTTAGGTACATAAGATACCAAAGTCATTGTCTTCTGAAAACCAAACAAGTTGCTTTCAATATTCCGTCGCCTGTGAGGTAAAAAATTTGGTGGTATGCAGCGCTTATTTTTTCTGAGCGTTCCTACACAAGTTAGGCCTTTGGTAAGCAAACTGGATGCAAGCTCGTAGCTGGTGAAGAAGTTGTCGAACGTAATATTCCTTTTAGTTCTCAGAAAAGGTTCACAAAGGTCTTCAACCACCTTTTGCGCTAAGTTTTCTGCTCTGTTGAGATCTTCTTTTCCTAAGTACGGTATACCACGTAACGGATAACTAGTTCCACTATCGCATATCCACCAAATTTTCATACCGTACTTATCTGGCTTGCTTGGCAGGTACTGTCGGAAAGATACACGACCTCTAAAAGGCATCAGTTGTTCATCGATGGTTAGATTACTGCCAGGAAGATAATATTTCAGCAAGTTTGTATTAACACGGTCCCACAGGTCTCTAATTGGTGCCAACTTGTCCTTTTGCCTTCGGAGGGTTTCTGGTCGCTTTATCGTCAAAACGAATAAATCTTAGTAATTGAGTAAATCTATTTCGTGACATACACGCTCGATAAACAGGATTTCCATATAAAGGATTCCATAGCTCATTATAGTTCACCATTCCTTGTTTATTTCTTCCAGCAGTAATCAAAAGGCCCAAGAAAGCACGGATTTCAACGTCGTCAACTGGTTTCCACAAATCGCCAAGAATACGAACAGCCTCCTTATTAGTGAAAGTAACCACAATACCAATAACCGTATCATCAAAAAACAAATTGAATGCGTCACAAGGAGTATCAACATGCACTCCAGGTGGAAGTTTCACTTTGTTCAAAGCTGTTGTAATTATGTTGTGTGCACGTGTTTTTCCCTTGGCAATCGGCGTGGCATTCCACTCGTACCATCTTTTCCAATAAAAGTTTGCGAATGGCCGGGCGGTTCATCATTAGCATCACTATCGTCACTTCCTTCTTGTTCATCGCTTTCTTCATCGCCAGTTTCTTGATAATCCGCATCACTAGAAGAGGTTTCGTCATTTGACTCTTCTTCATCTTCACCATCATTTACATTCCTTCCCAAATCCTCATCACTTTCGTACAATGCATCGAGCAACTCCTTTTCAGTTAGTGGCCGGCGTCGGTCAGTCAACCAATCGGTCATACTTTCTGCATAAATTTCAAAACCAAATAAGCATAAAACAACAAATCTATTTTTACTGGGGTCAATCAAAACTTTATTTTGCTTACCTGGTCTATACTATACTCTCCACTAGGTAAAAGAAATAAAATTAACCAATAGACACCTAAAACGGCCAATGCGTTCGTTAGGAAAGTCACAAATACACTGATAGCAATGCAGTTTGTAAGCTGACTGTTTTAGCAAAACGCATTTAGGAATTCCCCTTCATATGCAACTGGAAGTTCTTACATAGAAGGGGGAAAGTCTTCGAAATATAAAGCATATCTTATTACGGGGGATTTACCCACATACCTAGTTTTAAATAACGTAGCAATGCATTTTATAGTATAATAACAGTATGTGCCTAAAGACACACCTTGGTAGGACGTGTCGGTAAATTATGTTTAATTTTTTTAGTAAAATAGGAAAAATATTTTTAAAAAATTTTTATGTCATTCTGTGTTAAATAGTTTATTTTGAGAATACAAAAATCCTCCAGTCTGTGGGCAGTTAACTTACAAAGTTCCAGCAATTTCAAAATCAATTGTGCCTCAAAAGCACACCTTGGTAGGTTTAGGGTTAAAAAACCTTTGTAAGAATTTCTCGTACCAATCATGATGTCACACAAAGCTTTCCATAATTAACTGCGTGTTCCAAAACGCAAAACCCAAAATTCTGTTCCTAATCCCGCGCCGAATTTTGCGAACTCCTAATTACATTACCGGATCAAAATATGCAGCGCGAAAACAAGATAAAAAGAATTCCGCTCGACGAAACGTATACTAATTGGGATGGATCGGTTCTGTCGGCTTTACAGATCTCCGAGACAAATCTCCATTGCGAAGCGCGTCCCATCTTTGCGAACCTTTTTTTTAATCAGGGAAAATATTTCCCAGCGCCGTTCGGTCATTGTCAAGCGCTGCATTAAGAATGAAATCTAGAGGAGGAAGCGGCAAATTCGCGCCGCTCCCGTTCTTAGTTGATGGGCGCGGAGGAATGCCCGGTGATGTATTCGAATCTGCTGGAGTATAAATTAAGTCGTTCGGGTTAAGTCGGACGAGAAGGAACAGGATGTAGAGGAGAGAGGAGGTTGATGAAGGTGAATGGATGTCGTGTAATTAATTCTAATTTTACAACAAAAAAGCTGTTGTCTGCTGAGTAACTAAATCTTTTTGGAAACGTTATTTGTTTGGTTAAAGGAATGAAATGAAGGTAAAACAACTGTTTTTGCTAAAGGGAGATATACTAAGCTCGCTCTTCAACAGATTATGAACGACGCAATGTAGATTCTTGTTGACAATAGGTTCAAATTAATCAAGGACTGAAATTATCATGTATTTTAAAATGAACATGATTTGCTGATTCAGCCAATAACTGCTTCAGTCGACCACATTTTGCATTTAAATATAATTAAAACACTCCAATGTTTAAATCAATTATCCAAAATTGCTTTGTTCAGTCGCTGTTAATGCAAAATTCTGCTGTTTAATACAACAAAAAAAACACGGCATCATGGAGTAAGATCATTATGGAATTGAATAGACGAAATATATCGAGATATCTTATAACTACCATAGAAGATTATTTGACGACAAGAAAGGTCATGGTATCGCCAACAGTTAGTCTGGAAGTAAGTGCTGGAGTTCCGCAAGGATCAGTGCTGGGCCCTCTTCTATGGAATGTGGGATAGACTTGGTAGCAGGGCGGCCTGGACGAGGACTTTGATCCGGGATATTGCTCCGTGGGCTCGGTGCGGTTTTCGGAATACCGATTACTTTATGACCCAGTTTCTTTTCGGTCATGGACACTTCGGTAGTTATCTGAAAAGGTTCAAGTTGGTGGAGGATGACTGCTGTCTGGATTGCGGCGCTCCGGATACTCCCGAGCATGCAGTAGTGTTGTGCCCAAGATGGAGGAGGAATAGAGACCGTTCGGTGGGCGAACTTGGGAGACCACTGGACACTGTCACCATTATAGATACGATGTTAGAGAGCGAGAAAAACTGGAGGCCAGTGGCAACCCTAGTTAGGAAGATTATGTCGGCACGTGAAATCCAAGAGAGGGACAAGATGAGGCAATAGTACACGGAGTCGGTTGCTTATTCGATGTTACGCTTAAAGGCAGTTCCGGATAGGCCGCGACGAAGAATGGAGGGTTTTTAGTGAGTAGGCCATGTCAGGAGAGTCTCACACTGCCACGCCATAGACCTAGGCGTGGCGTCAATAAAGGATTTTTTCCCTCAAAAAAAAAAATACAACAAAAAATAGTTATCTTGAAATAATACTTAACCCAACACCTATCATTTTTT
This sequence comes from Protaetia brevitarsis, assembly GCA_004143645.1. Lineage (NCBI taxonomy): Eukaryota > Metazoa > Arthropoda > Insecta > Coleoptera > Scarabaeidae > Protaetia > Protaetia brevitarsis. The sequence continues at coordinate 1,327,505 of RXPK01000136.1, forward strand.
GAGTCCATTGGTGAAACTCACTTTAAATTTTCACTGAAAAGGCTAAATTTGAAGTAAATTTTACAATGTACTCAAAAAATGATAGGTGTTTGGGTAAGTATTATTTCAAGATAACTGTTTTTTGTTTATTAAACAGCAGAATTATGTTGAGCTAACGTAGAGCTGTTTTTTAGTGAATAGTGTTACATTGCGACAGCGAACTGTACGGACATTCAATTGGTTTTGCAAGGAGATTCAGTTGTCATAATATTACACATTTATCATTTCGCATTTATTAAAATGAAGTGTAAAATATCTAGACGTATACACTAAAAAAAGAACCGGTTTTATCGTATGCTATTGCGTATGTCACCATGTTACGGGGGTTCGTTCGCTCTTAAGCTGAAAGGTCTCCTCGGATCGAAATAAATGTATTCAAAACACAAATTTTTGGATAACACGGTATATTTGTTACAATAGCAGCAAAATAACATTACAATGCAATATAACGAAATACAATCTAAAAACTATTGCGATGACAATACATTGGTGTTCGGTCTTAACCTCTAACTTAAGTATAATTTAAAATTTATAGGTAATGATCGTGCAATGAAATAAAGTTAAAGAAAAAGAAAATTATAACGGCATTTAAGAAATGAAATTGAATCTTAACTAAGTTAGTAATATTGCTGAAGGTCTTTATCACGTGATCAGGATTTAAAAATAATAACTTCAAATTTTAATTCGGTGCAAGAAAAAGAAAGGAAAAATAAACTATAGTAAAGACTTAGCTGGTAACTTTGATGGGTGTCGGTGTATGCGTCCGGGAGGGTGTTTAGTGCGTTACGCTGGTGTCATAGGCGTGGTCCACTTGCTCCCCTGTACGCGGTGCAGGTGAATTCAACGATCTGGATTTGGTCTCCCAAACTAGGTACTTCGTTCACCCTCTAGGTTTAAATCAAAGCAAATTAAGTCCTAAGATAGGGCCGGATTACAAAACTGATGAAATTAACAACAAAAGAAGTCCGCTTACCAGTGACCTAAAGATGGCGCCATTAAACAAAATGAATGCCGGCTTGACGCTACTGTGGTAAAACCCTTTACAGGAAAATATCGAGTGCAATAAACTCCTCCTGACGGCCTCAGGTAACAACGGAAAAATGCACTCGATATTAGAGGTTCCTCACGTGACCATATCCCACAACAACGTGGTAGCTAAATAGAATGTGCACGGAGAGAACAGCGCGTGTGAGATGTTGTACGAAGCCTCTGCGTCTCCTTTGCTCAGCAAGAAGGCGGAAATAGGAAATGCAACGTTAATCAAATAAGTCACTGACAAACTAACAATGCGGAATAATTTACACAAACGAAAAAGTTTTAAAGAATGAAACTTGAACTAATAAATGAATAATGAGAAGCAAATTTAACTGACAATAAATTACTAATTAATTCGGAAATAAATAACGAAAATGAGACATTATTTTTTTCTGTCACGGTAAGATGCGTTGTGACGAGCAAGGAGTGCGAAACTTCACTGCTAGATGGCGTTGCAGGGTCTAATTCTTAATTTAATTTACAAAAATCTTTAAATAAAATCCATAAATGAAGTGATCGCAATCCAACGGCAACAACCAGTCGCCGTTTAAAAATCACGGTTTAAATAATAATAATAACAATAATAATAATAATTTATTGCCCAACAGGAAACAATTACAGAACAGTGTTATATAAGAGAAGTGATAAAACAAAAAATAAATAAATTAAGTATTACAAAAGACGTAAAAACGTCAAACCCACATTCATTATACATTCTATTAGCGTTCCTCGCTTTTCCAATATATGTCAAATATGGAAAAGCGAGGAATTTCTTAGAATATTCGTCTTTACGGTAGGAAGTGAGAAGGTATTAGAGAATCTGGAAGAGGCACGAGGAACATTAAAGGAGATCGAGGAAAGCAGGGAAGGGGCATCAATTGCTGTATGAACCAGCTTCCACAAGAAACAAGATCCATGAACATCTCTTCTACTAGACAGAGATTCAACTCCATGTCGCATCAAAAGGCCGTCGTAGTCCGTACCTCTAGGTGGATCAATGCCATCCAGACGAAAGGACAGGAACTTTAAAAATCGACGCTAAATGGTGCGATACAGAGTATAGTGACCATATGATTGGGGCGTACTCCAATCCAGGCACGACAAAAGCAAAGTAAAGTGCCTTAAGACCTTAGGATCATAAAAATTGCCAGAAATCCGCATTACAAAGCCTAGCTTCTTCGAGGAAGCCGAAACGATCTGGTTGATATGATGCAAAAAAGTAAGTTTAACGTCAAAAATGACGCCTATGTCATTGAATGTTTCAACCGAAGAGAGCTGCTGATTATCAATGAAGTAACATGCAGGCTCTAACCTACTTTTTCTGGTAAGCCGCATTATTTTGCATTCATAGATGTTCAAAATAAGTGCATTCTTTGAATCCCAGTTGAATATGATATTGATATTGTTCTGCAGCAATTGTACAACAAATTCTGACGAGATCTTCTAATATATCTTAAGGTCATTCGCGTACGCTAGCGGTGGACGAGTAAGAGAATTTAGCAAATCATAAATGTACATTACGAAGAAAAGAGGTCCCAAGCAAGATAACTGTCGTACGCTAGAAGCAGATACAAATGTTTGGGAACAGAAGCCGTTGTAAGATACATAATTAACTCTATTAGATAAATAAGATCTAAGAAGGTTAAGAAAGGGTGAACATAGACCAAACCCATTCAATTTAACCAATAAGATGTTATGATTGATCATGTCGAACGCACCTGAAAAATCTGTGTAAATGGCTTCCACCTTTGCACGGCAATCCAATATATGACAAATATGCAAGGTCATTGAAGTGAAATGGGAAAAATGCTAGCTTTACGATAATTTCTATGCATATGGGCATATAGATAGGAAATTGCTAAATAATTGGCGTTGGGCAGAATCAGAATAGTTTCATATCCCTGCGCAGTTTAAATGACTGTAAATTTGCGAATTAATGGCTGATCATAACCTAGGAAGGTTTGACTTACCTCAATCCCACAACATTTATAGTGACAATCATTTCTACTCACTAGGCGGTTTGCAAGCTTCATATTTGTGGAGTAAAAATTCACTGACCGCTGAAATGTGGTTAGAAAAATACGCGGTTGCATAAGAATAATGTCAAGTAAACACAGCAAATTTCTTTTATAATATTTTTCTAACATGAATAACCCTTTGATTTTGATACTCTCAGAAAAAGGTAAGCACTTGTTTTGTGCAATGGCGTATTCGCGTACTTAATGAAGTTATTTCGTTTGACAGCTTAAAAATAAAATAGTTACTTATGTACCAAAGGTATTAAGTAGATGTTTATGCCCAGAGAGCAACGATCTTATAGACCAGAAGGTCTCCGAACCTTCTCTCTCCAAACTGATTTTAACAACATTGTTATTTTTTCATAATTGCTGGGGAAATGCTCTCAAACAAATTCTAAATGTGGAAAAGTTTTGAAACGCTTAACGAAATTCCAAAAGAACGCGGAAAAAGCAATACAAAATTTACCGCCGAAGAAATCTGGAGATGCCTACAGCACAGAATATGACGAATTACTAAACTGGATGGCAGAAAAGTGTGTGAACTTAACACCTAAATAATGAACCTAAGCAAGTCACTCTTTTGCTCGATTTCCAGAAATAGGTCCGTTCTTTGCTGATGAGTTTAAAATTAAAAACATTAAAAAAATACTTGACCTCCACCAAATAAGCTTTGAAATTCAGCTTAGTATCCTCCTCTGCGCCCTCCTCCCGTCAAAATCACATATATAAACAAAAAATTTTGCATATTTTCCAAATCCAAGTACAAAAACAAAAGAAAAAAGCCGGTTGATCTAAAAATCACTCGGGCCTTAGAACAAAGATAAAATCTGTAAAAGAAATAGTGAAAAACATTCTGGGAGGAGTTGTATAAAACTCACATGTTGAAAAATTCACCATGTTCTAGCCAAAGGCGGTTGTTGTTTGCGTCAAAAAACTGAGAAAGCATCAAAGAATTATAGAAGGTTCAGTTTCCGGCCGCGATAGTTATGCTGGATGGGCGTGAGTAAGTGATATCGAATTGAAGGCTAAATAAAACTTGAAGTTTGGAGGTTGGATCATCAAACCTGTTAAAATCCAGTGGATCTTTATCCTCTAAATTTGTTTCCGCGGATGAATATTTGCCGACCATACTATATAAAAAGGAAAGATCTGATCCTCCAGAGTCTGTATCACCTACAATAATAATAGCACGCAACAAATAGGGAAAAAAGCAATCATCTTGGGAGACTATAGGCGATGTTCAACAGATGGTTCCGTGAATGTTCGGAGGAAGTCTTGGGTGGCTTTTAGTGGGTATATCAGACACGACAGGTAACTGGGATGTCAATAGAGTAAACACATGGTTATGTGGTTGGACCCATACAGGATTTTACACCGGAAAAAAAATTGTAGATACAAGCATATGAAATAAAGAAGTACAACTTCTAAACTATTTGGCGTACGTTTTCCAAGTGATACGCGTATATACCTATTAGATAGATAATCATCGTGCTTCTGGTTACTCAATCATGCATATCTTCCCGTAACGCTATCTACACCCGCGGGGGCGAAGCTACTTAGGTTATCTTAAACCTGAGTAAATTAACGCGAAGCGGGGATTACTTTCGAAACCAATTCCGGCCGAATTGTGCGTTAAACTGGTTTACACATGGAGGAGTTTTCCCGTTTATTGGACACGCTCGGATGCGGGTCCTGTGTCGAGCTGATAGGCGACCTCTCCTACCTCTCTACCTCGCCCGTGCGGTGTCGACGATAGAAGTGGTGTGGTACGGGGGGACCAAGCAGGAGCCGCGCACACGGACTGTACGCCGGCGCCTTTGTTCCGTCCTCGCAGATACAGGACATTAAGATGATTTACATTCAGATCCCGAACTTCATTAAGGAACCCGAAAATAAGCCGGCGCGATGGGCTGGAGAGGGCGCTGTAGTCGGGGGAGTCTCTCGTCGAGTGTGTCCTTCGAAAATTTTGTGTGGATATGACAATGATGGAGAGTGAGATAATACGGGCTCAACTGAAAGGAGAAAACCATTGACGATTTCTTTTGTACCTTTGTAAGTTCAAAATACGGCCAAAGATAGGTGATTCTTATTTTGAGATCTTCTTCTGTGGGGTACAGTAATAGTAATAATGGTAATAGTATTTTTTTATTCTGTTGTCTGCCAGCTAAAAGATACAACAATACAAGCACTGGTCATTTGTGCATCATTAGGTTACTAATTTAATTAATTAATCATGAACAAACAACAACTTCTGCGCAAACCACCATCAAGTTCGCTTGCAGTTAATTTGAATTTTGCCGAGGTTCATTTACAAGAGCTTGTCATTATTGTGAGGACTTTAATTTTGGTTTTATTTACCTTCTGACCGACGTAATGTAAAAATTCACACTGTCGGGCGCAACGTATCAGCATAATCACACCACATAAATTAATTTTAGTCGTTCTAACTACCTAGCAAATTATTTTCATTGTGTTATAAAATTAAAAGTGTTAAAAACACTACTATACTTTACTAATTGACACAAACCACAATTTGTGCAGTATATAACAAGCTAAAGAACTAGATAGGCTACGGCATGATATTTAGATAGTTAGTCAGGGGAGCACCTTATACATGAATTATTTTATTGCCCTTTGGTGAGTCGGAATTGGTGTTAAACTATAAATATTTTAAATATACATATTTATTTAATATCTTTGGTTATTAATAATAGGATTAAGTTACTCATTAAGTTAATTTAGAATAGGTACTGCTGTTGTTTTTTGTTTTGTTTTTTTAGGTCATCCTTTCCTGCTTCAACTTCTGTAATGCGTGAAAGGGAGCAGCTACGCGAGAACGGCAAGGCTGGTCGGAATTTGAGGAGACGTGGAGGCTGCTTCTTCGGCACTCAGAAGGATAATAATAATTTGTGGCTAATCAGTAATAAGGTCTGGGACTTCTTCCCAGATCCCCCAGAGTAAGGTTTTTGCCAATGGTTTCCTTACTTCGTGGCCATTGTGATTATTATAAATAGTTATATAATCAGTGTCTTGGCGAATGCTGGAGATAACGAAAGTCGTTCCATGGGCGTATTTATAAATAACTGATAGCCTGACTGATTAACAGTAGACTCGCGATTATGTGATCAAATCAACATTTTACATTTTTTAATCACATTTTTCAAAAGTAATATTCGTATGTCGCGAGGCTATGTATTATATTCTTTGTTCATTAAAAATCATAGGGAAGTTATTTAGTTAGAGAGATCATTTCAATGTTATGACCCATATAGTACTAGAATAGTAGCCTCGTGTAGTACCTTTTCAGTGAGCACGGGTTAGGATGATTTGTAATAATGTAGTTTTCATAATAAAAGTAGTAACAGCATTTGTCATATCGTATCAATCATTTGCTTCTCTGCAAAATTTTTAATGGTACTTATTAGACGTTTTTAGGTATGCTGACGACCGTTAAAGGATTAAAGAGCGGTTTCTCATAGGTTTCGTTGAAGGCATGCTAAATCGCTCTAAATACGGTTGACAATTGCGTGTAAACAAGAGCGACTATCAGTCATGGCTCAGAAAGTAAAGTTGTTACGTTCATCAGAAAAACAATCTAGAAGGCCTGAACCACTAGTAATAGCAGATGAACGATTCTTTGTTCAATGGAAATACTCTGGTGCATTCTTCATGCATTAAGTAGTTGGGGCACCTATACTCCGGCACGTTGAGCTAGGTGCTAATGTACCATCCCTATTGATCCTTATTTCCACGAGAGTTTGGTGTTCTCTATAAGCCTGTGGGAGCTTGAGAACCCATTCGAGTGGGCTCCATAGATCTCTTGCGCTCGCGAATACTTCTCCTGAGACCTTTAATTTACATTAACTCGTCTCCTCGCTGTATTCGCATCTTCTGCACCATGGTTCGCTTACTCGACCTGTTGTTTATAGAAGCTTTATCCAGGGACAGTGTCTCCATTACCAAGCCGCAAATGATTTTTAGCTTCTTTCTTGCGCGTTTATTAGTTATCAGAGAATCTAACATCCCCTCCCTTATTAGCGCTTTAGTTATGCCGTTGACCTTCAGTCACTCTCCGCTTTTCTGTATTTTTCTTTATCTACAATCCGGACTCCCCTTTTTGCGGAGTCCTATAATCCCTACATACAAGCTCTGGGACCTATGAAGTGTCCTTAGCAGCAATCAGGCGTCAAGACCCCACAGCGAGCAGCAACACAAGGAAGCCCCTATCCAGGATGATAGGCTAATTAAGAAGGCAAAATTAGTTTTCTAGGGAAAAAGGCAAAAAGGGAATCTACAGATACTTTATTTCAACATTATTCTAGTATATAGTACTCAATAATCGTTTGTGATTACTGTTCACAATAGTTATTTTAAGTGTAATAATTGATTTTTGAATTTATAGACGAGATTTCAGTGTAAGCAAATTCATATCCTAATATCATAGCTTCCCGAACAATGAAATATCTGGTAACCTTCTCTTTTCTAGCGCAGCTAGAAACGTATTTTATATCTTTATTACTGTAAGTTCGACGATGTACTTCCTCTACCTCCCAGCAATTTGCAGTTTATAGTTATGCTTTTCGACGAAACTTATCCTAGAACGTAGTACGCGTTTGATTAAAATTGGAAACCGACGTCATAATAATAATTCTTCCCGAAAAAATTCGCTTTCCGGACATCACGGACACTTTATATGCTCGCACTATTTCCTCCGCGCAATAAGAGGCAAAACTGTTGTTCGGAGCTCATTTCCGGCAAAAACGTTCACAGCGTGCAAGGTTTCGTCCCGTTTTAAAAATTCAATTACTCCGTGTATCCAGCAACTATCATCTTGGTATGTATGTACATTGTACGGAGTGTCGACATGGCGCACATTGCCATTCTTCTAGACATTACAAGAAGATATTCGCAACAAGATATTGGAAACAATGTGTCATCCGGTACCTTGATAGCATCGTCAACTGGAAACTCATATGGTTATCTTCACATCGTATATCTGAGCGAAGGGTATACGCCTCTTATCGGTACCTGGAAGTTAACTGGCAATTGCATTGCGAAAACTACTGGTCCCGTGTATAAACGCCGCCCTGATGGAATTTTCATTTGATATAGGTGCGCCCGATCTACTCTAAGCTTAAGATAGGGATCAAGCACATCTCGTTTAAATAGCATTGCCCTGGCCGGTGCCTAGATACTACAATTAGAGATTGATTGTAAGATTATGTGTTCTGGTTGAGTATCCGATAAATTGCTGCCAGGTGATGATCGTGAGTACCAGCCTATACTGCAGTTCTTGGTATTATTATTATCATCCTTTCTCATTTTGGAAAGAGACAGAAGAAGGACCGAGAGCATTTTGCTTATTTTAGACTCAATTTTGGATTATCGAAAACTCCACCACAGCATAGTACACTCAAATTAAAAGGACAAACTCGTCCTTTATGTGAGAGCGGAGAGTGTGAGAGAAGATCGTAGCGGAGAATATGGTACACTCTATTGTTTCTCACACACAATTTGGAGACGTTGTTCTTTTATTGGATAGAACGTTGGTTGAATATGCACGAATAAGTGTTTCAATATAAATCTTATAATTTAAGTTTTCTTTTAATTATCCTTTTAATATTTATTGTTATTTCTAAAACTGGTCATTGCGCCTTCCATAGAATTCATTAGCATTAAAGAAAGTGGAGTAAAAACTCTAAAAGTAAAAAATATAATTTGCGACCTTGTATGTACCATCTTTAACAAAATGCGAATCTAAGCCTCACAAATTTTCGATTATTTATGCCATCAAAACTACAAGTACTGCATACATAGCGATGCGTAATTTAGAGTTATTAGCAAATAATTTTTAATTCATATTTTAGTGTACTATAGTTTCGATTGCCTAAACAATCGAAGATTTGTAGAGCCTAGATTCGCATTAATTTGTTAAAGATGGTACATATTCCAAATAAATTATAACATACATGTTTTATTCCAGATACTATTAAGATGTAGACAGTATTATATGTGTATATGCGCTCCATTGAACTGGGTCATTAGAATTTTTCCAACTTCTAGTAGAAATTCAATTTTGAAACTTACAGAGTAGTCATGGCCGACTATGACCCATTTAAAGAAAATATTTTCAGCCTTATAGCACTTTTTGTGGACAGGATGTCGATATCAACTTTCTTATTTTAAATAGAATGGTGCAATTTTTAGAGGTCCAGTGTATTGCTCCAATCTTTTGTGATGAGTTTGTAGTAATGCTTCTTATTCTTAAAGCCAATAGTTTTTGAGATATTTGTAATTTCGTCAAATTTTGACGTTGTCCACTCTCTCCAATTAAAACTAAATATTTTCGTAGGCTATTAAAACAATAAGATATTCTACTGATGTGTATGCAAGTACACGGTCATAGGTACGATTACGACAGCGGTAACTACAATATCCTATACAGGGTGCTCAGAAACTTATGTCCAATATGGATATTGAAAGTAAGAAAACTGTTTTTTTTTTCAAATGGAATGTGGTATTTTTCAATGCAGCATTGAATGCCGCGCAAGATTCTACAGCGATTAGTGTTAAGGTTTAGTATACCTATTTCTGATCGTTTTTGAGATATTCACATTTATTTCATAAAACCGGCAAAAATATGCGGAAGATTACTACTGCAAAGTAAGTCATTTATTTGCAATATTCTATAGAGTATTTTCCCAAAATGATGCATCATCTTCTTTATTCATTTTAATATACTGAAGTATTATTGTATTAGTTTCTCTTATTATGGTAAATTTTGTATTCGAAAGTTGATTACAAATTTATCTTTTAACATTTGTACACTTTTAATCGATATTTTTTATTATTTAATTGATTTTGGACTAGATAGTTTTCCGCCAGTCGTCCCTTCATGCAACGGCATTCAACGTGGTGGTTTTGTCTCCTCTCCATCGTGCGTGTCTTAATATGGATTTAACGTTAAAGACGTGTATTCTATGGCAGATATTGTGTTTGAGATGAATTTATTGCGTCCGATTATTTTGTAACTGTGCAGTCATTTGGCTTTTTTGATTGTATCGAAGGTTGACAAATATCATTGTATAAAATACACGAATAGAATGATTTTTTAACTTGTGAATCCTGTGAGTCCTGTCATTTCATCTTATAAACGGGTAAATGGCATATTTATGCATATATGCCACTTATTGCTGTCGCTTTTTCCACATCAGCTCACATAAGAAAATAATAAGAAATACTAAATTAGGCCATTTCTATTACCGAACTAAATACCAGAAGATGTTTTGCGTGATTGTGACGTCGGTGCATCTTGACTATAGGGATTTCCCCATGATCAATTCGTGAGAACTGGATTTTTCTGCCGGCGACATTATGTATTTGCACTAATATATAGGTACAACCACAACAACAACACAAAAAATGATGGTAAAAAATAATCTTTAACTAACAACTTCTTGCGGGTTTCGCCGTGTGTCAAAACTTTCGCTAATCTTCTTAACTTCTTTAAATCCTTTAACAATATAATGACTTATTTTATTGATAAGAGGGCGAAGTTTGTCACAACTAATGGATAAATGTCACACCTAATAATACTTAGTAAAAACAAAATAATACCATAAATTATTTTCAACGGCAACTTTTAACAACAATGGTTTATTGTTACTCTAATTTATTCTTTTTGGTTCCATTCGTATTTCGACCAAATCGCTTGACAGAAGCCTAATATTACCTAACCGTTTCCGTCACCTGCCGGTACCAATTTTGGCGATATTTGAATATATTGCAATGGGAAGAAATCGTTAGAATAGAAACTTCTAAATGGAGACATGTGAATTGACATGGAACTTAATGGTTTTTTTGTTTTTAAATAGATTTGGACATAATATCTTAAAAAGACAAATTCATTTTTATTATTAATTATGGTTTAACAATTAATGTATTTCTACTATCAACTGTAATGATTAGGAGGAATTTTTCTCCTCACGCGGATTCGACCTACATCCTACCGTTTTCCGGGGCGAGCGCTTGCCATTAAGTTAAGAGGAGATGATAGTACGAGCGTTTAACCGGAACAAGCAAAATTTTTCTTGAGAAAATTCCTCCTAATCATTACAGTTAATAGCAGAAATACATTAATTTGTTATTTTCTCATTTAAAAAAGCTTGCAATCCTTGAATTATTGCTTTAGTTTCGGAATGTAGCTTTGGTAGATATCAGGAAGAGGTAACATATTTGTATCGTAGCTTGCTATTATCAAAATAATGTGCATTTCACTGTTTAAGAAATACTAAAAATTGGAAAACAGTGGGAGGCAACATAAGGTAAATCTGGTATATGGGATGTAAACTATTCCGTAGTAGAATCTACAAAGCATCCAGAAATATCTAAAAATTGATATCGTTAAGCCAGACAATTTAATTTATCCATGAGACCGGACATGTTAAAACTCTACCTATCCTCCCTGACTCACCTATCTTCAAATATGGTATGAGTAGTTGCCTAAGCAATTATTTCACACTTAACCTTAATGAGGCATCGTCAATGGCATGGATATAATTAGGTTTTTCAGTTTTTATACGCATTTAATGTTATACAGTGAAATAATAAATATAAGAATATTATTTCGCAAAATAATGGTTGGACAAAAGATTCATACCTATACAGGCCAGCTCTATATTTAGATTTAAATATATAAACAAATATGCATATTATCTATAGTGTCCCAGGGATGGGTTGTTAAATGTATGTTTATTGAAATTAAAACAGTAAATTCGTGTTCCAATCCTTTTTATTTTAATTATATTTACGTGCGACATTTTTCGGTTTTTCAAACCATCATCTGGCAATAAAACGTCAAATGTTTGTAGTGCGCCTTGGCTGGCATTCTGCCATCTTGTTATGTTTTTCTTTTCGATTACCTGTGACATTCTGAGGTTTTTAAATTACATATGTTTTAATGTGTTGTTTTTGTTTTAACGTTACATCATTTTAATTTAATTTTTAATTGTTTAAATGTTTTTTGAAGAATTTTCTTTATTGCACAATAAAAAATTTTTGACACATAATCTTCATAGGAACAAACATTTGACGGTTTTATTGCCAGATGGTTCTGAAAAACGAACATGTCGCAGTAAGTATAATAAAATAAAAAGGATTGGAACACGAATTTACCTTGTTTTTAATTTCAATATCAACAAATATGCATATCTTATTTAGTTATTTTATTAAGTGAATATTAAGCTGAATAATAAAATTTCAAATATATATGTACAAAGAAAATAACAAACATGAAAAGAACAGTTTTGATGACTAATTATTTAATGTCGGTAAATAAACAAGTGAACTCGTGTTTTAATAAAGAGCGGAAATAAACAACAAGATTACGTAAGGCGTATGCGTAGGCCGATGCTCCAATGTAGAAAGACGAAAAAAAGTCACACCAGGTTCAGCTGCAGCCGATGTTACACTATTACGACGGAAAGAAAACGAAAATTACGCAAGATGCAGTCATAGGCTTGACGCTTTAAAATAGCAAATGGAAACAGAAATCACTCAAGGTGAAGCAGCAGGCCGACGCTCCAGTAATAACGGAACTGAGAACATAAGATATTACACAAGGTGCAAGCGGTCAGGCCAACGCTCTGTCAAATATAACATAACGGAAAACTTGCAGTTTACGCGGAGGTTCAGGACGTGGACCAAAGCCCCAGTGCAACAATACGGGAATGAGTTTCATGAGATTCAGCCGTAGGCGACGCTCAGTGACAACAAGCGGAATTGGACAGAGCATAGAATTTCTTAGTTCGCGGTACGTAACGGCTTTTATAGACCTCGATTGTTGAGAGAATTGCGCTATACATAGATGTATAATAGAGACGATGTTTTCGTGGACAAACAGCGGAAATGATTTTAACTGGACGCGCAAACAAACTACGGTAATAATATATACAATTAATGCAAAAATCAAATTTACCAATTGACTTAAAATTAATTCAAATTGACTTTCCCTCGAACGGCACGTGACGTGATAAGTGAGATATTTTAGCACACCCTTCTATAGAAGCGGTATAACCCCCTTCATAATCACACAACAAATATATTGGACACCAGATCATTGCTCTAAACTCCAGTTTTCTCGTCACAATGCGTAATATAAACTTTTAAATGTCTAAAGTTAATTATAAAGTTCCAAGATCATGAGAAACCATTACACATGAGAAACCACTACAAATATGATTCGTGGATCGTAGGGAGGTGGCAAAGCGATTTTCAGCTTCGCGTGGGGTTGTGTTCCATTAATTGTGTAATCCACAAACAGGGATGAAGATTTTATTATAGGTTAACAACATTTACCTATGTTACAGTTTAGCAGAAGTACCGAGCTAAAATAGTTTGTAAATTAAATTGCAGGACTTCAGAATGGGAACGGGTTTAACTTCAGAGAAGATCTGCTGATATTGGGCATTTGCTATTACCCTGCTAATTCGTGACCCCAAAAGATCATTAATATAGATTGTTGAATAAAATGGTCCCAGATAAAAGTAAATATTTTAATTGAAATGCTTAACGACTACGTAGCAAGCGCGATGATTCAAAGCTTCCCCAGGACACGTATTTCCATTTGCTACCATTGTACAGAACGTGTTCCTGCTGGGTAGTAGTAGGATATGAACATACGGAAAAACTAACTGAGTAACTCATAGTCTACCACTATGGAGAGTAGTCCCAGTTCTGCAACAGGATAGTACGTATATGAAATACACGTAGGCGCATCTTATATTTTGTGTATGCTACCAAAATACCAAACAAATTTACAAATAGCAATAAATAAAAAAACGTCATACTACTCTAAAATTCTAACCCCTGAAATCTAATTCTGCTTTAGTGAGAATGAAATTAAATATCTCAATTTTTTTTAAATTTTATCACAAAATCAGTCATATATCTGTCGCTCTGACTGTAGAGTGTCTATTTTGTGGGTGCATTAAAGTTTACTACATACTGATATGTTTGATAATGACTTTTAAAACATGCATATTTCATACATATTGACATATCAGGCGAATTATTTTTTCCTCGTTTCTACACTAGTATTTTTCACGAATATTTATTTGATTTTATTGTACGTTTAATCAATTTTCCACAAAATGTGTTCCAGAACAAATATGGGTATTTTGAATTCCCACCGCCAAAATTATTAACGCGTCCTTAGCCACGTAAAGAGCCGTCGAATGTGAAATATTTTTATTCGAAGCTAATTGGACAAGTATAATTAATATAAAAAAAATTAGTTGGCAGATAAAATCGAACGCAATTAGCAGAATTGAATCCATAAGATTGAAGGGCTTTTCTTATTGTTTAACAATTCATATATTCTTGTTATGATTAAGTAGAATATTCATTCAATATATTAAACACACTTATATGGTAAATTACATATATAAAATTACAATTATTAAGTCGTGACTTTTTTTGTTTTTTTTTTTATATTTCGCAGAATAGCTTCGACATATAATATTGCTTTTTAGATACGTTTAATGCCGGCGTTAAGCATTTGCTCATTATTAAAATCGATTTAAAATTAAAATTTAATGGAAAGTTGCTTTTGATTATGAAATCGGTCATATGACCCATAAATTAATACTCTTAGTGAGATTTTGATTTGCATTATTTCTGCTATATTGGAACGCTTTCCACTAAAATCTTCGCCATTTCTTGTGTTTTTGAGTTTCTGATTGGTGCCCAGCTTGAATTCTGCGACTTCCTGCTGTTAATGCCAGTTGAATCTTTCTTCTGGCAATAGATCTCGGTTGTGGCTGTACACCTATTTCTTGGCATGAGTGAAATTTTTCATTTTGTGAAACGAAATTATCTGTGTAGGTGTTGTCAGTTTTTCCAGAGATTTATTTAGTTTTACTGTGGAATTGATCATATCCAATGAAGTATCGCTATTAGCAACATCTATTATTCGAGTAAAATTCTCTTCTGTCTTCTGAAGTTATTAAAGAGAATTGCACATTACGTTGATTTATTTTCAACTGCACATAAATGTTTACAAAATTTTCCACCCTGACCGTATGGGCAATCGACGAAATCAGTTTGAATTACGATAATCTCTTAGGCACGCATGAAATCATTATGGGAAGAAAAGAAGAATGGGCAATCGCGTACAAGAGTGGTACATTAATAAAGACACAAGAGGACATAACACCAATAATTACGCGGAGCTTTCATGAGAATTTTAAGAATGTAGTGCTAGAAAGATTAAAGCTTTTAATACGTGTGTCCTAATAAATTTTATTGGAAACATTTTTGAATCACAAAAGACATTTGTCAGCTTACGCAAGTAATCGCAAAAACAAAAATGGAATATTCTATCACAACTTACAATCTAAGGCGCAAACTTTGAAAGCCAGTAATAATCAGCGAAGTCGAGTTTGCCGTAACTTCTTCGTCGAAAGAGTTCGTTTATACTGTACATATTGATACAGGTACTTGCGATTGCCAATACGGTCAGGATGGAAAATTCTGTAAACATTTATGGCAGTTGAATATTTATACAACGTAATGTACAATTGCTCCTTTAATAACTTCAGAAGACAGAAAAAAATTGCACGAATAGCTCTCAACGAAAACATCCAGCTGAATTTTATGACGATATGTCACTCACCAGCACTGCTTCAAATACGCAACCTACTATTCCTCCCGATTTTAATGATATGAGCTGACAAGTAGTAGAGATACCGAAACAGCAGTCTCCTCGAACTTACACTTAAAAAAACAAGAAGCCATTTGTCACCTCTCCCCCATTTTACTCGAAATAATAGATGTTTCTATAGCGATACTTCATTGGATATGATCAACTCCACAGTAAAACTAAATAAATCTCTGGAAAAACTGACAACACCTACACAGATAACTTCTTTTTCACAAAATGAAAAATTTCACTCGTCCAGAATTCAAGCTGGGCAACCATCCAACTTAAAACTCAAAAAAAAAAGAAATGGCAAAGATTTTTAGCAGAAAGCGTTCAGTATAGCAGAAATAATGCAAAATCTCACTAAGAGTATTAATTTATGGGTCATATGACTGATTTCATAATCAAAAGCAACTTTCCATTAAATTTTAATTTGTCAATTAACTTTCGATTTTAATAATCAGCAAATGCTTAACGCCAACATAAACGTATCTAACTAGTAATATTATATGTCAAAGCTATTCTGCTAAATACAAAAAAAAATATAAAAGTCACGACTTAATAATTATAATTTTATATAAGTTAATTCACCATATAAATGTGTTTAATATATTGAATGAATATTGTACTTAATCATAACAAAAATATATGATTTGTTAAACAATAAGAAAAGCCTTCAATCTTATGGATTCAATCCTTCTAATTGCGTTCTATTTTATCTGTCAACTATTTTTTTCCATATTAATATACTTATCCAATTAGCTTCGAATAAAAAATATTTCACATTCGACGGCTCTTTACGTGGCTAAGGGCGCTTTAATAGTTTTCTGGTGGGAATTCAAAATACCCATATTTTATTCTGCCACACATTCTATGGAAAATTGATTTAAACGTAAAATAAACAAACAAAAATTCGTGAAAAATACTAGTGTAGAAACGAGGAAAGACAATTTAATTCGCCTATGTCATATGTACTGTAAATATGCATGTTTTAAAAATGGCATTAATCAAACATTATCAAGTATGTAGTAAAATATTGATACTTGAATGCACTCACAAAATATACACTGTACAGTCAGAGCGATAGACATATGCCTGATTTAGTTGAGCAAGAGGCTAGGCCGCTTTCTTTATCAATCAAGTATTTTCTATCAGTTTTATACATTTTTAAAGTTTTTTTACTTCTTTATGAAAACGCTTTCCTAAACAAATGCAAAGAGGTTTTAGTGTTTATGACAAAAGCAAATAATATTCAAACAAAATTACTCAATTACGATACCTTGGCAATAACAATTGTCAAATGAATCTATGAATTGTTAACAAATGTGGTTGCCCCCACAGTTACCCTAGTTATGTTTCCAACGTCGGTTTTCTGTTGTTCAATTAAATGTTACTAAATACAACACATGATGACATTTAAAGGGAGCTCTTAATAGGTATATTATATAATTAATCGATTTGGGTATAAAAGTACGTTTCAGCAAGAAAAAATAAGAAATTGTTCTCTCTCTAATTTTTTGTTTTTGAAAATTCATATTTTGAGATATTGTCAGGACTTGTGTTTTTTTTAATATCGAACACCCTTACACTATTAAAAAGTACCTATATAAAATTACCCTTTAGTATTATGTAACATACATGATATATTATTTAAACAGTTCTTAACATATTTAATATTTATTTATTTATTTATTTATTTATTTATTTATTTATTTATTTATTTATTTATTTATTTGGGATACAGACAGGTAAATATACCCATTAAAGTATCCACTTATTCCATAAAAAGTGCTATCTGTAAACCGTTCAACATTTTGCAAACTACAGTCTATAATACAATTTCCTTACATGTAGTTATCTTGAATCTATGTAATAACTCATGATTAGCAATACAAATCTGAATCAACAAAATACAGATATTAAGAAGGACAGAGGAAGCCTATGAAAAGAGAATCAGTTTTATTTTAAGTCTCTTTTTGTAATTTAATAATGAGATGGCAAACAAATCGAGATCGTCGGCATATTCATTAAAATTACGAATCATTCTGCAAAATGGGGATCCCATCGATATATTCGTTCGTTTGTAGGGAACCACAAACAAAGAATGGCATCTGAGCCTGCGGGGAGGCACATTGAATCTTATTATACTCAGCAGCTCGGGAGCATCAATGATGCAGTTAACAATTTTATATAGTGTTGTCAGGTCACGGAGAATTCTGAATGCTGTTAATGAATAATATTGTATCTAATGCGCACGTCTGAACAAATCATTGAAAGTGAAGTTCGTTTTAAAGGCCAGAAACTTTAGAAAATTTGTTCTGCACAGCTTCAAGTCTATGTTGTACTTAAGGTACTGGGATTCCATATACCGAGGCGAAATTCACCTTACGAATACGAAAGCATAATATAAATTAATTAAACATTTAGCATTTGTGAACAGCTTGGTCTGTCTGATAATGTAACCCAGACTCTTAAGACTGCCAGACACAATGGAATTAATATGCGAATCAAATAACAAGCTACTGTCGTATATAACACCAGATCACGAATTTCTTGGACACGACGTAAGACTACATTATTAATATTGTACTGAAAAGTTATCGGATCCCTGCGTCTTGTAAAAGTGATTGTAGAGCATTTTTCCAAGTTCACGGTTATGTTGTTCAATGTGCAATAATCTGCAAATTCAATCAAATCTTTTGTAAATTAATGCAGTCATTGATGGATGATACTGCCGAGTATATTTTAGATCATCTGCATAAAGCAGAAAATTACTAAGTTTAAAACACTGAGCTACGTCGTTTATAAAAATTATGAATAATAGTGGCCCCAAGTGGGATCCTTGAGGAGCACAGACGTTACTGTGAAGCTGTTTGACGAGTATCCATGAACTGAGACATATTGCGTTCGTCGTGTTAAGTATGACTGTATCCAACCCGAAACGCTCCCCCACGCCAACTGAAGAGAGTTTCCCAAGGAGTAGGTGATGATCAACTTTATCAAAAGCTTCGTAAGATCCGTGTATATAGCATCTGTTTGTATTTGATTGTCAACGTTTTTCAAAATATACTCGGAATATATCATTAAATTTGATTCAATCGACCTACCCTAAAGAAACCGTGCTGCTGAGGTATTATTATTATTTCTAACCGAACTGAAAGGTATTTGTATACAACAGCCTCAAAAACTTGGAAAATATGCAAAGCAAACTTATCGCCTGTAATTGGTTATTTCAGCTTTATTTCCTTTTTTAAATATAGGAAGACCTTTGCCATTTTCCATTTACGAGGGAATATGCTAAAGCTAAGAGACTGGTTAAAAATAATCGTCAGTGGTACCGATAAGCTTGCGTGAAGTTGTTTGATTAAAATGGCTAGGGATACCATCTGGTCCAGAGGCTTTTCGAGTATTTAAAGAAGTCAAAATTTCGTCCACTTCCAGTTTCGGTTAATGTAATTTCACACAAACTGTTTGAAAGCTTAGAACTATCATCTATGGTGCTATGAGGAGGTGAACCACCGGGCAAAAAGACACTTTGAAAAATTCCGAGAACAGATCACTGATACTCTGACCATTCGAAGCTATTTTGTCGTCGTATGTCATCTTCGATGGAATCTTTACAGTTTTTCTGGGGAAACAAAGTTCCAGAACCTCCTGGCATCGCTACATATTTCACTCTGGACAAGCAGTGTGTACCTTTTATAATCATCGTGTATCATTCTTTTATAACGGTGTGCGCAGTAATTGAAATGTATTGTAATCATTAAAGTTATGGAACTGTTTCCATTTTTTGTGGTACTTGTTCTTTTCCTTGACAGTTTTAATTGTGGCATCGAGAATATGCAGGAAACCGAGTATTTCTATTTAACTTTGGAACATGCCTCGATCGCAACCGCTAGATGATCATACAACAAGCTGACATTATGATCAACAGAATTATTAGTGAAAATTTTCTTTCCACCGAATATTCGTCAAGTAAGTATCTATATCAGGAAAATTAGCTTTTTGAAACTGAAATATTTCGCCACAAGATCGTCGTAGTTCTCTTAAATTATTAATGTTTAAATTAAATTCCAGAGCAGGATGATGCAAATCTTCCGCAACCAACGGATGTAAAGAATGACAGATATGACTTATATTTACGGAATTAGTAAAAAGTAAATCTAGCAACTTGCCGTTGTTATTAAAAACAGTGTTGTGTTGCATAAATCCTCCGAAAGCGAGAGCATCCATCAGCCATGCATGTTTATTATCAATATTGGTTGGTGATAAAAAAGAATTGTTACCATTATATACCTAGTTAATTGAGGAACAATTAAAGTCTCCGAATATTAATGAATTTTCGTTACCTCTATCAACTATTATGCGATTCAATCCGGAAGTAAAGGAACCCACCGCAAGGTCATCCCCGGGCGGCAGATAGACGCAGCATATGTAAATTCTTGTATGTTTGTTGGGACAAATTGTAACCCAGATGTCTTCCGCATCACTCCGCCACCCAAGCATCTCCGACGGAAAGAGCCAGTGGCGCACAGCCACAAGAGCACCCCCACCCTCAGACTTAGTTGAAGCACTGCTGCTCCTATCGCGACGAAAAACTACATACTGAGTTGAATCAAAAAGTTCGCTGCTATCAATGTTATCATTTAGCCATGTCTCGGTTAAACAAACAATATCGAAATTGTCTGCCATCACATTTAATTTAAAGTTGAGCGTTTTCTGTTTATATATTAATATTAAATGTTACAAATAACAATTTCAATAAACTAAATTAAGGAAACCATTAATAGCATTGTTGGAGTACACCATATCTGTAATTAAGAGGATTTATTCTGTAAAAATTCATAATGTATTAAAAATTTGAAATAAATCAGGGCTAGAACTAAAATACACTGATTTCTAAATTTCTCATATTTAAACGAAATTTTTACCATATATCTATCTATACTAAAAAAATGCGTAAGCCTTGTAAATTATATCAAGTATTCAAATTGCCCGGCGTTCTGTTATCATCCACAGCCATCTTCAAATTGTTGGTTGACAAAGACACTTTTGCACTACACAAATTAACATCTTTGGTCTATTACCATAATACCTATCCAATTTTGCAAATGCTAGTGCACTGCTATAAGAATTTATAACCTAAGAGACAACCAAATACCACCAGATTAGATGTATTAAAAGAGTAGGAAGTGTATTTTACTATAAAAGTACAACAAAATTTAACGAATTGCAATCATAACTATAATTAATCATTATATGTAGTGATACATTTTGGTTCTAGATACGTTCTTAGCGCGACTGAGAGTAATATTGCTGTATGATTTGAAGCGTCTCTTTTGGTCTTCTCGCGCCAGGAATTCCTTAAGCCGTGACTTAGCTTGTCTCCTAAGACTATCTAAGAGATCCGGATACGGTGCTATAGCTTCGTTAAAGTGTTCCCTGCTCAGGGTATACATCTCGCAGAAATCTATGGATACCACCGAAGCCTTACAATGATCTCCGGTGACAAAGAGCGACATTTCGCCGAAATAGCTTCCATCTGCCAGATGGCACTTTTCCTTACCATCCTGGTCATAGACAGCGACCATTCCCGTTAGGATGAAGAACATTGCATTTGAGTCGGATCCAGATATGATTACTACATCACTGGGCAAGTAATTTCCATCTTCATCATGTAATGATGCGTATCAGAAAACATGTGGCACGTCTTTAAAGATTTCTGTATTTGTAAGCAGAGAGCCACACGTGTGCAATATGATTTGTGTTGCTTCAAGTGATTCGAAAGGCTGCCAAGTATCTCATTTTCTTTGTAGTAGTCCGCTGGAAACCGGAATTCGAATAAGCGAGGACAGTTTTGTACGGAATCCGGTAAGTTTTTGGATTTCATATACTCCTGAAACTGCTGCACCATCTGATAGTATCTGTCGTTCAGTGAACTGTACTTCATTATTATTTGCACGATCTGAGCGGTGGCGGAGAGTTTTATACACCAACCGATGCTGACTAGTATGATCTCGATGATCAGAGTGACTACCTTGCGGGAATTTCGTTCGCCGTGCGATATCAACAAGAAGTTCATCGCTACTCTGAACACGCAGTATCTTAGTCCCTCCATGATTTCTCCTTCGTTTGGATCGTCTTTTTCGGAATGCGGTACCCATTTCTCTTTCAAGTACGCCGATGTGAGATACAGACCGCTGGCACCCCAAAGTACAGCTATTATGAATAGCAGCGCCATCTTGACCATCTTGAATTTATACACGCTGTACTCCCTCCACTCCCTGAATCTCTCTAGGTATTTCATTAATGTTATTAATCTGAAAATTTTGAGCATTGAGGGGACTTTTAGGAGCCATACGCCAGCGTTCTGCATCTGGAACGCTAAGATCACGACGTTAGTGTTCACTGATGACAAGAAATCCAATAAGAACCAGGTCTGCGCATAGTGACGCGCCACCTTCCCGCTATTCAACTCTATCTTCTTCGTCGTCGAATCCTGGTATCCGGTTATGAAAGACAGGACGATATCCAGCATACAGATAGTGTCCAACACTATGCGAGGTGTGCTTTCTAGGAGGTTTAATTTGTGAGCGAAGCATGTGTCGATGGGAATATAGAGCAATAACATACACAGGATCAATACCATGAACAGCTCCCATCCCACTCTCAGTTTACTGAACGGATGGATCATGTGATAGTGATACTGTAGATGACGCTGTTGCTCCAAGTAGATGGCGGCGGAAGATTTTAGAAAACGTTTACTGCGAGGTTCGTTCGTCGCATATCAACAGCTTGTGAATTTTCTCCTAAAGTTGACCCAGTAGCCGGATTTTATGAATTGCACCAATAAGTTGTGATGGAAATCCGTAACTGGCACTGATGTTCTAAGGATTCATGAAGGTGAGCCTTTTCCGTATCGTAAGTGAGATGTCTTATAAACCGCATTTTACATCAATATTTTGACGTTAGTGCATCAAAATAAGTTAGAAATTTGTCAACCATACGCTTCTATATTTATTTAAGGCACAAAATAGGACTATTGCTAAGTAACGATTTACTTTTAAATTTCACTACACCGCACATAGAGAAATCCATGTAGTAGAGGTGTCTTCCATTTACAAGAAATATCAGATCGTATCATATTATTTATTACGTCACATTAGCCTATTCCATTTCCAAGATCACTTGGAAAGGAAGTGATATTTTCTGCACCCCCCGTACCGATCGAGCACAACCTAGTGATTTTTGATATTTTTGTATCAGAACGAGAGAAGGGGTAAGCACGTGCACGTTCTGTCACTCTGATATTCTGTTTGATTTTCTAATAACCATCAATTATGTACGAAATTATTGATTACAGTAATAATCATCTTGTTTTAAATGAGGAAGGAAATGTGCTAATAAAAGATATGAGTAAGTAATCTATATGATATTTTTTTTTTCATTCAATTTGTTTTACTTAAACAGATACTAATGATTTATTGTGGATACCCCAATGTTATATAAAATACAACAGTGAAAATGTTGCGTACGTAAGTAGTAGAGAGATTGAAGTCAGTAATGGAGAGACTGAAGTGGATAATGCTGTTATAGTCGAGGATACAGTTGAAAATGAACAAAATAGGCAAGTTTGGTTATACCTACAATAATACGTTAGGTTTAATAACGGCCATAGAAAGTAGATATGACGAATTATATCATCCACAGAAAAAAAAAAAACACTTCTGGACCCACATAAGTAATGACTTAATCAGCCAAAACATAAGTATAAGCATATAGAATATTGAATACTCACTATTTATGACTGTAGTAATCTTTTATTTAATTGTATATTCTAGTTTTCAGCGAATAATTGTTATCGAAAGTGACAAAATTTAATTAGAACATATAAAGTCAGTAAAGACAATAAAAAGAAAAGTGGAAGATGTCCAACTGGTTTTCAATTCTTTGATAGACTTGATCAATTGTTGGGTGACAAGAGAAATAACAGCAGTCCACACATAATTGATGTAGGTCAATTGGAAAACTGTGTGGCTCAGAGAGACAATAATTTTGATATTTGTGCAGCACATGTTACACCAGGTGCACTTGCTGCAGCTCCAAGAAGAACTAGTGGGAAAAATACTTATTTGAAATTAGGATGTAATTAAAAAAACTGTATCCCAAGCAAATGCGCTTATTTATTGATGTCATTATAATATTGTTATACATTGCTAAGTGTATTATTAAGTCGCATTACTTATTATTGGATAATGTTTACCTGGTACAAGAAAATTAATTGTTTGTAACAGGTAATCGGATTATAAAAATTTGTCTTAAGTAGAGTATTAAATTTCGTTCTACACAACCCTACACGGTAATTACCTCATTTACGCGTAAATTAGCTATTTGGCTAATAATTTTTTTTGCCCCCATTAGTCTCATATTTAAGTGGACACAGTGTATATCTCCAATATTTTCTCCTTACGGGTGAGCTTTTTAGGAAAGTCATCGCAGTCGGGAAACTTCTTAATTTGAGGTCCTACGAAGACACCGGCTTTGACCTTCGCCTCAGATAGCTTAGGAAATAATTTTTCAAGGTGTTTCACGACTGCTGACTCCGTACCTAGAGCTTTCGCAAATTGTTTTATAAGCCCCAACTTTATGTGCAGTGGTGGCATCAGCACCTTTAGAGGGTCCCAGTGGCTCCCATTTGATATTGTTTTCCCTATAGAAAACTCTGTCCTCTGTGGCCAGTCGCGCTTAGACGCCACTCATTTGGATTATAGGCGATTTCATTGCCTCAAATAGCCAATCACATCGTGGCAAAAGCAGAGCCACATCTAGATAGGTGAGAAAGCAAAAGTTTGGTGACGCTTTCTCTGATCTACGACTCGCACAGTTTCATCCAGCAAAGTTCCACTGCTTCAGCCTAGAGGTAAAATCTCAGCATTGGATTTGGGAGTCCAAGATCTTCTAAGTCGTTAATGTTTTTTGTTGGGGTAGTATGGCCTCTCTCATCATGTCATATATGAAATCGTCATCTGATTCTACATATTTTCTTCACAGTCCGACTCGCTGGTTGCTGATTAAGACGCCTAATCTATTTTAGGAGGAGTAGGTAATGGAAGCTGAGGGGCTGTGTAATGCTGGGCCATGGATGAAGAAGATCTGGATACCTGACAGCAGGTGCATTTTTGCCAGTACGGCGTTGGAAGGGTCCACAATGCAAAGTAGCAGTTGCTTGAGTGGTCAGTGGGTTCTCCGCCAAATGCTTGGAATTGCAAATCTCACGGATCTCTTTTCTCCCTTATACCATCCTCTTGTCTTAATAAACTGACCACAAACATAGCAAGAACCACGTCTGCTTCATGTTTGCAACCTCTTGAAGCCACCATCTAATTAGAAAATAGGTATAGTGAAATGAGAAGTACATATAACACACGTTTTGAGCGCTGAAATCGTGGGACGAGTCCTTATATCAGCGTTTAGGAGTGTACACGTTTGAACGGAGGGACGTTGGAACATTGGATCTGTCAAAATTTAAAATAGCGCCTGAGCATATAGCAATAAATTATCAAAGCAGGTTGAGTGTTGAGACATCTTCGTTGTGATATTTCGTTTTTTTTTTTCAAAAAGAAAGAAAACAAATCTAAAACCAAAAATGCAGATACTTGTCCACTTGACAGACTATATTTATTGTCATTCCTATCGTAAATGACTCCCGTCACTGATGCCTTTAGTTCCGTATTCTACGTCGAACGACATATATGTACTTTCTCATTTTGGTTTGCTTGTAAATTTTAAATATCATTGTCTTGGTCGCAAAAGCAAAGTTTGTGGGAAATAATCAACTGTTTTTATACTTTCTGGAGATAAGAAAATAGGAAATGACAAGTTAACAATCAAAGACAAAAAAATTTAATAGAAATTGTATTATAGTGTAATGTATGCTGAATCTTTATTTTTGTCCTTTATTATGAGAACCGTTTGGACAATAAATAAAGTATATTATTAAATGTGTTACAATAAATTTAATGATTCAAAATAGTTTCGTTTATTAAGTGATTGTAGAAAAAAATCTATGCATTACGAGCAAGAAGCACATTATTGCTCCGACATAACTGTTACTCTCGAACAATAATGTATCATTTAGGCTTTAATATATAAAATATAAATAACTATTATATGAACGCAAACTAAAGTTATTGAAAGAATATTCATCGCATGTGTGAACGTGTTGATAAGGGTGTACTTCAGCGTTCTATTTATGACCTACTTTATTTCTCATTTTTATTAATGACCTGCCTTCAGTATTTGCGAACGCCACAAATATCGCATTGTGTGCACATGATTCTGTTGTTTTACTTCTTCCTCCGTAAATTCTTTTCTTATGTGGTACAGATTTTGCACAATATTTGCACCATAAATGGGTCAATGTCTGTGTTTCTACC
Source organism: Protaetia brevitarsis (assembly GCA_004143645.1). NCBI lineage: Eukaryota > Metazoa > Arthropoda > Insecta > Coleoptera > Scarabaeidae > Protaetia > Protaetia brevitarsis. The sequence continues at coordinate 1,353,733 of RXPK01000136.1, forward strand.
CTATTGTTATAACGAGACTCAGTGACCAATATGATAAGCCATTCTCTTCGCGCCGCAATTAAATGGCACTTCCATTTGCCAGCTCTATACATTATAAATCGAGTCGGAAGAGTTACCAGACGAAGGGGGATTGCACTTAAGAAACCGCACCACGATTTTGGGGGTTTTACCGGATCTTGGATTGGCAGTTCGAGCACGTAATACGAAGTTTTAAACCTTAAAAAGGTCAGGTCTACAGCGAAGAACGGCAGAGTTAGATTAGATACAGTTAACGATAGATTTCGAATCGTTTATATAGGAAGCGGCCCGGTAAAGAAGGTCCGGTCGCTCCGTTTTTATGGGCGAACGGATCTGATGGGTGTGCGTGCTGCGACCTGCTCGATAAAGTCGTTTGCGCGCCGCGACGATCGGTAAGTTAAATTAGCAGTTAGTTAAGTGAGGATTACGGAAGTTACTTATTTGAAGGACGCAGAGTTTTTGAGTGGGAGAAAATGTTTCTTGTGACGCAAGCGGAGAAATTTGGTTAATTAATAGTCTTAAAGTTAAAGGAAGCGATTAGAAGACCTATTCCGATAAATCGCTGAGTATTCCAAAAGCTATAGAACAGAAACGATATAAGGTGTTCGGTATAATTTTATCCAAACGTTGAGAGAGCAAACTAGACTTATGATGAGAAAATCAACAAAATGGTATATAATAATAATAATAATAATAATATGTCTTTATTAAATTTCGGAAATATAATACCAAAAAAAAAAAAAAAATAAACCAAAATACAATAGTAAGAAAATGAAAATGAAAAAAATAAAATGGGGCGAAGTTCAGTCACCAAAATCTGGTGACTGCTCTCCCACTTAACCCCTACATACTGCTACGGAATGGCACTCCGGTTGTTTGAACTCAATGATGTTATTTTTCGAAGATCAAGCTTTGGCTATGCCGCGCGCAAGTTCTCACAGAAGTTTAATTTGTTTTATTTTGTTTTTAAATTAGTTTTTGTAAATAGATTTGTTTGATGAATTTAAGTATTTAATTGTTCAGTCATTCATTTTATTTTCATTCTTTAATATGTTTAGCATTTGTTTATCTTGTATTATTTCCTTCTTAAAAGGTATATTGGATGATCTTTTGCGGCTGTTGCAGCGCGCGCAATTGTTATTTTGTTATATGTATGCGAGAAGTGCCTCTTAGGGACTTAGTTACTGAATTTGATGTCGCGTAAGTACATGTAAAATATTTAGCTCATTGCCACCATTTTGCAATCTTTCTTTTTAAGATTTGTTCGATAATTTTTGTTTTTTGATCATCAGTCAGATAACTCAGTTTTTATTAATTGGTGTTATATTGTGTGCACAATTTATTGTAAGGCCCGTTAATAATTTTTTGCTCTGGAAGATACCGCGTTAAGAGTTTAAATTTTCCGTTTTTTGTTAGTTTTCAATTTTATTGTAATTTAATCACCTCGGGTTAGGTGAAAAGAAGCTTTGAGCTTGATTTAAATTTCAATTTAAATTATATTTGTTTCTCCATGAGTATTTACATTAATTTTAGTTTGGTTTAAATTTTTGAACCACGTGATTTTTTGTGATTTAAGATTTTCCTTCTAGAACAAATCTTCCATTTTGTTTGCTGAAGGATTTGAATTGTCCTTCTAAATTTTAGATTCACGCAGGGTTTGTTTTAATCCAAGACTTTCAGTCCATGTTTTTTTACCCCTGTTAATTGTAATTAAATGTTTTTTTTTCTTTTCTTTTTATACTATAAAATTAATGAATATATGTATAAATATCATTTTAAAATTACAGTTCTTTTATTTTTGAATCAACCATTTCAATCTTTGGGGATTTTAAAAGAAAGTCAATTTATTTTCGCCCACATTTTGTTTTCATGATTAGATCAATTCTGAAATACCTTGAGGTTATCTGTTTTGCGCCCTTTTAAATTTTTATACGCTGAGCTAGCTAAATTAATTTTGTCATTTTTCATTTCTTTAAACATATATGCTTGTACAATCAGTTCACAGCAATACGTACTACTACCAAAAGAAAAAAACAAGGAATATCACAAAAAGATATGTGTATGCATACATAAAAAAAAAATACAATTGTGGTTAATTCGACAGCTAAAGTACAAATAGCGCATAAGTGTTAAATAAGTCAAACAAGTAAGTAATTATTGATTTTCAAACAAGAAACGATATAACCTTCTTCCGAAGCTCGTTGTAATAATGTGCAACATTATAGGAAAACGATCGTTTAAAAAGCTCCATGCGATGAAAAGGTGGTGTAAGTAGGCGTTTATGTCGTTAGGTTAGAGTATGTAGTCCGTTCTGAATGTTAATCTTTCAAATAAATAATGCGGCGATTGAGTTATAATGATATTGTGGTAAAAACGTAAGCAATGCAATTTCTGTCTATTAATCATATTAAGCAATTGCAACTCTTTCAGCTTATGACTTATGTCATACTTTCTAATACCAAATATCAGCCGTAGACGGGAATTTTGAAGTTTTTGCAAACGATACTTGTCAGCTGAGTCGAACGCTAAACCATATACTACGTCACAGTAATTAACATCAGTCAGCCTCAGTAGCCCCCAACGTACCAAATGACTTATACACCTGTGCATCATCTGCATAAAAATGAAACTTGCAATTTAAAATTTGTGAGTCTAGTTCTGAAGTGTAGATGGTATACAACAACGGCCCCAAAATGGAACCCTGAGGTACACCAGCATCCACTGAAGTAAAACTAGAAATTTTGTCCTGCAAACGCACTGCCTGGGATCTGTTGTTAAGATAGTTACGCATCAATTCAATCGCATCATCACTAAAGCCCATGAAATGAAATATCGATAACAACATCCTGTGATTAATGGTGCCAAACGCTTTAGAGAAATCAAGCAACACTAAAGCAGTAGCCTGCCCAGCATCAAGACCACAATAAATGTCATCCGTTACATTAGCCAGTGCCGTCTCACAACTATACCCCGACCGAAAACCTGATTGCATGGCAGGGTAAACGTCATTTAGTTGCAAGTGTTGTCTTATTTGCACATCCAGAATTTTTTCTAATATTTTCGACAGCACTGGAAGAATACTAATTGGTCTACGATCTCCAAGCGTTTGGGGATTTGGTACTTTGGGAAGAGGCAAGACAGAGCTTTTTCCACGAGGCAGAATATACAGAATTTATAATACAGAAGTTCATAATATGTGTCAGTACCGGTAAAAGAAACGGAATGCACAAACCCACAATTTCAATATTCAGTTGATCATGACCAACAGAGCGCGTTTTAATGGTATTAAATAATTTAAATATTAGTGCCTCATCAACGGGTTGAAATGATAATTTTGCGATGATATTGCTTTTTGTATGTGTACTATAATAATTAATTAAGTCAACATCTGGTAATAAAGAATTTTGCGAAGCGTTGAAAAAATGTTGATTAATAATATTAATATCCGGACAAGCGTTCAGGTATGGATGATGAACGTGGTTTATTCTTCCCCAGATTAAGGCTTCGCAAATCTTTCCACAATTGCCCGCGATTACCACCATCAGTAAACCGCCTATCGAAATACTGTTTCTCTGCTTTTTTACACATCTTAGTCACAAGATTTCTTAATGATTTATAGTAATTAAGCTGGTAAGGAGATTAGGTTTTATATTCAGAGAAAGCCCGATCACGCAAAATCATAAGATGTTTAATATCATTTGTAAGCCATGGAGCTGGAGCCTTAGTAAAACGTCGTGTTATAAATGGACAATGTAAATCAAGTAATATTGTAATCGCCTCATTTAAAAAAGATATTTTGTCGTCTATATTATGCATATCATAAATTACACGCCAATGGATACTCCTGACATGTGATGAAAAGGAATTGTAGTCAATATTGCGAAAATCACGGTATGTACGATCTGTTGCAATTTGGAGCGCTATTTTGCAGTAAATCAATTTGGGATCAGATAGATCGTCAACATCAAAAACTCCAGAATCAAGAAACATGTCTGGATTGCTACCTACAATGATGTCCAGTAAGCTAGAAGATGTACCCGTACATCTGGTAGGAACATCTATGACTTGCGTTAAATTAAAAACATCCAACAATGCTCTAAAATCTCGAACAGAACTATTGTGAGAATTTAATAAATTGATATAATAGTAATAGTTTATTTATTTTCGAAATTTAATACAATGAAACCCAATGAGAACATAAACGCTAAGAAAACGACATATCTATGTCCCGACAAAAGACGTTGACAAAAAGTTACTTATTAAGCGCTATTTCACGTCATATGCTAATGTTATTTTAACGTTTAATTTTTAATAGAAAATATCGTTAAATAGAAACGTTTAGCACAAGGTGTATTTTAACGTTTAATAAACCACCTCTGTAAAACGTAAAAAGTACGTTTATAGTGCTACGTGACATTATCGTTCAAAACAAACGTTTATTGCTAAGTGGGGTTCAACGTTAATAAAACTTCTATGCAACACGTAAAAAATCTGTTCACCTGTAACGTAACCTCAACGTTAATAAAATTTCTATATCAAACCTTTATAAGATTTGATAAAGTGACATATATACCTAGATGTGATATATATGTCACTTTACACTTACAGTGTCGTTTTATGTGTTGATAACGAAAAAATGGCTATAAATTAAAAGTCATAATGTTCATTACTAAATTTAATTTTATTTTATTTTAATTAAATCATTCAATGATCATATCATACTATTGAACTCAGGATAAGCCCTTCAATGAAACATAATGCTTCTTCAGAAAAACTAAATGTAGTTACCTATAAATATAACACAATGCATTAATAATAATAATAATAAAAAGATCATAGAACTCTTCACCAAAACTAAGAAAGTAACGAGGTTATTTTATTTATAGATATATACATTTTCCCTTTTTCTGCACATGGTCTTCTACTCAAACAGTCCATCGGGGCTTTGGCATATTTCAATCAGTCCTTCACTGCACTTTCTGCTGTATGTATTGTTTAGTTGTAACTTTAAATGGAAGACTCAAACAATAGATATCATAAGTAACACCAAGGACTACAGGCTGTAAATTTTAGGGATGTACATATAAGTCAATGTTTACTTTGATTGGATTCCTAGATTTTTGTATTACAAACGAATGAAAGTATTTAATACTCACTGTATATTGTTACCATAGTTTCCGTATTATCTCTGGTTCCCGTTTTGTGAAAACTAAGTATTCCTTCCCTTCCAGTTATACTTCACTGCAACGACGTCATGTAACAGTCATTAGAATCTCTTACACAAGAATCTAAATTAGAACCATCAGCATTCGCTTACCTATATATTTGAAAATAAAATAAGAAGGTGGTGTAAACTAAGAAACCAAGTTATTCAAAAACAAATTTTAGAATATAGTTAAATTTTCTGACATTAGTTTCCTTATTTTAAGATGGCTACTATGCTGTTTTGCCAATTGTGTATATGCATATATATAATTATACGTGCAATGTGCATTGTATATGCAAATAACTAATAGACTTAATTGATGGGGTACTTACCTACTTACCGTTTAGTTAAATACACTGATTGCTACGTATTACATATTAATATAAAACTTTGTTATAAAGATAAAGAAAAGTTCTAACACTCGACTAGTGTAGTAAACATGTGACTGCAAGTGCACCGTGCACGTTGCAGATGCGCAACACGGGTGGAAGAGTTTATATGAAATGGGGGAGGAATGATACATTCACCAGTAGTGCAGTTTTAATACAATAATTCTTTTACCTATTGTTAAATACATTTTGCATTCATTTATGCGAAAGCACATCTTATGTTAAAACAAACAAATTTAGCACCATTTTTTGACTTCATCACAAATCGAATTACATATAGAATTGCAGTTAATAGTTTTTCATATTTCAACGTTGCTTTTTAACGTAGAGTAGATGGTGAAACTACGTTTTATCTTAGTTATATCTAAACTATGCGTTACATTTCAGCTACAAATTTTTCATTTTTCAACGTTGTCTTTTCACGTAGAGTAAATGGTGCAGCTAAAACGTTTTATTTTAGTTATATTTAAACTGTGCGTTACATTCCAGTTAACATTTTTCATATTTCAACGTTGTTTTTTAACGTAGAGTAGACGGTGAAACTACAACGCTTTATTTTAGTTATATTTAAACTATGCATTACATTTCAGTTAAATAATTTCTCATATTGCAACGTTGTTTTATAATCTAAAATAAACGATGCAACTACAACGTGTTATTTTAGTTAAATTTAAACTATCCGTTACATTTCTTAGTGAATATAACGTTTCTTCAATGTATGGTTAAAAGTTAGTTATATAATAAACGTGTTAATTATAACCATTAACGTTGTTTCAACCAATACAACGTTAAATTCACGTAAATGTAACCAACTTGTTCTCACTGGGAAGTACCTAAATAAGCATATAACACAATAAATGAAAAAGTGAAAAGAAATCATAGGATGCACTTCAAATGCCAGTGAACTACCTTCGATCTGTCAGGTGGAATCTGAATCCTCACTCCAGTTTTTATGTATTTACATTTTATTTATAAATTTTTTGAAGGAAAGTCAAGGTCACAGAATGGAAATTCTGTGAGCCTGAGTTTCCTTTTAGCGGTAGATACAAATTATCTGCATTAAATAATATAAAAAATATTTTAATGAAGAAAATGAAAAAAATAATTAAGGACGTAATAGGGACAGCGGAAATAAATCTACTTTAAAACTTTTATTTTTTGTTTATATTTTTACTGTACCCTGAGAAAAAACTGGACGTGATAACAGACAGAACGAAATTGTCACTGTTATGTTAAAATATTATTTATAATCTCTGAGTAACAAGATTCATTAGTAAAATAAATTAGTTTTCATTATTATAACAAATCATTGCACATTAGTCCGTGGATAATATTTGTTATGGTAACTATATTTTTATACTTTCAATAATTAATTTTGTTAATAATATAAATACGAACGAATCGACGTTTTTATATGTCAGAGTTAATGTTGACAATTTAACGTTCATAATTTCGTTATCTAGTAAGTGAACTCACCCTACGCAGATATTTTGTTGATAGTTTTGTTTTGGAAGTTATTATGTAGTTTGTCAATTAAGAGATGTCATATAAAGAATTCTGAATAAAACATTGATAATCTGCGCAGAAACTTTATCATTAGTGGTGATAATATAACATATTTGGCGCCCAACGTGGGGCAAACTTGTAAACTTGTAATCTTGACATCATAGAGAAAAATCAAGTGATTTATAAAAAATAATGGAGATAGAACAGAAGGAAGTGGACAAATTATTAAAGGAATTTTTTGCAATGTATATGAAAGATAGGTTGGAAGGAAGGGAGCAAATTGCTCAATTGTTTAGCGGAAGTAAGAGATATGAGAATAGGAATTAAATCAAGTTTTAAAGCCACAGGAACTTCATATTATGAATCAAGCAGCGAAGATGGAATTGCAAAGGAAGAGGAAGAAAAATTAGAAACTTAAGAAAAGCAGAGTGTTACGTGTTGAAAACACCTTTTCTTATTTAATCTCTTTTTAAGGACTGTTAGAACTTATTTTGCTACTCATTTACCTATTCCGTCTTTAACCCATTTTATTCCCGCCTATTTTTGTTTCATTTTTCAATCTCGAAGCATTGCGCACCTTTTCTTATTTCTCTAACTGTACCCCATCTTATCTGAAACCATCTAAATTCATTGACCTTTACTAGTTACCGAGAATTTCGCTATTTACTTATTTCATATAACGTCACGTTTAACCTTGAAGTTGTTTTTTGTAAATGTACCGCTTTATTTGTGACCTTTTTCTAAATTCTTAAATTGTCAAATTTTAGTATCTATTTAGATGCATTTGTTTTGTAAATTTCATTAAACTCCGTTCATAATTAGCTCCGAATTTATTCATTTTTGTTAATTGCTGCACATTTTTTTGTGCGCACTGTACTTGAAACGTTAGAAATTTAGCATAAACACGAACACCTGCATACTCTTAATCCTCGATACTCGGATCCTATTGGCTACTTAATGGCATAGCGCGGGAGCTAGATTCCTCTCCCTTTTTCACTTCACTTACTCTCCAGCCCGCTAAGTGTGTAGACATAACCGTCTAAGAGGCGACGCTCTGCCGTACCCCCTTTTGACCAAAATTACCCGTCCGGTAACCCCTGTGGGGGGATATCAGGTCAAAAGGAAACCACTCCACGGAAGCCGTTTTTGAGTTATTGTATTTTGGCGACGAGAACTTCCCCTGGAGCCCGCTGACGCGGATCTCTCCCAAGCAGCGCCCCTAAGTCGTACCCGGACACGGGCTCTCTTCTTTCATCCACCGGCTTCTTCCACTTCTTCCTCCCCGAGGTGTTTGGTGGCAATCAACCGTTTGCGCATTGTTTTTAAATGTAAGTTAATTTTAAGATTTATTTTTTTTGTATTTGTAGTAACGAACTACCATTGGATTCAGAATAATTTAACGTAACTTTTGATATTTTAGTCTTTGCTCTCATTGTTTAATTTAACGTAACTTTTGAAATTATTTTAATTTTTTTTCTTTCATCTTTTCACATTAAAACAATGGTAGGTCGTATTCAATTGCATGCTCGATCGAGTAGGTAGATTTTTCTTGTTTCTTTGTAATACAAATTTTTTGACAATAACACGTCACTCCCAAAAGTTTATTTCGTGTATTTTTACTTTGTAATCGTTAGTGTTTGGCTTCACCTAATCAACTGTTAATATAACTGTTTAAATAGTTTTTCGAGTTTTATTTAATTCAATTTTATTGTCCTTGGCGCCTCAGTTTTTTTTTTCATTTAATTAACTTTTTTATTCAATTTAATTCAATTTATAAATCTAAATTCTGCAAGTACCAATCCCTTGTTTCCCCTACTGGAAAATAGCCATTCTGGGCTGTGGCTAAAGTACCGGGCGACAGCGTCGGGCCAAGGAAGGCAACAACAGACTCAACCCAGTGGCGCTCAATCCGACACCTCTCCGGCGCCTCACTGGCCGAAACGACCCCTACAGTCGCAACGTGGGAAATAAATTATAAACGTTGTTTTATTTATCCCTCTTCCCCCATCCTTTGGTACTTTGCAATCATTCATTTTATTTAATATCAATAATCTTTTATAAACAATATTTACCTTTTTTTTTTTTTGTTATTCAATCTGGTCTCATGCTCTGGAAAATTGCTACTATCTAATACGCCCTGAGAATTCGCTGGTAGCAAAAGGTTTGAAAATATGCACGGTTTTACGGCGAAAAATGAACAAAATGAAGAATATTATGATGCTTATGATTTTGATGATAATTTCGCATGCGATTCTGAGTATAAAATTATATTATCCTACAAAGAGGCAGGCACAACAACAACTAACAACAAATACCTAACAATTTTTTTCCCTCCTGTAACAAAAAGAAATTGGGACGCCATATACAACCAAACAGCATTGTTAAATTAACTAAACTTTGGTTAGCTCAATGCAGATACTTTTTTGAGTGTGGAAATCTTGTCGGTTGACAAAGCCACTTTTGCACTACACAAATTAACATCTTTGGTCTATTATCGTAATGCCTATCCAACTTGGTAAGCGCCAATACGCTACTACAAGAATGTATAACCTAGGAAATAACCAAATATTACCAGATTGAATGTATTAAAAGAGTACGAAGTGTATTTCAATATAAAAGAACAACAGAATTTAACAAATTACAATTAGCAATAATCATTAAATGTAGTGATACATTTTGGTTCTAGATACGTTTTTAATGCGACTGAGTGTAATATCGCTGTATGATTTCTTGCGTCTCTTTTGCTCTTCTTGCGCCAGGAACTCCCTAAGCCGTGACTTAGCTTGTCCCCTAAGATTATCGAAGGAGATCCGGATACGGTGCCACAGCTTCGTTGAAGTTTTCCTTACTCAGGGTGTACATCTCGCAGAAATCTATGGATACCACCGAAGCCTTACGATGGTCTCCGTCGACAAAGAGAGACATTTCGCCGAAATAGCTTCCATCTGCCAGATGGCATATCTCCTTACCTTCCTGGTTATAGACAGCTACCATTCCTGTTAGGATGAAGTACATTGCATCCGAGTTGGATCCAGATACGATGATTACATCGCTGGGCAAGTAAATTTCCATCTTCATCATGTAACTGATGCGTACCAGGAAATTATGTGGCACGTTTTTAAAAACCTCCGTATTTGTAAGCAGGCCGCCACACGTGTGCAATATGATCTCTTGCTTCAAATGGCTCGAAAGGCTAGCAAGTATCTCGTTCTCTTTGTAATAATTCCGCTGGAAACGGAATTCGAAGTAAGCTAGGACACGTTTCTGTACGGAATCCGGTAAGCTTTTGGATTTCATATACTCCTGAAACTGCTGCACCATCTGATAGTATCTGTCGTTCAGTGAACTGTACTTCATTATTATTTGCACGATCTGAGCGGTGAGGGATAGTTTTATGCACCAACCGATGCTGACCAGTAAGATCTCTACCATCAGAGTGGCGAGCTTGCGGGAATTTTGTTCGCCGTGCGATATCAACAAGAAATTCATCGCTACTCTGAACAGGCAGTATCTGAATCCCTCCGCGATTTCATCTTCCTCTGGATCGTCTTTTTCGAAGTGCGGTAACCATTCCTCTTTCAAGTACGCCGATATGAAATACAGACCGCAGGCACCCCAAAGTACAGATATTATGAATATCAGCACCATCTTGATTATCTTGAATTTATACAGGCTGTACTCTCTCCACTCCCTGAATCTCTCTAGGTATTTCATTAGTGTTACTAATCTGAAAATTTTTAGCATTGAGGGGATTTTTAAGAGCCATACGCCAATGCTTTCCATCTGGAACGCTAAGACCACGGCGTCAGTGTTCACTGATGATACGAAGTCCAGTAGGAACCAGGTCTGCACATAGTGACGCGCGACCTTCCTGCTGTTCATCTCTACCTTTTTCGTCGTCGGATCCTGGTATCCTGTTACGAAAGACATGGCGACATCCACCAAACAGATGGTGTCCAACACCATGCGAGGTATGCTTTCTATGAGGTTTAATTTGTGAGCGAAGCATGTGTCGAAAGGAATGTAGATCAATAACAAAAACAGGATCGATGCCATGAACAGCTCCCATCCCACTCTCAGTTTGCTGAACGGATGGATCATGTGATAGTGGTACTGTAGATGACGCTGTTGCTCCGAGTAGATGGCGGCAGAAGATTTTAGAAAACGTTTACTGCGGGGGTTGTTTGCGTTGCATATCAATAGGTTGTGGAATTTTCTTCTAAAGTTGACCCAGTAGCCGGAGTTTATGAATTGCACCAATAGGTTGTGATGGAAATCCGGTAACTGGCACTGATGTTTTAAGATTTCTTTAAGGTGAGCCTTTTCCGGATTTTCAGTGAGATGTTTTATATACCGCATTTTATACCTTTAATATTTTGACGTTAATGCGTCAAATTAGTTAGAGATTTGTCAATCATACGATCCTATATTTACTTTACGCACAAAAATGGAACTATTGCTAAGTAACGATTTACTTTTAATTTTCACTGCACCGCACATAGAGAAATCCATGTAGTAAATATTTACTGTCGCAGTACTAACGATTTTCGAGAAATAGATATTACAAACTATTGGACTCTAATGTACCCGTTTATCACCGTACGTTTAAGTAGTCGTTGTAGGAAAAGTTCACAGCTATTTTGTAGGATTAATATTGTTTCAAATAGTAGTAGAAATTAGTAATAGCGCGTAACTGTCATACTGTCTTGAATAAAGAGAAGTGATCGGCTAACCATAGGCAATAACCTTCCAAACTATTACTCTAACAGTCCTGTGTACATGTCTCTCAACAGCAAACGCAATATCATGTCACTCTGTGCGCCGGCGTCGCGTCGTGCCCTTCTACGACTATCGTACATACCTAGACAGACTCGCGTTACATCGCTGAAGACAACATTATGTCATTCTACCTCCCAATATTGCCGTTTTCTGCACCAGCTCAAACCTTGACGACAGTGGTCCGCAGTCAAAAGAAGCAGTAATCATGGACGGTATGATAAAGGTCCAAAGGCTCGAATGCGGCGATATAGTGAACGCATAGTAACAAGTCTACCTTCTTCTCTAAACCATTGGTCAGTGTTTTGACGCGTAATAGCAAAACGATCTCGTAGAGCTCTGTGGTACGTCTCGATTAACCAGTTGGTCTTCTTCGTGTTCTTCTACCTACCATCCAATGTCCAAATAAGTAATTATGCTGGATATAATAATCAAGAAATTACCACATCAAAATATGGTCACAATATTCTAACGGGATCAGGAATTATTATTAGTTTGATGTACCTAACAAGTTCCTAACTTGGATCCACTTTTATTTAACCTTTATATAAATGATTTGCTGTCCTCACTATCATGTTATGTTCTTGTTTACGCAGATGATTTAAAAATTTATTCTATTATCAAAACTTGGGATGATGGTACACTCTTGTAACATAATTTAGATCATATCATTGAACGGTGTTCGTCCTCAAAGCTGAAGATAAACATATTGTAAATGTTTCCATTTATGGTACACTCGTAAGGGTGATTGCAACAAGGTTTATTCAATTTATTTTATTAGCGGTGAAAACTTAAGCAATGTGGATACTATTAAAAATTTGGAGATGTATTTTGATAAGCGCTTTAACTTTTCCTACCACATCATTTAGTTCTGTGCGTTGGCAGCCTAAACCTTAGAATCTGTCATGCGGTCTTGTAAGTACTTCGATAACATATCTGTTTTGAAATCACTTTATTTTACCTTCGTCGATAATAAATTAGAATATAAAAGAGTTACAACGTCGCCTTTTAAAACCTCTTTCCTTCAAGACGACTGGAATATATTCTGAACGTGGACTGCTTTTTGCTGTTAGACCACAACTTTGTATTTCTGAGTCACCGGTGAGAAGTTCTTGGAGCAAAGTTTATTTGGAAATGAATCAACGTTTGGATTCATTGCCCTTACCTTCCCTCTTGTATTTCTTTTGCTGTTCCAAGATCTTGTTGCGTCCCTCTTCCACCTTTCTTCTACCTTTTGTATTGGACAAAGGTGTTACGCGGATCACCATTATCCACGATGTGTCGGGCCGCTAATTTGCACTACAGTTATACCTTTTTCAATAGAATTAATGAATATTATTAGTATTTAATATTGTATGGAATATACAATATACATGAATAATGGATGTTTACACGTTATTTTTGTCCTCTTATTAGAGAAGTCGTTGGACAATAAAGTAAAGTACAGTATAGACTCTTTAATCCGAACTAATTAAGACATGGGCTTAAAGGGATAAGTTCGGATTACCGATATTTTCGGATTATTGGATAGTACATACATTTATGTAAATATGTAGGTACGTGTTACTTAGAAGGTAAAAAATTACAATAAACCCAAACATTATCGCAACATATCGAAATACAATAACTAACAGCTTCTTGCGGGTTTCGCCGTGTGTCAAAACTTTCGCTCGACGTTTCGCTGTTCATACTGACAGCTTCTTCAGGATAACTGAACTGATTCTCCATGGTCCGACATTCTTCTTATATACGCCCCTGGTGCATCCAACCGTGTAGTTTCCGCTCCATTGACCGTGACGGTTCGTAGTAGGCTCTTCCACGTGTTGCTAAGGTGGTACCCTTCTTCTCTGTTAACGGTTTTATTCTTCTCTATTTCTATGGCTTCCCTGATGAGTCTTTTTCCGTAGTTCTTGGTGGTAGTTATTACTTTTACATTCTTGAAATCCATTTTGTGTCCGGTGTCGTGCATGTGTTCTTTATTCTCACAAGACCATCTTAGACATGTGGAGAAACATTTCGTAGCCTCCTCGTGTCTTACAAGATTAACTGAGGACATTTCTTCATCGCTCTCTTGATTGCCAACATCTTCATGTTCTGTATCAGAAATGACTTCAATTATTTCTTCTTCAGTTAGGAATGCACCATCTTCATTTCCCCCTCTTTTATCTATTCCTGTATATCATCATCTGACACAGTTTCGCCGATTTTTACAAACATTTCCTTGATTTCAGTCAACTCATTACTAACCTGCATTTTATTAGATGGAAGGAATGTACTTCATGGTAAATCATTTTCATGAAGGTCTTCTTCAGTCTGTTCATTGTTCACAACTAAATCAACATCTTCTTCTTCAATCGTTGTTAAGTCGGGACACCAAACAGATTTCCAGGATTTTTTCAACAGTTCTGGTCTTACTCTTTGCCATGCTTCGTCGAGAAAAAGTACCACGTCTTTTAAATTTACTGTCTTTAATATCTGTGCAATATCGTCATTAGATTCAACAATATGCGAAAGAAGTTTCTTGCGATAATTAAGTTTAATAGCCTGAATTACATATTGATCCATTAGCTGCAGAATCGGTGTACAATTTGGAGGAAAATACAAAAATTTGTTTATCTTCACTTACTAATTCTGAAGCATCAGGATGACCAGGAGCATTATCTAAAATTAACACAGCTTTCTTGGGTAATCCTAATTTCACCATTTTTCTTTCTACCGACGGCACAAAGTGAGAATGAAACCAGTCCTTAAACAGATCTCTTGTTATCCAAGCTGGTAATTGAAAGTTACGAAAAGCACGTGGGTTTTTTGCCTTTCCCAAAACGAAAAATGATAGTTTGTGACTTCCTGATGCGTTTGCACATGGCATGAAAGTTATCCTCTCCTTACTTAATTTTCTTCCTGGTGCCGATGATTCAGATTTCCTAACCAACGTTTTCTTTGACAATACCCTCGAATAAAGCCCACTTTCGTCCGCGTTGTAGATTTGGTAAGAATTTAGTCCTAATTTTTGAACTGTCAGAAGTTCTTTTTTATTTTCAATGGCTTCTTTCTTCTATTGTATACCTATGCCTTAATGCTAAATGTGTACGAATTATGTGTGTATATGGTAGGTGCGGATAATGGAATAACCCGGTTATTGGAATAATTTTCTTGGTAAATTTCGATATTCTATTAAGCGGGATATACTGTATTATGTAGTGTGACTCTGCAATCCGAACGTAATATGTTAAACCGCATTTTGTGCGAATTAAAGAGTTTTGTTCGGATCACCGAAATGGGAATTCGTCAAGCCGGATTAGTGGATATTCGGATTGACATGAGTTCGGATTAAAGAGTCTATACTGTATATTATAAATATGACAATAAAGTTAATGATTCAAAATAGTTTCGTTTTATTAAGTGATTGTAGAAAAAAAATCTATGCATTATGAGCAAGAAGCAACATTATTGCTCTCGACATAACTGTTACTCTCGAACAATTAATCACTTTAGGCTCTTAACATATGAAATATAAATAACTATTATATGAACGCAAGCTAAAGTTATTTAAGAATATTCATCGAATGTGAACCTGGTTGATAAGGGTGTACCTCAGGGATCTATTTTAGGACCTACTTTATTTCTCATTTTTATCAATGACCTTTCTTCAGTATTGACTAACGCCACAAACATCGCATTGTGTGCACATGATTCGTTGTTCTTACTCTTCCTCGTGCCAGTGGGTCGCCAGTGCTGCGACCTGCTGGATAAAGCCGTTTGCGCCGCGACGATCGGTAAGTTAAATTAGCAGTTAGTTAAGTGAGGATTACGGAAGTTACTTATTTAAAGGACACAGAGTTTTTGAGTGGGAGTTTCTTGTGACGCAAACGGAGAAATTTGGTTAATTAATTATCTTAAAGTGAAAGAAAGCGAAATCAAAATTTGCTTGTCACTATGTAAACGAATACTTTTCTTGGATAAGATTAAATTTGGTTGATGCAAACAAATCGTTTTTTTTCTCTCGTGTACAGGAGCTGTGCTAACAAAAAAATATTTTTTACATGTGATGCGTTTCAAAGGGTTGGATTGCACTCTTGCTAGGGTTACCATAAAAATATAAATTTGTTGTACTAACAACAGATACTTAACAATTTTTTTTTCGTTCTTGCCACAAACAAAATTGGATCGCCATATACAACCAAACAGCATTGTTAAATTAACTAAACTTTGGTTAGCTCAATGGAAATACTTTCCTGAGTGTGGAAATCTTGTCGGTTGACAAAGCCACTTTTGCACTACACAAATTAACATCTTTGGTCTATTATCGTAATGCCTATCCAACTTTGCAAACGCCAATACGCTGCTACAAGAATGTATAACCCAAGAAATAACCAAATACCACCGGATTGAATGTATTAAAAGAGTACGAAGTGTATTTCAGCATAAAAGAATAACAGGGTTTAACAAATTACAATTAGCAATAATCATTAAATGTAGTGATACATTTTGGTTTTAGATACGTTTTTAATGCGACTGAGTGTAATATTGCTGTATGATTTCATGCGTCTCTTTTGCTCTTCATGCGCCAGGAATTCCCTAAGCCGTGACTTAGCTTGTCCCCTGAGATTATCGAAGAGATCCGGATACGGTGCCACAGCTTCGTTGAAGTTTTCCTTACTCAGAGTGTACATCTCGCAGAAATCTATGGATACCACCGAAGCCTTACGATGGTCTCCGTCGACAAAGAGAGACATTTCGCCGAAATAGCTTCCATCTGCCAGATGGCATATCTCCTTACCTTCCTGGTTATAGACAGCTACCATCCCTGTTAGGATGAAGTACATTGCATCCGAGTTGGATCCAGATACGATGACTACATCACTGGGCAAGTAAATTTCCATCTTCATCATGTAACTGATGCGTACCAGGAAATTATGTGGCACGTTTTTAAAAACCTCCGTGTTTGTAAGCAGGCCGCCACACGTGTGCAATATGATTTCTTGCTTCAGATGACTCGAAAGGCTGGCAAGTATCTCGTTCTCTTTGTAATAATTCCGCTGGAAACGGAATTCGAAGTAAGCTAGGACACGTTTCTGTACGGAATCCGGTAAGCTTTTGGATTTCATATACTCCTGAAACTGCTGCACCATCTGATAGTATCTGTCGTTCAGTGAACTGTACTTCATTACCATTTGCACGATCTGAGCGGTGATGGACAGTTTTATGCACCAACCGATGCTGACTAGTATGATCTCGACCATCAGAGTGGCGAGCTTGCGGGAATTTTGATCGCCGTGCGATATCAACAAGAAATTCATTGCTACTCTGAACATGCAGTATCTGAATCCCTCCGCGATTTCATCTTCGTCTCGATCGTCTTTTTCGAAGTGCGGTAACCATTCCTCTTTCAAGTACGCCGATATGAAATACAGACCGCTAGTACCCCATAGTACAGATATCATGAATATCAGCACCATCTTGATTATCTTGAATTTATACAGGCTGTACTCTCTCCACTCCCTGAATCTCTCTAGGTATTTCATTAGTGTTACTAATCTGAAAATTTTTAGTATTGAGGGGATTTTTAAGAGCCATACGCCAGCGCTTTGCATCTGGAACGCTAAGACCACGGCGTCAGTGTTCACTGATGATACGAAGTCCACTAGGAACCAGGTCTGCACATAGTGACGCGCGACCTTCCTGCTGTTCATCTCTACCTTTTTCGTCGTCGGATCCTGGTATCCTGTTACGAAAGACATGGCGACGTCCACCAAACAGATGGTATCCAACACCATGCGAGGTATGCTTTCTACGACGTTTAATTTATTAGCAAAGCATGTGTCGAAAGGAATGTAGAGCAATAACATACACAGGATCAATACCATGAACAGCTCCCATCCCACTCTCAGTTTACTGAACGGATGGATCATGTGATAGTGATACTGTAGATGACGCTGTTGCTCCAAGTAGATGGCAGCAGAAGATTTTAGAAAACGTTTACTGCGGGGGTTGTTTGCGTTGCATATCAATAGGTTGTGGAATTTTCTTCTAAAGTTGACCCAGTAGCCGGAGTTTATGAATTGTTCCAATAAGTGATGATGGAAATCCGGTAACTGGCAATGATGTTCTAAGATTTCTTTAAGGTGAACCTTTTCCGGATCTTCTGTGAGATGTTTTTATATACCGCATTTTATACCTTTAATATTTTTGACGTTAATGCATCAAATTAGTTAGAGATTTGTCAATTATACGATCCTATATTTATTTTACGCAGAAAAATGGAACTATTGCTAAGTAACGATCTATATATGAAATATATGAATTAAAAGAAGTTTACAACCGTCATAAGAAAGAACACAGATACGGTTGAATCTCTCTCTGTTCTAGCGGGTTGATGCAACCACACAATGATCGAATGGTGTGTGATTAATGATTTAATAGTAAATAACAACAAAACCGCATTAATAACAAACGTAAGGAAAGTATTTATTTTAAAATGAAATCTAAATCTGCATAGGGATTCAGAACTTTAGTCGATTCGCGAATCGATTCGAGTCGAATCGATTCCTTCGATATCGACAAAATATGAATCGACTAATTCAGAATCTATATCGAAAGCGAATATCTGTTGAGAGCTGGCAACATCGATATCCAAAACAAGTTTTGTAATTTTCAGGTTGTTGATGCTCTTTACTACTATAAGACAGTTGTCAATTGGCGGCCATTGAAGCCGTTAAATTACTATAGTGAAATTTGGTGAATAGTATGTTTCCCTAGCACAATGAATGCCCGTGAGTAAAAGAAGATTCCTTTTTTTAAATAATGGAGAATAGGAGGTGCTGTGGGTGCTACTTATTGCACGCACGTTGCAATACTTTGCTCAAAAAACCATGGTCATACATGTATTTATGACTGAATAGAAAAGGGTTTTATTCTGAGAATGTGGAGATAATACGTGATGCAAATCTTCGGATACTTAATGTTAATGCGAGACGTGTTGAGGGAAACATGTTTATTTATTATATTTACATCCACATATACAGTGACCGGCAGAAAGTACGCAGCATATGGGAAATTCTTTTGTCTTTGAATTTGGTAATTTTTTTTTCTTACAAATTACCTCTGCATGTCGTGAAACTAAAGTGACACTCATCAAATCTGCCGAAAATTTAATTATATACGAGGGAAGGTCAAAAATATAAAACTACGCTAAGAGTAAAGTCCCTCAGTTTTTGAGTTTAGAAGATTCTTTTATTAATAAATGTTGTTTCAAATTCAACGCAATATCCAAATATGAAGTTTCGCTTAATTTTAGCAAAAAAATGAGATTTAATCATTTTTTCAGAATTACCTTGTATACAAAATTAATCGAGAGCATAAAACTGTCCTATCCTATTCTCTGTATACTTTCTGAGAAAAAGTCATGCATAATATGTCAGAATTAGTTAATTTAAACATTTTTTATAGCCTTGTAAGCGAAAACTTCACAATGGGAATTATTTTTGCTGCACAATGTTTTCAAATGAAAGAAATCCATTGGGGATAGGTCTGGCGATCTTGGAGGTCAGGAATTTTTTCAATAACTTCGAAGAGAAAAAGAATTTGGTAATTTTCGAGCAAGAAACATTGGAAATTTGGTCCATGTTGTAAGTAATTATTTTGTTTTATTTTAAAACAAAATAAGTTGTGCAGCAAAAATAATTCGCATTTTGAGGTTTTGCTTTTCAAGGCTATAATTTTTTTTTTAAATTAACTAATTTTGGCATAGTATGCATGATTTTCTCTCAGAAAGTATACAAAGAGTGGAGTATGACAGTTTTATGATCTCGATTAATTTTGTATACAGGGTAATTCCTAAAAAATGACTAAATCTCATTTTTTGCTAAAATTAAGCGAAACTTCGTATTTAGATATAGCATTGAATTTGAAACAACATCTATTAATAAAAGAACCTTCTAAACCCAAAAGCTGAGGTACTTTACTCCTAGCGTAATTTTATATTTTTGACCTTCCCTCGTATATAATTAAATTTTCGGCAGATTTGATGAGTGTCACTTTAGTTTCACGACATGCAGAGGTAATTTGTATGAAAAAAAATTACCAAATTCAAAAACAAAAGAATTTCCCATATGCTGCGCACTTTCTGCCGGTCACTGTATATGTCGAAATATACTACGCGCAAGTCAAAATTTCCGAGAGTTATTAGAATTCTCTACCCGACCCGATATAAATATTAAGTTTCTACGCGATTGTGTCGATATTGAGGTTTTTAAAAACCTATTAAGCGCACATTTACTCATGACTGCGATATGGCTTAATCTTTTGGGGAGCGAGTACGAATTTTGAATTTGTTTTCCGGGCGAAAAAAGAATAGTGCGCTCCATCTTGAAGAAATCAGCTAGAACCCCGTGCAAACGGTAGTTACATAGATAAAAAAAATCTATAATCATACAGTAGTATGATTACATAATTTTCTGTTTACATGTGTAGATAATAGGAGAATTTTTTTTTATTTAAACTTATTCGTAATATCATAATTCTTCGTAAATTTTAGGTGGAGCAGTTTTACTTGTAGGAACAAATTATTGTACCTCAGAAGAACAAAAATTAAGTTTGATTCAAGCACGAGCATTAGTTAAACCGACAATTCATTGTTGTTAAGGCAACACTTCTTTCCGGTTAATTCATTAAACAAAATCAGGACATTAGACCGAACCAAATTATATGTTGTAACAACAAGATCTTATGCTTACATTAACAAGAGTATTTCATAGTGTCAACAAAATTGTTTGGTGAGTTTCACCAAAAGATTTTGTGCTCGTAACAAATTCGTTTTGTCAAACCAACAATTTCTTTTTGTAAACATAACGGAAATAGAATGTCCAATGAAAGAAAAACAAATTTTGTATCGATGATTAGAGATTGTTAAATCAACGCTTTGATTTGATTATACTAATAAAACCGTTTTGTAAGTTCAACCAAAAGAAAAATGCAACACAATAAGCATGTTTGCTTAAATAAAACTATTCCATTTAGTTGATTTAACATGTGCAATATTGTTGACAAAAGTAATAGTTAATTTCAATCCAAAATTTGCTTGACTGTATTTACAAATTTTTCTTCTTTCCTCAGTACGGAATTAAGCAATTTGATGGGCTATAAGTAGATATTCTATTATATATACATACATAATACAAAAAGTTTAACAAATTACCATTATTAGAACTATCATTATTAATAGTATTAAACGTTGTAATACGCTCTGGTCCTAGAAGTTTTCCTTTCACCTATATTACCATAAGTGTTCAAGTATTGCCTTTCCTCTTCCTCCGCCAGGAATTTTTTAAGTCGTAACTTAGCTTGTTTCCACAGCTTCTCGAAGAGATCCGGATAGGGTGCCACAGCTTCGTTAAAGTTTTCTCTGCTCAGGTTGTACATCTCGCAAAAATCTATGGATACTACCGAGGCCTTATGACGTTCCCCACTTACAAAGAGCGCCATTTCGCCGAAATAGCTTCCGTTTGCTAGATGGCATATCTCCTTACCTTCCTGGTCATAGACAGCTACCATCCCTGTTAGGATGAAGTACATTGTATTTGCATCAGATCCACTTACCATTATCACATCACTGGGCAGGAAAATTTCCATTTTCATCATGTAACTAACGCGTTCTAAGAATGGACGCGGAACATCTTTGAAAATCTCCGTATTGGTAAGCAGAGAACCACATGTGTGCAGAATGATTTCCTGTTTCAAATGATTTGAAAGGCTGCCGAGTATTTCGCTTTCTTTATAATAGTTCCGCTGGAAACGGAACTCGAAGTAAGCTAGGACACGTTTCTGTACGGAATCGGGCAAGCTTTTGGATTTCATGTACTCCTGAAACTGCTGCACCATCTGGTAGTATTTGTCGTTCAGTGAACTATACTTCATCACTATTTGCACGATTTGAGCGGTCACAGAGAGTTTTATGCACCAACCTATGCTAACCAGGATGATCTCAATCAATATAACCACTAACCTACGCGAATTCTCTTCGCCGTGCGATATCAGCAAGAAATTCATCATTATTCTGACGATGCACCGTCTGATTCCCAACCATACCTCGCTCAGATCTGGACCGCTTGCTTGGTGACTGGGTATTGGTATCCACACCTCTTCAACATACGAAGCTATGAGATATAAACCGCACGCTCCCCACAGTACGGACAACACAAACAGTAGTACCATCCTAATCATCTTAAATTTGTACAAGCTGTATTCTCTCCACTCTCTGAATCTCTCCATGTATTTCATCAACGTGATCAATCTGAAAATTTTGAGGATGGAGGGTATCTTCAGGGCCCACGCCTTGGCTTTATATAAACGCATAATCATTATCATTACGTCGGTGTTTAATGACGAGACGAAGTCCAGTAGAAACCAGGTCTTCAAGTAATTTTTCGCGACCAACTTATTGTTCATCACTATTTTCTTAGTCTTCGAGTCCTGGTAACCAGTAAAGAAAGATAAGACAATGTCCAACATGCAAATGCAGTCCAAAATGATGCGCCAGGCCCTAGTCCACATAGTTGCTGCACTGGCGAAGCAAATGTCGATCGGGATGTATATTAACAGGATACAGAGCACTATCATCATGAACAACTCCCACCCAACTCTCATTAGGCTGAACGGGTGGATCATGTGGTAGTGCGTTTGCAAATGATGTTGTATTTCCATATAGATAGCGGCGGAAGATTTTAAGAAAACTTTGCTGCGGGGATTCTTTTCGCTACATATCATCAGGCTGTGGAATTTCCTCCGAAAGTTGACGAAATAGCCGGAATCTATGAATTGTACTAGCAAGTTTTTATGCAGATCCGGTAATTGGCACTCGTGTTGCAGTAGCTTTTTGAGACGTACCTTCTCGGACTGACGTTTGAAAAACTTGGTCTTCATTGGATTTGTGAGTTAGTTAGTTAAGTTTACACGGCCGAACTTTGACGTTGTTAACTGGCTCCGCTACTTGTCAAATAGACGTCAAGTGTGTGTAGATAGGTATCAAAATATTATTATATTACTTATGTATGATAGATATATCCGTGTCATGTCAAAACAGGAAACTGAATGCTATCATTTATTATGGTATTGGCAAAGCTTTTGGTAACTTTCCGTTTCACTTGATTTATCTGGATTATCAGCCAGAAAAAAAATATTGATAAATGCTGTGGCTGTCTTAAAAGGTACTAAGATCAACTTTATTATAAAAAATACACTCAATGTTTAATAGATGTCGCTTATTCCCAATGAGCTTCTGTCCATTCTGTTTAGGCCAAGATTCATTCAGCGCCGTCATTGAATCCAGATTAGAAGATAGATTAGATTGCAGAAATAGCAATATGAAGCTAGGTGGCCAATGATATTGACCATAACATATACTTTTCCGTATTAAAAGGAAAGATTGATAATGTGGACAAGAAGAATCGGGCTTACTGAGCGTTTAGCTAATACTTCTCACAGAGAAAAAGATTTTTCAATATTGCCTTGCAATATTACAAATGGGGATTTGATGGAATTTCTGGGCAGAGACAGTTTTTCTCAGAAACTTATAGAAGAATCAGTATTTTCGATGTCAATTGTTTTTCTACTTTGATCGTACGTTTGAAGATGACTGCTATAGGAAACCAAAAAGAGATTGAATTGTGAAAGAACCCTCGACCTTCATCAACCATTCCTTAGTTGAATTGTAAGTGTAAAGTATCATCTGTACTTTAGAATGATCTACGAACAAGTATGCAGCTCAAATTAACTTGGAATGTTGTAGTTACATGCTGAAGGAGTAGGCACAGCTTTGGCCAAAAATATTAGGCATCCTAACTTTCAATGTATTTTTAGTTTCTAAGATAAAAAATTAAAGTCTGTTATTTTCTTATTGTTTCAAAAATTATTTTATTTACTTAAAATTTACAAAAAAAAACATCAATATTTTGTGGGTTCACCCTTGGCTTTAATAATAGCAGCAATCCTTTGCGGTATATTGCGCACAAAGCTTGCACATTTATCTGCAGTTATGGCATCCCACTCTAGCATTTTGCAAAGCTGTTTTTGATGTTATACTTTGTTCTTGGATTTTACGTTTTAATATGGCCATACTGCTTTTACTGTTCTGTGCCGGTTTTTCAATCTTAACCTCAGTCGAACATGTGGTTAGTTACGAGGATGGTTATGAAAACTGAGCTTCAAAATTCATGTTTTTCACATCTTTGGCTTTATATCATGTTGGGTATTTATAAGCATTATTTCATTTTTCCATGCTGAGTATCTTTACCACTGTGATTGTTCTTCTTATTTATATATATTTTGATACTTTATAGCGGTCTCTAAGGAAGAAATAAATTGTTTCGAAAGCTTAAGCAAAGAAAAAAAGAAATTAATCGAATTTTGCTGCATACACAGTATTAACTGGTGTAGAGATAAGACAAGAAGGGATACTCGCCATTTTTAGCGGATCCCATGTACGACTTTGACGTTCTGATATTTTCACTACTAATAATCGTTATTCTTAAAAAAAATCATGTTTGTGTGTTTTTATTTGCAAATTGTGCGTAAATCAAATCACAATATTGTTATTTGGTTGGTTGTATTTAAATCGCAATCACTAATTGCATCCATATGAATCTGTAAATACTTACGTCGATACAAAATGTGTGCAACACGCAACAAATGGACGCGTTTGTGCAACGAAATATTAATGACAGGACTGAAACTTACGTGATTATGCATACATTACTACGCTTCGTTGGCTTAAACGCAAACTGATGAGCGTGTATTTAAAACATCGGCATTTGCCTGTAACATAAACTGTATTAAGCTGTCGGGTATTGAATTTTAACTATTAGAAAAAAAAAAAGATATATACATATATATTTTCGGCGGCTACCATAAAACAAATTGATTTTCAATTTCGATCGATCCTACCTCACGCAATATAGAAAGTTTTCGGTTGCTGTGATGGCGTTGTTGGCTGTGTGATTTAATTTTAAAGACTTGCGCACGCCTCTCAACCTGTTTTGTCCTTTTAAAGGAACGATTAGCATAATAAACGCTACTTACTATCACGTACTTACGTCGCTCTAATGAGATTAATCTGATTTTTTTTTACTCCGGAATAATTAATTCACTATCTAGATGTTTAATCGATAAGCAAAGTGCTTCCGTAATGATTTTTTTTCCTCTGGAACAAATACTCTCTAATTTAGTATGCATTAAGTTAACGAATGAATTAAATATCCTTCTGTAGCTATGTCGGAGTGAGGCCTTAAGGTCGACTTCCTGACATTGAATTCTGATCATTAGATAACCGCTTACAGCTTCTGTACTAAATATTTTATTAAGGAAGAAGCTTACAAAAAACGGAAGTTAAGACCTAATATGATGTATTGGGCATACGTGATGACTTGTGCAACTCTGGTATGGTGGACAAAGGCAGCAAACTGCTATAACTGGACTTAGCGAGATACAGAGGCTAGCAAGAGCACATAAGAACTACTCCTAAAGTAGCGATGAAATGCCTCCTCTTCATTTAGTGATAAATGGCGTGGCAAAAATGGGACATCTCAGATTGGAAATAAAATTACTATGTGCAGAAATATAAGGATTTCGCTTGACAAAAAAGATAAAATTGCCAATCTTCATCTTCAATCATCGCGATGAGAATAAGGAATAACTCAACATTATTGCTGAAAGTAGAGAAATGTTCCAAACTTAGATAAACAAATAAGACGAGTAAACTCACAATCACAATGTTTTCATAGGATTCTTTTAACTTTAAATGGAGTGCAGCAATTATGTGACAATACACGCTACATGGACTCAAACCTCTTGAGATACCGGTTAAACTAGGATCCGTTAGAGAATTTCTCTTCAATTAGTAAACTTTGCGGTAGTTTTGGCCGCAAAAACCTTTCCAGCAAGTTTTACAACAAATAATGTTATTAACAGACCCGCGAGGTGGATGAAGACAGCTTTATCGATTCGCCCACCGAAGACTTTGTAATAAGTACTTTCTTCAGAGCGATGACATGGAATTGTGTCATAAGCTCCTAATTTATTAATTTCGGGTGAATTAACAGCTTTAAGACTTCATCCCATTTAAATAACGATTCAGAAGAATGTGCAATTGCGTGCAGGATGAGTATGCAATACTTTTATCATATTTATGCCTTAATAATTTATGTACATTTGATAGAGGTGTATAAAAGTATTATTTGAAGTATTGCCATTATTTGCTTCCAAAATATAAGTACATTGAACTGATAATACTTACCTCCATAATCTAAGCATTTCTACTATTCAAGGGTAATAATTACCTACTAATTTTGCGTCTGCAACATCAAAAAACCTCGGTAGGGGAAAATTAATAAATAAAGAAATAATTAATAATATTAGTATAAGTAATTAAATAAATTTACTGTCATACTTTATAATTTTACAATCTTTGGGAGAAGGTGGCGTATCGGGGTACTCCAGGAGTGCGCACGGGATTTTGATGCGTAGAGGTATAGATGTTATGCGTATCTGTCGTTGCGACCGGTGTTCTCGGGATACTTCCCACTCAATGCCTGGGCCTGGTTACTGATATAATTTCAATCGGTATAATAATTTGCTGGTACTACCTACTGAAAGCTAATAACTAGTAAATACCTACATATGTTTGTTAATGTACACATCTACCATGTTTATATATTATCGACACAATGGCGCTGACTCTAAATATTATTTCAAAGTTTTTTAAACCAGTAATCCTTTAATATTAGATAACACGTACGTACTGCTGTGGTATAGACAACCCAAGTTTGCTGAGTGTATTTTGAGTTGCATATTTTGATTTGTTTACTTTCTCCTGAGCTGTTGTTCAGTTTACCGATAATTTTTCACAAATTTTATGTTTATTTTGTATAAATTTAGTTAAAGAGCTTATTGTATGATTTATTTAATTAAGCGTTAAGTTTTTTTAAATTAATTCCATTCATGTATTTGTCTAGTGTTTGCTTGTGTAGATTTAATGCGGATTCTATTCAATATTGGCGTTGTACGATTTTGAGAGATGGAGTTTTGTATGAAAAACAATTGTAGAGTTTTGTTAAGGAGTTTCTTGTTCGACTATTGGCGTGAGTAGACGTTTTTTTATATCTTTGTGCCATTTTGTAATTATTTGTTATGGAAATTAATTCTGTAAAAATATAGCCAATCAAGGAATTCTTATGGTAATAATTGTTAATATATTGAAGTGTGCACATTATAGATATAAGATCATTTATTATTTTTGTTTGGGAAGATATTTTTAGTTTTTATTCTCTTATTATAGTTTAAAGAGTTAATTTTCGGTTATTCAATTTTGCTGTTTCATTTTTACTTTTCAATCACCTCGATTGGGTGAGTAGAAGCTTTGTTCTTGTTATTAGTGTTACAATTTTGTAAATTTCTAGTATTTGTCCACGCTTAGTTTATTTTAATTTGAAACCACGTGGATTGAACTTGAAATATTTTGAATTATCTTCCTGAACAAACAAAACTTTTGCTTTGCATAGGAAATAGCGTTGTCCTATTTTAACTTAGTGTCAAGTGCAGTTTTTATTTTGGGCCAGAACCTTCAGTTCAGGGTTTTTTTTTCTGCACAAGTTGTGATTTTACCCATTTTTATAAAATAAATTTGTTTGTTAATTAACGTCGTTGGGTTAAAAATTCTGTTCTTTTATTTTAATTTAAACCTTTTCAATTATTTCAGTCAGTACACAGCAGTACTTACTTTCGAATATTTTGATGGTAGCATCTGTGCATCAGCCATCCCATTCTCTAAGTAGCTGTGAAACGGCTGGGGTATCCATTTAGATGTACTTACACTCAAAACCAACAGCACTGCTCGCTGATCAATCAAAAAGTGACGCCAAGTAAAGCATCTGTATATGCAAAATCCCGTAAATCCCTAAAAGAGAGGGACCAAGTTTTAGTGCAATAAATGGTGGGGTAAAATTCGTTTCAAATGTTTCAATATTATAGTAATTTCAATTTGATATTTTATGTTTTCAGTACAAAACATTAATAATTTTATATAGTAATTCATTATATCAAACGTATAAGGGATTTTATTTTGAATATACAGACTTTCTCACTATGATTGCATAGATTTATTCCGTACAATAATAACAATGTTCATTTGGAGGAAATATACTTCAATGCAAATATTTATACTATTTGTTCTAAGAGTATATTGTGTTTTCAGAGAATTTATTCTTATATTTTAACCAACAAGATTTAGTTCATTTAAATATATATTAAGTTTCGATTTCTGAATAAATAAAAATATTCAGATTGATAATAGTTTTTTTTTGTGTGTACCATTGAGACAAATGACATTGCTGAATTGTGTGAAAAGTTGTTAATTTTCTTTTATAACAAAAGTATTTTCTTTTCTCGGTATTGGTGTCGTAGAAACATATTTTTAACACCTCTCCGAAAGTAGTTTTCCAGAGTTTTACCTTGTTGATCAAATTGGTTTGAATATCCTATCTGGCACATCGTTGACGTAATTGCGTCGGTCGTAGGTCGCCCTTTACTCATAATTTATTCTTATTCATTTCTACTACAAGTTAAATAACATAAATTTTCAAAACACGAACGCTTTTTATGTACTGTTCATTAGCTACTAAAATAAAATACGTAATTTAAACCTTGTAAAATACATTTGATGTACCTGTAGGCGGAACCTAAAAAGTATTCCATATCACGCATAAAAAGGCGTTGCTAATTAATTCGATTTACCTTAACGTTAAAAGCTCCCACTCTGCGCCATTAAACCCATTTTACAGTTCGTATTTTATCAATATTTATCACGTGGCGCTGAGCGAAATGGGAACCCCGTCCTGAGTTTCACTTTTTTTTAGTTGTCATATATCGTTGTCAATTAATGATGTACGTTAAAAAGTCGTAAATTCTCACTGTACATAGCAGCTATGTTACAGCCTCTTCTATTTCAAGCATGCAGGATGAAATTAATATAAAAAGATTGGTATGTTTTTTTTTGCAGTGTACTTTTTTACTAAGTATTTTTTTTTGCCGCGTGCGTTGGTTCGAAATATATTTCTATGGCATGGCGGGATCGACTTACGCATGGCCGACACACACACACATATAAATGACATTCAATGCGTAATTTAGTATCTTTGCTGCGTCTCTGCTGTACCGTATTCATGTGCGTGCATTTACAAAAGGCTCGTCTATACCTAAAGCCACATCGCTTGTAGGTGCACCTGCGTAATTTAAATTGCATTTGCATTTGCCGCGCCGGGTGCTGCAATTTTCACACGCTTCCAAAGTCCCTACAATAGTCGTGGCTTTGCGGCTTCAACGTAAATGCTGCTCGGAAAGGACGTTGCTACGTTTCGCTTTTGCATACGAACGTCTGAATTTCCTATAATACGCTGGGAGAAATGAAAGTGCTGTTTCGACAGTTTTGGTAGTTTTAAATCTTATGGTTGATAAATTAAATGAAGCTATATAATGCTGCATGCTGTGATTCAAAATAAGCTGTTGGTTTTTGCTAAAGTGTTAATATTCAAACTAAGAAGATTTGGGCTCAACAAAAATTTTAAATTTCATTTTTCACCATTAACAGCATGTTAATTAATTTACTGGACGCTCTATTTTTAATTTGACTGGTAAAAAAGATCGGCTTAGTTGAGCAATGTAGTGTGTTTTTCACCAATTTACAACATTTACTACTTCGACTTTCGGCAAACACTTGCCTTTATCAAGATATTCATCAATAGGCAAAAAGTTTCTAATATCCAAAAATTTAAATTTCTTTAGTAATTATTAATTACCCAGGTAATATGTAAGCGAGGGAGTAGTTACATCTCCACTTATGTTAAACTTAATGGTAGACGAACATACCTTGGCAAGGATATGCTGATGATGTTGTCGTATACGCAAGAGGCAAGTTTGAGAATACCCTCAGTCACATAGTTCGAAGAGGATTGAACTTCACGAGAAGATGGTGTCAATCGGTGGAACTCAATGTTAGCCCCACTAAGACTACTTCGGTAGCATTTACTAGGAAAAGAAAATCCAATCTTAAAATCATAGAAACAGATGGACAAAATATAGATTGAAGAACGGAGGTTAAATACCTTAGCCTTACCTTAGATTTAGACAATAACCTCAATGGAACAAATATGAACTTGAGGTAACCAACTAGGCCAAAAAAGCCTTGATGGTATGCAGAAACTTTGCAGGGAAAATTGCGATGCAACCCAAAAAATACTGCTTTGGTATATATACAGCGATAGTGAGACCGATTATCACTTATGCATCAGTAGCTTGGAAGAAACGATCTAATCTGGCCACCGCGAGAATTAACCTCACGAAAGTGCAAAGATTAGCATGCGTATGCATAACTGGGGCTATGAGAACTTGCCCAACAGCAGTTATCGAGGTAGTATTGGATCTAATCTATCTCCATATTGTGGTAGAGGGCGTGACAAAACCACACTCAGGATGGTCAAGGAAGGAACGATTTGGCATAGGCCTCAATCTCCTGACGGGACATACCCCAGAAAAAAATTCAGCTTTCTGAAGGAATTCGCCACAAAGCTTAGTAACAAGAGCGAGTGAGATCATAACACTATCTTGAAATTGAATAGAAATGCCATCAAATGGTACATTGATGGCTTCAAAATGGCAAATGGAACTGGAATAGGAATATATGAGCCTAGAACTAAGTACGTCGAAAGCTTGGGAAAATACTCAAGTATCTTCCAGGCAGGAATACACGCTATTGCAAGATACATCCACTTCAATTTTGATAGATATTATCGAAAGCAGGAGATTATCATCATGTCTGATAGTCAAGTAGCCATCAAGGCGCTGAGTTCACATGAAATCAGTTCCAAAATGGTCTGAGAATGCCTAGGGAATTTAAGTGAGCTAGGCAAAAGGAATGAAGCAACCCTCCTGTGGGCTCCGGGTCACACAGAAGTGGAAGGAAACGAAATAATGGATAATCTCGCTAAAAAAGGTGCTGGAATACCTCTGGTAGGGCCTGAATCCTTTTGCGGCATAAGTAGCAGTACAATACTAAAGAAACTGAAAAGAGAAATGGAGCAGAGAGAAATCTAATTATTGGGAGAATCTCCAGGGAATGAGACAAAATAAAATTCTTCTGGGAACCTATAACTGGAAGAGGTTTACAGAATGCATCAATCTGAGTAAGAACAATGTTCGCATATTAACAGGAATACTTTCAGGCCATTGTAACCTGAAAGGACACTTGAGTAAGGTTGGATTCGCAAAGGAATCTGAATGTAGATTTTGTTTTGGGGAACGGGATGAAACATGCATCCATCTCCTCTCAAACTGCGTAGCACTGAGCAACTCAAGGACGTTGCACCTGGAAGCGTGTGAAATCGAAGAGAGAGACTTACTTAAGCTGGGGCCTTCTGATATGCTACACTTTCTGAAAGGAATAGGATTTTTTTCTCGTAATTTGCCTCAATATATACCACTGTGAGATTATCGAAGTCATAGAAGTATTGTTTGTTAACAAATATTTATCCTTCTCTGTTTCTAAAATATTTTTAATTTTATCGGATAATTCATATGCATATAAATTAATTTATATTGTTGTTCAGTTATTAATTGATTCAGACGATTGTTATTCAAAATTCTCTTAATGAAATATGTGGGATAATTATTATATTATAAAGTGCCTTTTAAAATTTTGTAATTGTTGTCCAAAACCGACTATCAGACAAATTTAAAATACTATGTTTTCGATTATTTTTTTTTTTTTTTTTTTTTTTTTTTTTTTTTTTTAAAGGGGTAGTAACGCCTAAGCTATATGATTAGCTTATCAGGCCCCCTCAGAGCCAAATCTCCCTCCTAATCAACATTACGACCCCGGAAAAAAACCACTACATCATATAATATTAATTATATTAATATTATATGATGTAGTGGGACGGTTGGAATTAAAATTAAGAATGTGATCAAAACTAGTCTCTTTCTGATATAAATCCATGATCCAATATTGGGTCATTCCATATCAATCGGAACTTCAAAAAAATTTTATGTTTTGGATTCTTTTTATATTTTAAATTTGAAGTCTTTGCCTAAAATTAGAAGACCTGTATATTTTTTTAAAGCTCTGCAGTATCTATTTACAAAATTATTCGCGAACAAATTTTGCAGAATCAATAAAATAATCGCAGAAGACATGTTTTTTGGTTATGCATAAATTAAAAGAAGAAAACAAAATCCATATGAATCACGATTTATTAAAAAGTTCAAATGATACATTTTGATTTAATAGTACCCAAATTAGATTGTAATTTATTATGACTTCCTTTTTCTCCTATTAAATAAAATAATATTGAAATAACATTTTTTTACTTTATGTTTAGTGCAAAATGAAATTTTTGAAAAAAATATTATAATATCTTTTAAACTATATTCTACAGGAATAGAAGTATTTGAAAATGGAGAACCTACGGGTATTCTATAAAAAAAATATATTAATATAGCACTCTACGTTACATTATCATATATCATCATAATTTCATTTCGGTAGAGGATTTGGATGTAATGTTTTTTTCACGACAAATCCAAAATTCTTTTTGTTTCTGCGACTCGAATCTCTAACTCCTATTTTACTTGCTTATTCCAATTGATTTGATATTTTCGAGAATTAATTTAGGGTACTCATCTTTATCCAAAGAAATGGGCAAAATAGAAATAGTTTTAGTTCACTAAGTGTTAAAATAAATATTTTTTTTAAACGACGAAATGAGATTCCAATGATTATTATTCTATTGGTACTTGGTTGGCACAACACACATCCGACGTCTCTATACACCTCTCAAGGATAATAAATATTCGCTACCAGTAGGTAGACATAAGATATGCAAATAAATTACACCCATTGTAATTGACGTAAGGTATTGGATTACTATTCAATGTGTTTATTAAAGAAACAAGGTAGCTGTCACGCATATTACAGGTCAGTTTGCGCGATAAAACTATAGCACAAGAGTAGAGAGCATTCAAAATATTCTAGCATCGCTGTTCGTTAAGTTAAAATCGCGTGCAAATTATATAGGCGATTTTTCGCGGACGCGTTGAATTATTCATAGGTTGCACCGCTGCTGCAATGTTGCTCGTCACTTCCCTCATTGTTTACTTACTCGGGTCGGTTATTACCCGCGCCTTTTCCTTCTGCCTGCGAATCCCAAATTCGTGGGCCTAATTAAGGGCACAGTTCCTCGAAAGCGTAGAGTAGGTATATTGAATAGGTCCAAATTTGCATTAAATTATGCTAGCAGTCGGGTAATTGGTACCAGTGTTTCGTGACAATTTAATAGCTTGGACTGAAAATAATAATTCGGGTCATCCTTTATCATTAGGTAGGTTTTAAAGGAGTACCTGTGTGTCGAATTCTGCCGTAACATTATGCAAAAAGTAAGGGAGTGAAAAATTGATTTAAGAACGAAGATAATTTGAACAGCTAAAGAATACTTGTGGAATTTTTTAACTGGAAAGCTTGATCAATTCGCCGTCTATATTAGTAGCTTTGCGTTTATATTACACTACAGAACTTCACTAAGATCCTATTAAAATTGAGGTTTTACAAATTTTATTGTGACAAATCAGAAAAAGGTATAATATATCTTTAGAACGTCTAGCTCTATCCTGCTAAGTCCAGTTACATTAGTTTGCTGCTGAATTTTTGTTCACTACACCAGACATGAATAAGTAATCATGGGTTTTACTACCGTGATGTATGTCCAGTACATCATATTAGGTCTTAACCCCCATGTTGTTCCATGGGCTATTCTGACCAACATTAATGTTTTCTCCCATTTTGTTTTAATCCTTTGACGCTACCGATTCCAAGTAAGCTTGGAGTCAAGAATGGCACCAAAGTATTTCACTCACTTTGACAGCTTTATTCCCTCACTCTAGAGTTTTGGAAGTCCAAGACCTATCTGATTATAAGTTCCTCCTTTTCGTGAATGCGAACGACTACAGTGTTTTGATACATAGACTCGGTCCATGCTTGTAAAACTTGTAGAGAGTTCTACAATTTGTCCCGCATTACGCTGAATCAGAATGACTAGATCATTTGCATACCCCAAAAGTTGATGCCTTTCATTGCCCAGCTTTATTAGTAACTCGTCCACGGCTAGTTTCCATAGCAGAGGAGACAAAACTCCACCCTGCGGACATCCTTTTTTGACCTGATCCTCTGATGTCTCTCTCGTGATGGTTCTGTTGACTGACCCCTTTTAACCAAGCAGTCGATCCACTTATTGCTTGTTTCACCAAAACCGTATTCCTAGATAATATGAAGATTGCTGTTGTGAAATTATTGTTCAATGCTCCATCATAGTTGTTGCCTCATATTATATTGTTGTATCCTGTATTTTTTTTTGTGACCCTTGTTACGTTGATAAAAAAACCTATTTGTAAAAAAGAACCCATTTTATCTAAAATGTTTTTAACATCAGAATTCATAAAACTTATGATTTCATAATGGATATTGATAATATCAGTGCCTTTTATAATAAGCTTATTACATTATACATTAGAAAAGATCTGTACTTATTCGCTTCTTGCTTCTTCATTGTCTTACAATGAGTTGTGTGCTTACTTTTCAATATTATTATAATTATATGTTATGTTATAAAGTTATCATTATCCACAAGTTTTTTGGGGACATTGTTGTTGTTTTTGCCGTTCCTTTAAGAATGTTTTACCTACAAACATTGTACTAAGTAAATTTAAAAAAATGTTTTTCTTAGTCATTAATAGAGTTGGGCAAATTTATTATTATTTATTAACGTATTCAGTACGTGCGCTCCAACAAGTTGCAAGTCAGTATCCAGTAGATCTTTATAGAAGGCGGACGTACAATTATTAAATGTGATGGACGTGCGGAAGGGAAAAAGGAGACCATCACTTGACACGGTGCGAAAGTTTATTAAAGAATTTGCGAATTTATATTATGATGGTGCTAAGATATACTGTAAAGTTTGCGATAAATCGTTGATGTACTTTATTTATATTAGATTATTGGAGGCCCACGTGGCAATACGTATCTGCTCCGCCAAACAATTGCCCAACTCTAGTCTTTAATGCAATTTTAATTCAATCATACCTTAATGTAAATGCGAGTTTCAACGAAATGTCTGTTATTGGCTAGAATTTGTTGCCATTATTTCACTAGAATGCATTAACATCATAAAAGATTGCTTTATCTTTATTAAATGATAATATAATAGCTGTTAAAATTGCATATTAGAGGGAATGCCCAAGAAGGCGTAACAGTTTTATTTTTAAATAGCTCATTCCTTTTTCACCTTACTATTTCAGAATAAATTTTTAGGGTTAAAATAAAGTGCAGAAGTTTCAAGTACAATAAACACAAAACAACAGAAATAGTATTAAAAATCATCAATCAATCAAAATAAATAAATTCTTTTTCTTAGAAATCCCCTTCAAACTTCAAATATTGGAATCCAATGAATAGAATAAATAGTGGGTTTTATTGTATTCTTGGAGTTAGACCGCAAATACTTGCTTATATTCATATTGTTATATTATCAGTCCAATTGATATAAAACTTTGCCCACATTCCAAATATTTTATTCACACTTCTTTTCTAATATAACTCTAAATTGACAAACTAACATAATAACTTCAAAACAAAACAATCAACAAAATATCTCCATAGGGTGAGTTCACTTACTATATTATATATATTATGAAATATTAATATCAATTTGTAAACATTAATTCTGACATATAAACAGTTTTAGTTTCTTTCCAAATTCGTAAATGAACACATGTTAGTTAACTTTGCACTATAAATTATCTAACTTATAATCATTCTATTTGGTTTTCTGCATTATTTTCTTCTACTCCCATATTATTTAACGCATTTTCACAATCTAAATCGGTACCATTCTGTTTTAAATCTGATAAAACAATGTCCAATCTCAATTCTTCTCCGTAATAATGATCGCCTTTGTCACCATTAACATTCACCTCTTCATCATTTTCCATGTCAGCGTAACTTTCCGTAAGAGTTTCCTTATTTTCCTCTGTAAATCCATGCTTTCTTTTGAATCGTTCTTTCTCAAGTATTTCATTCTCTTCCTTTGCAATTTCATCTTTGTCTTTTAATCTATCGGATATGATTTCCTTAGGTTCAGATCTTGATGTAATCTCTTCTCTCATTCGTCTCACCTCCGCTATTAATTGAGCTATTTCTTCTCTCTCTTCCCGTTTATCCTGCATATACTGGGTGAGTTTTTTTATCTTGAGACAATGGAATATCTCTAAAACACTGCATCAAATCAAAAAAAAGATCTTTATAAGATTTGTTATAATGTAGGGGGCTCACTAAATGGTGCAGAACTTGATCCCCCCTCCCTCCGAGAGGGAGGGGGGACAACTTTGAAATCTTAAATGGGAACCCCCATTTTGTATTACAGATTCGGATTCTACGCCAAGTATGCAGTTTTTGTTTGAAACTTTTTTTTTGATTCGTAACAGATCGCACTGTAATCGCAAAAAAAAACATGATTGTGAAAGTCTAGAAAAAATACACAAAAAGGAGAAGCAGGTAAACATGATTTTGTGTTTTTTTATTTCAACTTAAACTAACATTTTAAAAAGCCATTCAACAACGAAGAACTTTACTTTATCATGTTTGCCCCACGTTGGGCGCCAAAATAATGTTATGTTATCACTCTAATTAATACAAAACTTTGCTCAAATTTTAAATATTTTATTCACACTTCTTTTTTGATACATCTCTTAATTGACAAACTGACATAATAATTTTAAAACAAAACAATCAACAAAATATCTGCATAACGTGAGTTCATCTACTAGACGCCAACTTATGAATATCAAATTGTCAACATTGAAATGGAAACGCCATAGCAATATATTTTATGTATTTTCCGATTCGTTTTTTCTGGCTTTACGACTATCAACAGTAAGGGCGATTCGATTCTTAAAACAATCTTCAATTCGTTAAGAAAAAAGAACTCGATTCATCATAAAAATCGAATGCGTATTTGTTTAGAGTTACTGGATCGTTTTCGCTAGGTACAAGCAAGATTGACAGCAAGCAAAATAAGTTTAATTTGTTTTTATAAATCGCTGTTTCTAAATTTCTTATAATACATTTGCAATCCTAACACAAAAAGAACTTTTACAGATCGAACTGATGCTAAGCAAACGACGCACCAAAGGATTCCCCTATTCTCTGTAACTTTTCCAATAAAGACTTTCTATGGATTTCCGTAAAAGCTTTATAGCCACTACATGTTATTACCGAAATGTCGAACTACATTCATGAAGTCGAAACTATTAAGGACGAAAAGCAATAAACGAGAAATATTATTTGTGATATATTTTGTCGTAAATAGAGCGAGAAGCTTCTAAATAAGATAGTTTATGTCCTTGACAAGAGTATATAATAGTCGAATAACCTGAATATAGGTACATATATTGTATAGTAAGTATCGATGAGTAAGCCTAGAGGATCGTCGTTTTGACGGTTAGTGAACCGGTGATTCGATAGGCAATTTCTCTCTACGTTGAACACGTCCGAGAAATATACATAAAGATATATAAATGTAGGTATATAAGACCTACATATCACACTTTACAAGACTCAAATATAGGAGGGGTTGCCCCCATTGGCTTCGTCCTTTCGCAGTGATATTAAATGCGCCCGACACGCATTACAAATATACCGAGACGATCTGATTCGTGTTGCTGATAAATCAAGGTTTCCTCGGGAGCCCCACGGATCAATGTAATAAGTCCGCCGACGAAAAAGAGCACGGTGTGGCCGTCGCGCAGACGGAATAAATCTCGGGAGCGAGCGGCAACAGCCTCCATGTCGAAATCGTAAATTGCCGACGGTGTAAATCTTTTGTGAATTATAAATGCAAGGCGGCATCGTAAGACGGGGCAGTAGTTAGTTATGTAGTGCGCCGTAGACGGTTTTAAAGTAGGTATGAACGTCGTGTCCGTCCTGATGCAATGCGGATCGCAAATTTTAAGTGTAAAAGTTCTGAAACTTGTTGGATATTTTGGATGTCAAAGCAAACTGCAGTTATAAGTATATCCGATGGTTTAATCTAATAAGACTACTTCGCAATTGATTAATTAATTAATAGAAAAGGAAAAGTTGTGACCATCAGAAGCGAACTAAAAGCGTCGGTGCGTTTACTGAAATAACCCCAAATAATAACTAAGGTGGTTCGCGTTCCTAACGAAAAACGCACATACGGGTGTTGATAGAAAAGCACCCGATTTCTCGTGTAAATCCTCTAGTTGTTTTGACCGAATAAGAAAAACACACCAATGTATAAAAACTACATGCACCCGTAAATCACGTGGAATATTTCAATGCACAGCCTGTGGCACAGCGATGACGCATATATACATAACCTGTTTGTTCGACACAAACGACAACGCAGCTGTGTTTTCGCAATATTCCACGCATTGGCGGCGTCTTAGATGTAGCTGTTTTATTTATATTTCTGCAGCACTCAAATACCTAATAAGATAAAATATATAATTGTATTAGTTATTTAAATAGGTAATATTTCTCGTATTTTATTTAAAAAAAAGATAAAACAAGCAGGAATAAAGAGTCACTAACCATTTAAAATAATAAAACAAAAACTTGGTAAGTCTTTTGATCATTGATTAGAAATAATTTAGGTATTATTAATATCAAAATATTGTAATTTTCCGCAACAATACATTTGAAAATGATGGTAAATTTGTTATATCTAGCGGCACGTAAAATTTAAACGATCAAAAAAAATGTATTAACTCTTAATAAATCCAATCAAGGCCGTTACCTCAAGACTTCTATTCAAAATATTGATGCAACTACGCCAAAAACAGGGGAAGCTCTTTTCACTAAGTTATATTAATTATTATTACTTTTCATTGTAATTTAATAAGTTTTTAAAATTTGTAGTCACATAATACTTTCTAGATTTTCCCTTGTAAATATGAAGTTCTCTAACATGTGGATATAGAACCTTAGATAATACTCTCTACTGACTTCGCAAAACTATGTAGGTACTACATATACATATGCAAGTTCCTAGGCATAGACTGCGCGTAGCCACTGAGTTTTCCGCTTCCCCGCTTCTCCGAACGAGTTTGTCCGTCCTTTAATAATAACGGAAAGGATACCTCCATTTTGACAACTAGCATATATGTAACATATGATAAATATGTAAGCAGCCTTTTCACCCTATTAAGAACTGTACTTGTTTCACATCTTCGGTTACTTCACTGTGGTTAAAGTAAACAATCCCGAACAAACCAAAAAACAACAAAAGTATAACGTCACCAGCAAAAAAATGACAAATTTACACGGTTTAGGTTAGTTTGTAGTAGACTAGAAAAGACACACAATTGATCTTTTTTTTTCATTAAATATTGAATAAACCCTAGTGACCAAGCAGTTAAAATGAATGCACCTAATGTTTTATGTATATACAGCAAACGTCTCACAGTGGGGTATTTCCCCGATCTAGCTGGCCAAAATTCAATATTAAAAACATTATAATATGTAATTAAGGAGCACGTGGTTGGAAACGTAAGTAATCTCTACACCCAATTAACGGTTTTCCCCGTCCGTCTTAGCAGGAATTAAAAGTACATATATGCTCCTAGAGACATTTCAATTGCCTGTTAGTAAACGCTAGTTGACCAATTAATATAAAAGCGTTTTTGTTGAAGTAACCAGTAATTGCTGTGAAAAATTTAGTTGTGTCTAGTGACGGATTTTGTTGAAACTGGTAAGTAGACATTCAATTTATATATTTATCCTGTTCGAGTTTCCCTTCATATTTCTTTAAATACCTACTTAAGCAAACATTATTTTGCTACATATTATAAAGAGCTTTTGGAAGCATAGAGCTTTTTGAAATGCTTCCAGGTGCGTCTCGGCTGTTTTGACAATTTAGGCGTAAAGATAAATACTTCTATTTAATGTCATTTCAAAAACGGCCGCGCATTTTCGCGATTTTTTTCTTAATTTTAATTTTTCTGTATTAAACGCACCAATTTAACAAAAATGCCTTATTATTGACTTTTGTTTGTTGTAGGGTCGTAAGGGATTACTAAAATAACTTGTGCACAGCTATTCGATCTTATACAAGTGCAAAATTTGCAAAGTTTAGACAGCAAATTGGAATTTATTGAAAATTAACTTATGAATTATGGTGACTATAATGATCAACAACTACCTGAAATAAAACATAGATTTTCTTATGTAAAATGAAGGGCTCATTTAAATTGCCAAATTGAGGGCAATATTCCGTTCCCCAACTGCTGCGATACGCTGTAAGAAAACGTACAAAAAACAATTGCAAGACAATAAAAACCAGGTATTGCCTTTGCCTGCATTTTCGATGGTGGTTGAAGCCGATTTATCTAAAAAGCAATATAAAATTATTAGATCCATGAACAAACTGTTTTACCCGTGTTATAGCATATTGCAGCAAGGGTTTATGTTGTAACAAAAAGTTCAGGTGAAGTAAAGCTGGAAAACGTAATGGACCACATGGCAACACGGTTGGTGCTATATTTGGAAGAAGTGGCGTCGACATTAAAAGACGGAGAGGAAAACACACTACATCTAATTAGTAAATGGGGTTGTGATGGGTCGCAGAAGAAATCGTTTCATCAAATACTGACGTCACAAATGAAAATATAGGTTACATACAAATGGCAGCGAATTTGTTAAGAGAAACAAAAGACACAGTGAACGAGAAACATTATTCCGTAAAATACACTATGACGTTGACCATGACACATGGCAAAGTTTGTAATGCTGCAACACAAATCACTTCAACCATGATATGTTATATTTGTGGAACAACTCCCAAGAATTTCAACAATTTAGAATTAAGGAAGGAAGAAACGAACACATTGCAATTTGGTGTGCCGATACCACATACTAGAATTATTAGGTTTTTTGAAAGCCAAAATCGAAAAAAAAACAAGGTGAAATGAAATTATACGGCAAAGGAAACTGCGTAGCCAACAGGATTTTAGAAAAAAAGCTACGCTTAATTGTGAGTTCTATGATAAAAAGTTTGGGGATATGGCATTGAATGGAAGACAATTTTCAAATCATTAACAACGTTTTGACAATTTATTGCATTTTCAAGTTTCAAATAATTAATGGAAAACAATTCCTATACTGTGGTTGACATTTCCATCTATCTTGTTGTAATATAATAATTAAACGACGTTAGCGTTGATTTTAACTTACTGCTGCGGTATAGACAACCCAAGTTTGCTGAGTGTATTTTGTGTGGCATATTTTGATTTATTTACTTTCTTCCGAGCTGTTGTTCAATGTGCCGAGAATTTTCACAAATTTAGATTTTGTTTTGTATAAATTTTAGTTAAAGAGTTTATTGTTTCATTTTAATTAATTAAGTGTTAAGTTTTTTTAAATTAATTCCATTCATTTATTTGTCTATTGTTTGCGTGTAGATTTAATGCGGATTCTATTGAATATTGGCGTATTGTTTATACGACTGCGTTGTACGATTTTAAGAGAGGGATTTTTGTTAGAAAAACAGTTGTTTTGTCAAGGAGTCCTTGT
Source organism: Protaetia brevitarsis (assembly GCA_004143645.1). Lineage (NCBI taxonomy): Eukaryota > Metazoa > Arthropoda > Insecta > Coleoptera > Scarabaeidae > Protaetia > Protaetia brevitarsis. Next base: position 1,395,311 of record RXPK01000136.1, read on the forward strand.
TCGACTATTGACTTGAGTAGACGTATTTTAGTATATCATTATTGCCATTTTGTAATTCATTAATATTGAAATTTGATTTCTGTGAAAATATAGCCAATCAAGGAATTCTTTTCGTAATAGTTGTTAATGTATTGAAGTGTGCACATTATAAAGATAAGATCAATTATTATTTTTTGTTTAGGAAGATATTTTTAGTTTTTTTTCTCTATTATATTTATTTTAAAGAGTTATATTCCGGTATTCATTTTGTTGATTCATTTTTATTTATCAATCACCTCGTTTGGGTGAGTAGAAGCTTTGTTCTTGCGCTTTGTTTTTCAATTTTGTAAATTTCTAGAAATTGTCCACGCTTAATTTATTTTAATTTGAAACCACGTGGATTGAAATTGAATAATTTTGGATTATCTTCCTGAACAAACAAACTTTTGCTTTGCATAGAAATAGCATTGTCCTATTTTAATTTAGAGTCAAGTGCAGTTTTTATTTTAGGCCAGAACCATCAGTTCAAGGTTTTTTCTGCACTATTTGTAATTTAACCCTTTTTGAAAAATAAATATTGATTGTTAATTAGCATCGTTGGGTTAAAAATTCTGTTCTTTTATTTTTAATTAACCTTTTCAATTTTTCGGTAATTAAGAAAGTCAGATTTCATTCACTCACAATTTGCTTTTCGTGTTAGATTAAAGTTTTAATTCGCGAGGGTACCTCTGAGTTTAATAGTTTTTTGCGTTCATTAAATTTTATCCGTTGAGCTAGCTAATTTAATTTCTCTTTTTCATTTTAAAATTCATTTAGCATTTCATTTAAGTCAATCAGTACACAGCAGTACATTATACTTAAACCTTTAATAGCGACTGATGATACGTAATTCATAAGTGTAACTAACTGTGCGGCTAACTCGAGCATGTAAAGCAGCAAAGTGTCTTAAGCCATTTACGCTGTTAGAGAGTTTTCACAGTTTCCACAAATATCAAACATGCCTTCATGGTGATGCGAATGAATATATTAACAAAGGAAGCAATTGGTGCATGCAAAAGAACTCAGACACCAAATAGCCTTAGAGTGTTCTAGAGAATGATGCCTTTCCATTTTCACACCCAGGCTAAATGTCGACAGATGACTTGTTGCTGTTACGTTTTCGCGCATCTTATAACCTGTCATACCTTAAAATAAGCTAGGAATTATGTATACATGTGCGAAAGTCACGATAAGCCAATATATTTATGTGTGTTATGTTTATTTTGTAATATCTACGTTGGTACATATAGCATATGCATATGTGGGAGAAACATACAAAATATATGCATTATGCCTATGAATCTTTCAACAACGCATTTGGTTATAACTACATCTTTTGAAACAAATGTTCATCGTCGACGGCCATATTTCAAAATAAAAGCGCTGGCGAATACTAACCCCTCTTCGTAGCGTGTAGGCCGTAATAGTAGATCGTTTTTCATCTAAATATTCATGCGAGACGTAGTATACATTTATACATACATGCAAATATGTAAGTATATATATTTCTGCGTAATGTCCGCAAAATTTTCATTTTTTCCATTTTCATTCTGGATTTCATCCGTGGACGAATCCTCTTTTTGCCCCGTTTTCCCCTCCGCTGGATTTTCTATTATCTTTCCCTCAGTTTAAAAGCCTGTACCTAAAATAATAAAACAATCCCACATTCTCCTACCGCACCATTTGTATATCAAACAGAGCTTGTAGGTCAGCGTAGATGTTATAAAAGATTATTTATTCATTAAGAGAGCGTTCGTATAAGGTTTCCAGCTGCCTGTTGACGCAGCCATTTCATTCATGTGATATCAGCGGAACGTTAATTATCTAATTAAGGTTGTCAATTCGGTTTATTGTATCTGTAGCCTTGAACTCTCGGCTCATTAGTTGCGAATATCTTCACCACAAGTGAGACGCGCTCAAATGATGGTGATAAGTAGGTAACTAACATTTCTTACGAGGCCATAAACTATGTGCATAAGATATACCTATATTGTGCGTGCTTAAGGAAATCCTCCGCTATTTAAATTGTGGCTAATTATTTTTTGCTTTTTGACCGCTATTAGATGGGAAGTCGTAATGACGCCATAAACCGCGGTTTTATAATTATGGCAGAATTTACAAGCAGCTATGAAATACTAAAAGGTATCTTATTCTTGTTGCTGTAATTTATTCAGCATTGTGATGATAGCTTACAGTTTCCTATAAGGTCGAAGGATGATAATCTACATGCATAAAACGTTTAATTCAAACTTACTTTATTTGATTTTTATCTCAAGATTACACCACAAAAAAATTAAGTTAAATAGTATATAATCCCCTAACCATTTTGAGTAACTGTTTCTTGCTCACGATCTGTTATGAGTCAAAGATATTAATTTAATTTAATTTCCGTAACTAGCAGCTATTAACTTTTTGGTGCACCAATTACTTAATTTTCCTCTATCTACGAACGATATAATTTATTATTTATTTATTATCCAACAGCAGAAAATCTGCTAATTACAGGATAAACTTAAACTAATTAAAAATATATCTAAGAAATCAAACACGTTACTGAACAAAAGAGAGAAGAAAACATTATGTTAAATTTCATTATAAAGCGCATAAAAACCTGTACCGACATATAATTAGTAAATAAATTACACTAACTATTACAGAATGCTAACTAAAAGTAATGATAAATAGTAATAATAAACATGCAAAAAATAAAAAAAAATCCAAGAAAAAACTATAAGATTATGAATTAACCAACTTATTTTTATATAATTTTTAATGAATAAGACTAACATTAAAAAGGTCTATATTCTCGCAAATTGAACTAATCCTTGAGCACATGGATGGTATTGGAGAGGCAAAATAGTGATGTGTATTTGTAGAAGGAACATAAAATAAAGAAAAAATTCTACTGCCCGACCGAGGGATGCAAAAAGCGAGGGACTCAAGTAACAGGCTGTCCTTCACATATCCGTGTATTTGCTTCTAAAATAAAAATGATCTGGGAAATATGTCTCCTAGTTTCGAGGGATTGGTAATTAAACAAATTACATAAATTACTGTAAGGATAATTAGGTTTAAATACGTTTTATATTTACGGTAATACAGAATTTTTAAAAACTTCTTTTGGACACTCTCAACAAGGGTAATATATTTTGTAGTAGGGACACCAGATAATTGAGCAATACTCCAATTTCGAACGTATGAAGCTGTTATAAAATGCAATTAAGGCAGCATTATCACGAAAATCCCGAGTATAACGCGACAGAAAACCTAACATCTGCAATGCATTTGTAGTGATGTCATGTATATGAAAACTAAAGTTAATTATTGTCAAAAAGAATACCAAGATCCCTCACGTTGTTACATCTCAGAAGTGTTTCTCTGCCAGTAGAGTAATTAAAAGTTACAGGAACTATATACATGTAAATGATACAACTTTGCACTTATTATATTCAGATTAAGATGATTCAATTTACTCCAGGTATTGACAGCATCAAGATCTCTCTGCAAACTTTCACAGTCTTCGATAAGATCTTAAGATCGAAAGATAAAATTTAAAAAGGCGCAAAAAAAAACAATAATCTCAGAGTTACCCTCGCGAATTAAAACCTGAATCTAACCACGAATAGTAAATTGTGAGTGAATGAATTCAGACTCTCTTAATACCCCAAAATTGAGAAGGTTTAACTAAAAATAAAAGAACAGAATTTTAACCCAACGAAGATAATTAACAATCAAAATTTATTTTATAAAATGGGTAAAATTACAAAATGGCAGAGAAAACCGTGAACTGAAGGTTCTGGCCTAAAATAAACTGCACCTGATTCTAAATTACAATAGGACAATGCTATTTCCTATGCAAAGCAAGAGATTAGTTTGTTTAGGAAGATAATTCTAAATATCTCAATTTCAATCCACGTGGTTTCAAATTAAAACAAACCAAATTAAGCGGGAACAATTTCTAGTAAATAACAAGAATGAAAAACTAAATGCAAGCACAATGCTTCTACTCACCCAAACCGAGGTTGATAGATAAAATAAAAATGAATCAGCAAATAGGAAAAACGGAAAAAATAACTCTTAAACTATAATGAGAGAAATTAAACTGAAAACATATCTTGCACAAAAATAATAAATGATCATATATCTATAAAGTGCACACATCAATGTAATAACAATTATTATAAAGCGAATTCCTTGATGGACAAAATATTCACAGAAATCAAATCTCAAAATCTTAAGAATTACAAAATGGCAGCAACCCTAATAGCCAGAAATATTACATAGATATTTTTAAAAATATATTTTATAAATATTTTTCATGAGAGGTTTTTGAATATATTTTTCATATTTTTTTCTAAATATAGATAAAATATTCAATTAATATATTTATTCCGTATTTTAAAAAAATGTAAGCCCTATATTATTTCTAAAATATTTGTAAAATATTTATATGAAAATTGAGATTTTTTATGTAATCTATTTAATTTGTCAAAATGAAGTAAAATTGTTCTTGGTTATTTAGAATGTATAACGTCGATAACGAAAAGTTGAAACATACATAGAGTTGTCTAAAAGGCAAGAACTTGTTTTCTCGCACTCGCCATACAAGTTAATAATCAATAATTCTGGCATCTTTTAAGGCATACTGAAGGTTTTTCAAATTAATCACTATTTTTTAATTGAAGTGTCCTAAATAAAAAACAAACGTATTTATTATCATTTTATTCGAATAAGCCAATAAAAATTAAAAATACTCATTTTTAAGTCTAGCCTTGGCTGGTGCCAGGTACAACCCTATGGCTTTTTTCATATCTTCGGTAGTGGCGCTCTCATGGCGTTTCCTTGTGGCCTCTAAAACAATGCCAATTGTATTAGGTCATACCATCAATAAAACATCGCACAACATTATCAACACCTACTAATACATTTGGAGCATTTACAATAATTGGAGTGATAGCTACATTCTAATACTTACGATGCTTATTTTTACTTTATTTCATAATATTTGAAAACATTCTACGTACAAACAATAAAACAACACAACGTATTCTAACCTCTATTTGAGGTTATGACGCTTATCTACCGAGATGAATCTCTTAAGCAAATCAACTAGCAATTTATCTGGTAGATGCAGTACATATATGATGCATAAAATTCCTACAATTATATTATTAAACGATTTCTGTACATAGCGATATTGAGCATTCCAATTATCTTATAAATGCCATTACATGTTCAAAGTTTTGCTTACCTCGTAGTCACCACAAAAACTAAAACACACCCCGCAACAATTAATTACACAGTTAACCGTAATCTGCCCTAATCGTATACTACTATAAACTATAACATGTAACGGACAAACGAATGAAAACGTTGATGATACGCACGTGTGCGTATACTGCGTATGCATTCTATGTACCTAATCCATAGACGCATAAACAATACTAAATCATATAACACCGGCACCGTAATGAATAGAGGTGTTGTGTTGACGTTCGCAACTTACAAATATTACATATAATATAATACAAAACGCAGATATATTAATAGAAAAGTTACAGTGCTCAACTTAGATACTAATTGAATCATATTAGATATATATTATCTAATTTAATCTTTAAACTATCATTTTAAATAGGTACATACCTACTTAATATGTATGCATATTTTACCCATTTTATATTATTCGTCCTACGCACCAAATGTACAAAAGCAAAAATTCAATCTTTTTTTTATATGAAATAAATATTTACAGAAATACAAAGCAAAATATTCTTGCAGAGTTATGAAAAATATATTAAATTTTATTTATATATATTTTTTAAATGTTTTTCTAATATATTTTCTGTAATATATTTTATGCATATTATATTAATATAACTAATATTCAAGAAAGATTTAATATTTTTGTAATATTTATAAAATATGAAATAAATATAGTTGATCACTGGGGAAAGATTTAGAAATACATCTACTCACGTTAAAGTCAACCAAGGAACTGCCTGACAAAATTCTGCAGTCGTTTTTCTTACAACAACAATGCAAACGCACAAATCACCGACAAAAAATAAAAAAAATAAAGCAACTTATAATACACACAGCGGTAACGCGGATAAACTAAACTATAGCAGTACGTCCAGTTTAGTGCAGTTTGTGGTGAGGGGTCTAGGAGAAGTTTGCAGTATTACCAGTGCCACAGTTTGGAGTATTTTTGTCATTCTTACCATAGCTTGCTTTAAATATAGTTATTCTCATGCCAAAAAATCAAGTTATTTTTTTATTAAATAATTTTGATTACTTACAATCTTATAACAAAAGCATCACTGACCTGTAAACCTTCATCGTTACATCTCACATTCCCTGTTCACGTTAATCTTCTCTACCTCGGGTCAGCAAGGCTCACTTTACACGAGAACGAATCATTTCGAATCGATCACGTGCCGACCCCGAGCCTCGTTTTCATCGACGGCCGAGGAAAAGATAATTACAAACGTCCGTGTGTTGTGATGTTCGTGTGCACATCTAAAGGGGGAATATATCTGAAATTTCACCGGTCAGATCAAATTTCTAACGCCGCCTTAATTATCTTGTCAATAACTGAAATTATTGCAACCCGCCTGGCATTTTTACATTAATCACGCTGACAAAACAGGAGCTGGAAGCGGGCCGTGGTACCTGTTGAAGCGTGAGATGAATGGTATGGAAGGCCGTCGGCTTTGTTTCGCGTTGTACCACCCGAGGGCATTTCATTGTATATGGCGAATACTGCTAATAATACAAGCGATGTGATTCCCATTATTATCTTGTGTATCTAAGGTATGGTAACTGTCAAATAATTATTAACAATTTTTTTTTCTTTGGTATTAAATTTCATTGTTGTTTCGGATTAGATTTATTAAAGATAATGATTTATTGTTCTATCTAAAAGCTGCCGGTTTAAACTACGTGACAAATTTCCGTTATCTCATTACGTAACTATCTTCTTTATAGGCATTCCTCGCTCGTCATCGCTTAATAGATTCACGCACAAAATGGAAACCGTGTACAGCTACAAAGATAACAAATCTCCGATTACAACCATATGACCGTACAAAGTAGTAGACGAGGTCCCTTTATTTATAAGACCAACAAATTTGTATTAACCTAGCCCCAGCGTTTAATCACCGTCATTAATAATACAAGATTATCTATCTATTAAACTAATACGAACAGTACGCGTGGGAAGCCGAAGCTTTGGGCTTGGTGATAAGCCCACTAGACGATGCGGCGGTTTCGAGGTCCTTAAGCACACATGTTTGTCTTTCGGTGGTTCACAGTTTACGCTCGGCCTAATCCTACAGATGTATGTGGAAGCGTTATTTCTCGTTAAAGCCAGTGGTAAGTACATACCTTCTAAGTTGTGACTTTATTCCACATTTCTAGGGATAATTTGAACGACTCGCATTTAAAATGATTTTGATCTAGAATTAAGCGACGCAGCTTTGGTAAGTTGGAATCTTTAGAAATGACATTTCCTGTGGTACTTCATTGTAATTTTTTTTTAGGAGTAATGAAATTATTTATGGAAAACAATTTTAATACTGTTGTGTACTGAAGGTACAAAAGAGAAAGCAAAAAGAAAATTAAAAATAAAAATTCAATTAACTAGCTCAGCGGATAAAAAAAACTTAAAGGGCGCAAAAGAACAATTAAACTCAGGGGTACCCTCGCAAATTAAAACTTGAATTTAATCATGAAAAGTAAATTGTGGGTAAAAGAAATCTGACTTTCTTTAATGACTCCAAAAATTGAAAAGGTTTAATCAAAAATTAAAGAACAGAAATTTTGAATGACGTGAATTCACAATCAAAATTTTTATTATAAAAAAAAGAAAAAAAAACATTTAGTTACAAATTGCAGTAAAAAAAACCGTGAGCTTAGGGCTCTGGCCGAAATCAAAAACTGCATTAGACTCTAATTTACAAAAGGACAATGCAAATCCTTTAACAAACAAAAGACAAAACAGTTGAGGAAGATTATCCTTTTTTTTACAAAAATCCACGTGGTTTCAAAAATTAATACAAACTAAATTAAACGTGGACAATTCAAGTAAATTTAAAAAATAGAAAAACTTAATTACAAAGCTTCAATTCACTCAACCCGAGGTGATTAATAAAAAAAATACAAATCAGCAAAATTTAAAAAAACAAAAAATTAACTCTTTAAACTAAATATCTTCCTGTACGTAATAATTAAAGATCTTATACCTAATTTGTGTACACAAAAATATAATGCCAATTATTATATAACGAGTTCTTTGATGGATGATATCAAACAGAATTAACGAAATAAATCTTTAAATATAAATGAAATACCAAAATGACAGCAAACAATATAATTTTACATGTACTTACTCGGGCATCTTTCAAAGAACTGGCTTACAAAGTTAAACAGTCGCATATATATAAAATATAACAGCTGCGTGCGCTGCACCTAACGCACAATGATTATAGAAAACAACTACAAGAAAGGACATGAGCTAACATGAGCAAATAAAAATATATTAAAGAGTGAAAACAATTTAAACAACTGAACATTTAAATAAATAAATTAAACAATTAACTCAATAACTAACCCTTATACAAAAATTAACATAACGAATTTGAGCAAACTCCCATGAAACATTGATAAAGAGAAATCAGAGAAATAAGATCACAGAATTTACGAAAACCGGGGTGCCAGGCCACAGCAATACGTATTCGTTGAAAGAAAATAGTGAAGAAAAGATGTGTCCTTTATTGGTTAACAAGCTGAGCTTTATCTAACGGTTTCTTCAAAATTTTGTTCCTACATTTTTTATTGTTCTGGCAGTCATCTGATATAGAGTTTCCGAAAAGACTGCAGACTCTTGGGTATCACAACGAGCGTACGACCCAAAATTTATAATTTATGTACTCATCAAATAAGCATAATGCTTGTTCCAGCAATACAACCTTCATGACATCATGACGAAATGCATTTAAGTTAGGAGAAAATATTATAAAAGAAGGGAGTTTATAGAAGAAAAAGAAATCCATGTAACAAAAAGATTTTTTGCCAAAAATAAGTCTGTCTTTGGAATTAATATTATTGCCGATATAGGTATTATAAGAATGAATGTCCAACCGATAAGCAAGTTTTTTTAGTATCTATATTTATACATAATATTCAGTGACACATAGATAAAATCAAACAATATTGTAACGGAACGGGTTTTCTTGTCTGGAAACGTTTGGGGATGGTCATCCCAAATTCAAATTAAGACAAAGCCAAATACCGTCTCACAGACAACTCCTCCTGCTCTTTTGAGCGGCGAGCCACTGCTGAGAACAAACTTTTTGTACGGTAGCGAATGGTTTTAGTAATTTTAGCCAAAGATATTTCCCAACGGTGTTGGGGAATATCTGGGGAAAAGAAAGAAAAGTGTACTGTTCTTGCAACATGTTTACCATTGTTCTGCCTTATGCTCTGAGAGCATAGCAAGAAGATGATAAGCTCCTAGACAACTGCTGCACGTGCCCGACCCAGTCCAACCACAACAACCCCCAAAAATTTAACTTCCGAAGAGGGCAAAAGAAGACTGTTACTAATAAATATTTTAATATTAATTTGATGTTTATAAAGTAATAATTTAGTTCAGTGTTAAGGATATTTACACCAAACCACTCGAAGATTTTATAAAAGTCAATGCTTTTTAAATTTTTCCAATTCTCATGATTAAGAGGCGTGCCACGTAAGGAAAGTACCGTCAGTGAAAAGAACCGTATGTAATAGGCGGGCAACATGTGCCAGGTCATTAATAAATATTAAAAATAACGTTGGGCCCCAGCACCAAGTCCTGCGGCACACCACACACAACTCTGCTAACCTATTGACGGTGATCAGCTAAGTATGAGCGAAACCATCATTAACTTTACCTCTGAAGTCATAGCTTTCAAGCTGGCAAACAAGAATGAAGTGGGAAAGGCAATCAAAAGCTTTAGATAAGTCGGAGAATATGGTGACAGTCGTTTATTTCTTTATTATTATTCATTATCTTGGAATATATGATATAAGAAATCATAAACAGCATCTGCGGTGGACAGTCCAGACCTAATATGGTGACCATCTTAAATGCCAAACATTTCGAGTAATTAATGGACATATTGCTATCTTTGCAGAATAACGTAGACTATTGAGAGATGTAGACAGATCAAATATATATTTGCAAGAACAATTACAAGATATGAACAAAAAAAAACGAAAAACAAAATTCGTCAATACTTGTGCACTATAATAAAAACATTGAGTTGGTACTTAAAAGAAATTCTTACTTGCATGTTTTAAGTTGTAGGAGAAATTGATTTACACCTGCGGTTGAAGCATTATGATACAATTCCTTATTTAAATTATGCTCCACTCACAAGTTGCGATGTAGGGAAGCAATTTTTAACGTACTGCAACGTGCGTCTATTTAAAAAAAATGAATTTGAATTTCCTTTCTAAAAACTCTATACTAATACAAACAAATCCATATAGATTTTTTGTGGATATAAATTCGTGCTATTTTAGATCTTATATGGGGAACCTCGAAAAAAAAAAACTGTTAAGATTATAGAATAATTTCCTGTTTTAAATGTCAAGTAAACATTGGTCATTATATTATCAATTTATGTATATATTAATAGAATCAAATCAACAGTTTTTGAAAAAAAAAAAACAAATATATACTCCCCTTAAAATAATATGGACTTTCTATGTGTTTATAGTTGATCACAGTACATTTGATAATTTAAAAGAGTGCATACCAATAGCTGTGATATATAAACCCGAATGTATTAAATACAGAATATTTCCAATTTTAACTCGGTTTATAAATAATCGTTTTTAAGCCGTCCTGAATTGTATTTTTTTATTAAATTTTAGATTGCATGTTTCGGCTCTTACGAACCATCTTCAGAACACGAGTAGCTTTCATAATAGGACAATTGTTACAAGTATTTTCTAACAGGCCTATAATAAACAACAACGAGTGATCTTGTAATGTCACCTTATTATTGCACTTTTTCATCTTTTCTGTATATGCTCCATATTAGCTTTGTACCTTTCAGCGATTATTAATTAAGTTTCTGTTAAGTTTCAGTCAAAAGCTGGCATATGACTGTATGCTTGTTTGTAACACCTTAGTGGCGGACGCTCGTTATCTTGCTACCCATCGCTAGTATCATTCCCCTATAAATGAATCCTTTTCTGGTATATACAGCCAAACACTTGGAAGTACGATAATGTACTTCCAAGTGTTTGGCTGTATATACCAGAAAACGATACCTAGTACTTATTATCGTTCAATTCTATATTTTCCTAAAAATTAAGTAGAGATCAGCAATTGAAACGATCGTCAGTCACTTGATCGCCCTTGGATATTCTTTGTCTGCTTCGAAAAGAAATTTTTTTCAGAGATTTTCCAATGCCGTTGTGACTTGACTTTTGTAAATCTTAATCCTTTTTTGGAGGTTGCTGGATATTTCTTCTTGTGCGGATGTCCCACAATATTCTGCAAAAAGATTTAGTTTTAAGAATTACAAAAAAATAACTTTGATTTTATACGAAAATATGTAGTTTTGTCGACATCTTTTTCAGTGAACGACCTTATATATGTGAAAAGATTTAAATAAGAATTTACCCTTATGGTATTTAAATATGTTTATAATAGACCAGTTTACGTAGTTTAGAGGTAATGTTTCATGCCAATAACATATGTATATTCTCATTCAAGACACAAACAAAAACTAATCTAAACTGTTTATTTATATCAGAAACTTGAACATAAATGCCACTTCTGCTTTTTTCTGATATATAGCGTGTACCACCTACCTTGCGCTCACCACATTTACATACATAATCGGCAATCTGTTCAAATAGAAGCAAAACAAACCATGTGATATCTTGTTTTATGATTCTATGCCCCGTATATGAAAGCTATGCGAAGAACACCACACTAAAAAACCGAGAAAATGTTTAATAGTATGTCGTTAAGTTTCTATTTTTAGTGAAAATAAAAGTCAGAGAAATTTATGAAAATATATCAGAAAGAAGAGTCAAGGAACCTGTTGTAAAGCTGTCTTGAGCAAGTCGTTAGAGATCCGGCTATAATAATGTTTTAAAGTCACACGAATGTACATACGAGTAAGATATGTATACGGTGTGAAGTGAGAAAGGAATAAATTGATATTTCAAATTTCAAAACAGATATATCTCTTTCCTCTTTCTAAAATATGATCGTTTTTGCAATAACATTCGCAAGTCAGTCGAATCGATCTTACCGACAGAAAAACTGTTCTTTTCCGAAACGTAAACAGGAACAAATTGATGATAATAGCCTGTGATACTTTTTCCTGTTGTAAATAGAAGATTACCCAGAGTTTACCAAGAACTTAACTTGAGAATAAGAGGAAACCCCCTGATGGATGACTTCTGACAAAACGTTCAAACAAATCGTTGTAAGTTACACAAATTCTTACGTACACTCAATCATACATAAGCGTCGTGTTTAAAGAAGCAATCTACGAATTTAAAAACAGTGTTACAGAGGGTATATGATTTACACTTCGAGTCAAGTGGTATTTTTAGAAAATCGTACCCGAGTGAAAGATACGCTTCTCTCAGTGAACGCTCGTGCTGTGGCATGAGATGTGTAAACAAGTAGTAAACGGAGGAAAAAATCTAGTATTTAACCATTATCTGATTTGATTTATTAGTTTTACGGAAAAATGTTTCTAAACATTTTAAAAATATATTTGACTGTTAATTACAAACGTCTGCGTTGAAATTACATCGTTAAAATTGCTTGTATATCGATTTTCATTCCGACCTATATTCTAAATTTTAAAGTAGGTCATTGATATCATTTCTTCTCACGACAAGAATGTCTTATACCTACAGATTATGAATGAAAACTGTATTGAAATCCATCGATACACACGGTGAGTTTTATCGATAGTTAGCATGAGCAGAGCATGCAATTTGATGAGCTAATTTAATGTTACGATCAATTTTGGTATTTGCCCCATTTTATTTATGCCAACTAGTGGAGTAATACTCTAAACTTCCTAGACTGATAATTTACAAAAAATCGCTCGTCAGTTACGTGTAATTTGATCTCATTCTTGCAGATCCTTTTACCAAGTTAACCCACTGCTTGTCTGTAATTACAAATAACCTAAATATCTTAAGATTTTTGAAGAGATTATCAGGAACAAATTAATAGAACATCTGGAAAAATTAAACGTCCTAAACAAATGCTAACATGGATAGAGAAAAAATAGATCAACAATCACTGCAATATTGTTCCTTTCTGAAGGAGTTTTCCCTAAAGCTTTAAAAATTAGTAAAACTATTCCAATTTACAAAAAGGTAATAAATCTTTTGCAACTGATTATCGATCAATTTCACTACCTTCCGTATTTGGAAAAATAATTGAGAAAGTAATTAACACACGACTAACTAACTACCTAATAAAAAAACAACTTAATATCTGATTCTCAATTTGGGTTTATTTCGAGAAAAGCAACATCATCTTCCATCCACAATGCCCTAGATAAAGTTTACAATGATCTGGATAGGAAACATATTGTAACTGGAATATTCTTTGATCCATCCAAGGCGTTTGATGTAATTGATCATTCGGTGTTGTTACATAAATTACAATTCATTGGTATTCATGGAATTGCTTATAATTTATTTCAATCGTATTTGTCGGAAAGGGAGGCTAGAGTATCAATGAAATTTGAGAAGAACAACATAGTGCAAGTTTTTGAGTCGTCTAATGTCAATATAACATGCGGAGTACCACAAGGCTCCGTTCTAGGGCCCCACGTTGTTTTTGATCGACGTAAACGATTTGTTTGCTCATTTGTCATCCTGTACATTGTCACAATACGCCGATGATACAAGCTCTATCATATCCCACACCACCCGCGACGGCGTATCTGCCTTAGTTGATCTGGTTGCCTCCGAAATGTTTAGCTGGTGTAGAAATAACAACGATCTTGTCTTGAATGGTGGAAAAACTAGTTTTATGAGATTCAGAACTGTACTTGATAAAACTGAATCAATGGCTTTGCACATCGATGGGAAAGTGAAACCGGAATGTAGTGAAGTAGGATTTTTAGGAATAACGGTGGATTCTACTTTACGGTTTGAGTCACACTATCATGAGTTGGAAGGTAGAATATCGTCGGCAATATATGCTATACGATCTTTAAAAAGTCAAGTGGGCATACAATGCTTAAAATTATTTTATTTTGCGTATGTGGAGACGCGTCTGAGGTATGGAATTGTTTTCTGGGGCAACTCACCTAATGCCAGGCGATTGTTTCTTTTGCAAAAGAAAATTATTAGATCTATGGTTGGGGCATTATTTTCTGAATCATGTAGTCTTTTATTTAAAGAATTAAATATTTTAACATTAACAGCGCTATACATTTATGAAATAATATTTTTTTACAAAACAAGCCAAATTAACCTTTAGCAAAAATAATGATATCTACAATAAAATGGAAACACGCCAGGCGCATAATCTTAATATACCTAGAACAAAGTTGTTTGAGGCTAGTCCGAGATATAAGGCTATAGTACTGTACAATAAGTTACCAGTAAATTTAAAAACTCCGTCAACTTTATCTCAATTCAAAGTTAAACTTAAGTAATTTTTAAGTAATCATTCATTTTATACTTTGAACGAGTACTTAAATATGTAATTTTATGTGTAACATTTATTATTTTTTATATTATGGACCATTTTAATTCTAAGTTTTCTTCTTATATTTATTAACAATTGCGTAATTTTTTTTGACAATGTCTATGTTCCTAGGGACCACAGCAATAAACTCTTATTAACTTATTATTTTTATTATTGAGATTAATGGAAGCTGTTACCGAAGCTTTCGATAAAAATGCTGCGACCTGCCGAAAGCCTTTCACTGCGTGAACCATAACATCTTGCTGGATAAATTGGAATACTATGGTGTGCGCGGTGTGGCTATTGACTTAATAAAAACCTACCTGATGAATAGAGAGCAGCAGGTTGTTTTGAATGACATCACATCGGAGACTCGCGAAAGTGATATAGGTGTCCCACAGGGTTCTATATTGGGTCCCCTTTTGTTTGCCATCTATGTGAATGACAAATGTAACCTGCATAAAAACTTTAATGTATGTGGATGATAATTCTTTCCTAGTAAATCCAGCAAATAAGAGTAAGGAAAACCTTGTTGATTACGTGTTGGGCAAGGCACAGGAAAGGCTTTCTGCAAATAAATTAAAAATCAATATTGGCAAAACATAGTCACTGCTTTTTTTTTACCACTAAGGCTCCGATGAAAGAGGCGGTGAAGTTCTTAGAGATTCATCTGGATGGCGTTCTAACGTGAACTGAACACATTGATAATATCCTTCCTAGACTAGCAAAATGTGTATATGCCATGCGAATGATCAGAGAAGTAGCCGGGGAAGAAACACCCCGCACTGCTTACTTTGGTGACTTTCACTGCAGCGTAAGTTAGGGCATACTCTTGTGGGGTGGATCAACAGTAGCACGGAGGGTATTTCTGCAACAAACGCAAGCAATTAGAGCAATAAAAAATGTAAATATAAGTAGTTAGTTGCAGGGAGCTATTTAAACAACTTCATATACCTACTCTTCTGTCCTGTTACATACTAACTTGTCTGTTTCACATGCATGGATCTACAAATTTTCCGATACACAAAGATATCCATGACACTAGATTTTATTGTCCCACTTCATCGCATCAATCGCTCCCAATGAAACATGAATTATGTAGCCGTGAAACTATACAACTCTTGACCAAAGAGTGTGAAAACATGGACTGATAGGCGCTTTAACATCTTCTTCTCCCGACGAGGAGTTCTTTAACCAGATTACCGATCTTGCGCAGCCACTTCCTACATAATAGTGATCTATGAAACTGCTGTTTTACGTTAGCAGCTACAACCTGCTTCTGCTACTTTTGGTTAGCAGTTTAAAAAGCTGCTACTTTTAGTATTTATGTTGATTTATACATACCCATTTTTATTTAAATACTGCTTTTAACTCACGAGTATAAAGATCGACTCCTGAGTTTGTTTTTATATATTTTATGTATTGTTTTGTTTTATATTTATATTTAATATTTTGACTAAAAATGCTGTACCTTACAACCTTTTGTAAGTAAATTGAATTGAACTGAATTGAAATTTAACCTTCGTAAATATTTTTCTGTTTTAGGTACAAGAATTGTGTTAATTTGTGTTTGTTTGTGTGTGAAATTAAAAGGAGAAAATTGCCGTAATTTATTTAGTTCGTTCGTATCGCCAACTATGGTTTCTATATACATTTTACTTTTATCATATCTCAAAAATTATAGCTTAAAAAAAGTTAGGTTAGAGTGGCTTTTACTTTACGTTTTTTTTTGGCTAATTTTAATAATAATAGAGTTGGAGGTACTAAAAATAATATAAACATAGTCTTGTTTTCGATGTTCCATTAGCTGTGCATTTTTTTTCCCCAAAAAGCAAAAGGATTATTCAATTGAGCTCATAAAACTGCAATTCTTTCCCCATTTGATGATACCTATCTATATCTTGGCTAATTTCTGAGATTCCTTTTCTGGACATCAGAAGGAACTCACCTTGTATATGCTTCTCAAAAAAAAATATTGATTTGTCTATAATTTCCTAATTTTCTAAATTAATTTATTTACTCAACCTTGTCACTAAATTTCAACATATATAGACATTTGGAAAATTTACTTTATCGCCTCCAAACCCTTTTATGATTAAATTTCATGGTTCTCATTCGGTATTCGAACTTTTACGACAATCGATTGGTGCGTGATACGGATTATATTATTGGTACTTCTTGCTCAGATTAACCTGTTCGATCTTATCGGCATCGGAAAGAGAAAGATCGTAAAGCAAATGCACGTTCTAGATGAAAACGTACAAAAAAAAGACTATAAAATGACGTTAAAATTTTCGAACCGGGCTTTTATCTGAATGCTAAAACCATGAAAGCGTAGTTAAATGATCGGTGTGTGAGAGTGACATTGCTTTGGGGCAAGTTATTTTGGGAGAAAATAAATTTTAATGGGTCAACATAAAAAGAGGATATCAAAATACAAACGAAATTGGACATAGTATGCGTACCTTGTAAAATTTATTATACAGCGAGTCTGAAAACATGATTTCACTTTTTTAATAAGGTTTATGTTGATAGAAATTACAGACTGAAGGAAGGTTATTGCAGGTTTTTATAGAATGATTATACCAGTTTTATACAATGGAATTATTCATTTTAGAGCATTTGATGTACTTAAAATAAAATCTGCATATAAATGGAACTGTTTTTTAAAATCTTTTTGATGGTGATTATTTTAACTGTCATTTAGAGACTTACAAAGTATCGTCAGATTTTCTTCATGGTCAGGGTAAAAACTGCACACAAAAAAAATATGTAGCCGTAATATAGATGCTTACAGGTTCCACTCAAAAATAAAATAGAAGTACTAATTAAATTCCTTGTCATGTTTAATGATTTTTGCCAAAAGTTTCTATTTGCCGGTTTCTAAACTTTTCAAATGCGTTGAGCAAGTTCGAGGATGTGAATATCGTTTTACAATTACACATGCCCATGTTTTGTCGGTTGTTGAAGAATCGGTAAAAACTCCCTTTCTTGAAGCCCATAAAGAAATAACACAAGTCCCCATCGCTAATTCGGTCGTTTGTATTTGTCTGTTCTTAATTTTCCGAACGTACAGTATACTTCCATTTCATTCTCCGAAAAAGCAAGAAACTCAAAAGAGATGGATACAAGATTGCTCTCATTTCTATAGATTGTTATGCTGTGTGTGTATGTATTGCTCTGATATTTCAGAAATTAAGTTATATTTTGAAACATGGAAGTTTTGCACTAGAGAATTTCGTAAAAAAATATGCGATTTAAATATTTCGCTGTTTCTTAATTGCATTAAACAACTTTGTAAATTTTGATAAAGGTGAAATGAAAGTAAGTCCCAATCTCATAAAACCTTTTTTATTAGCAATACACTAAAGTAGGCTCAAATTATTCAAAATACTAATTAAATGTAATAAAATTGTAAAGATAAAAAGAAATTGTAAATAATAGATTTTATCTTTAAAACTATAGTATTTTGAACGATTTGAGCAATTTTTTTTTTACAATTTGACTTACAACTTCTGTTTTTTTATTGCAAGTATTAAAATTTTTTTTCGATCTAATTATCAATTCTTCCTTAGTTCAATTTTAATTTAATTTTAATTTAATTTCAAAACTCAATTCAAAAAAAAATCACTAAATTTAGTTTAAATATTTTTACACATCCGATCCACATTTGTAATGTCCCCAATTTGTGCTTCCAGCTTCGGGCTGAAGATGAGTGGTTAACCATTTGAAACATGTCGCCATTATTGTATTGTTAATGAAAAAGAATTTGTGAGATTCGGACCTACTTTCATTTCACCTTTATTATAATCAACATGTGCTCACACAGAATCAACCTTGAAGAATTAATTTTGCAGATATGTATTGGATAGTAAAAAAATAAAACTCGAAAAAAAATTAAAGAAATACGGATAGGGTTGGAAGAACTTATTGCTTTTACTATTTATCTGCACGATGTTATTCCCTGAAACGCATGACATACCTTTTTTTGTGGAAGGCGTTTGATGTGGAGTCTCTGTAAACATTGCAGGCTCTTGACTTTTTATATTTAATCTCCCATTTCCTTTACCCATTAAATTATACGAGCCATTTCAGTATCCTAGTATCTTGCACAAATTTGTACAGGTTTTGGCTGGCTGATCGAAGTAAGGTTTTGGGATCATTTTTGTAATTGGTATCCCCAGATTGATGATTTTCTATAGGTGTCCTTTCATTGTTCACGGTCCTGTTAAGAGATCTGTTATAGTGCGAAGATGACTCCTAAACTGCAGTAGTTCTTCGGTCTTCCCTTTGATGATCCCTTAATAAAAGTCTTTCCACGAATTTACTTGGTTATGTTATTCCAGTACCTATTCTTTGTGTTTTTCTACGACTCAGCTTCTTACCTGCTCTATGTCTTCCTACACTTCTGAAGCAAACTTATGGTCTACATATGAAACCGATGACCCCTTTTTTTGTTAACTCATCGGCTTTTTAGTTTCTTTCGATTGCTGGATGTTAGGGCACCCACGACAAAGTAGCTTCATTGCAATCTATCTTCTTGCAGGCTATTCAGTTCTTTCTCTCTCGAATACATTACCAAATCAGTCTTGGTTGTATCTTAGGGTTTACTGGTAACCTCTGTATCGCCTGGCTGTCTGTAGCAAGATAGATCCGCTTATTTTCGTAAGCCCTTCGACTGCTTTAATTTGTACAATGCTATTTTGCTAGTGGTGCAAGAGTGATTATTATATTTCTCACACCGGTGTTTTCAGTTTTTGATACGTTTGTAAACCAGATCAATTCTCCGAAACTATCTGTAGTTGAATTGCATCGAGCTTCTCCGATTTGTAATTTCCAATTCCAAATTTCTGTTGGAAAGGTATATCGAAATAATGTGGTCTGATCTCATTCTCAAAAAATTATCTTCCATATGATGGACAGTATAATTGTGTGCCAATTTATTACTTACTAGTTTTTTGGAATCTAATATGCTCAGGTCTTTTCGCCCATTTTTCCCAAATGCTTTTTTTTTCATTGCTGCTGTAGGAATAGTCCTCATCGCTCCTGTTATTCCTAAACACGCAAGCCTCTGTATCTTGTAAGCTCAGTTATAGCAGTTTGCTGCTGCAACCTTGTCCACCATGCCAGATGCATAAGTTATCATGAGTCTGGCCACCGTGATGTATGTCCAATACATTATATTAGGACTTAATACCTATTTTCTCCTATAGAATCCTTTAACCAACATGAGCGTTGTCATTTCACTTCTTCTATCAGCTTTATTTCTTCACTCCGGAATTTTAGGGGTTCAAGATCATCTTAGTTCTTCCTGCTTCTGAATTCTATTACGGTCGTTTTGGAAGGACTAATATTTACACCATCCTCCTCGATCCTTACTTTTGCAACTAGTAAAGCGTTCTATTATTCATTCGTTTGCACGATGAATTATTTATGTGTTAGGATTATCGTATTTTTCGTGTACTGGTCTTGTTTCCGACATAAAAACATCAGTTTTATTATTAATATCCACTGTTTCGAAAAATTAGGCTGAATTCAATATTTATTCTAGTAGTATTAGTATTCAGTATTCATTACAAGCTTTCCCCTCTTCGTTAATCAAACAAAAATAAACCTTCTTTTATAGGAGATGACAAGCCTTCAATTAAATATCTTGACTTACGCATCCGTTTTCAAAAATCCTTGCTCCCCCATCGATAAATTAAATAAAATTCGGGAGCAGAATCTTCAGCAGGCAATCTATAAGTCAATTCCCTTGTATTTCTTTGTATGTTGAAAATACAGATTCCAATTTACATCGGTTCGACGTTATTCCAGCCATTTGAATATCGAACGCGCATTGCTCAACATTAATCTTATTTATCAATAGGTTCCTCAGGTACCCGCCGCGTTGCCCCTACTCCATCATAAATCGGAAATGACGGGGGCGGCTGTCTCTCGTAATAAATCAATCCCGAAGTTCCTCGGCGTCCGGGGCTCCCCCGGAACGTCGCTTGGAGTGGGCGAGCGACGAATTGATGGGGATATATTGTGAGGCTCGTTCCTCGTGTATACCGCAGACGTATTTCCAAAGTAATTCTTGGCGGCCGGGTTCATTTTGTGCTTAATCATCGAAGTCTGAGTGTCTGTTTGTGTGGCTGGGAGCGGACGTATTTGTCAACTATGTCTGAACGACAAAGTGGCGATTGCGATTTCGATATAGTACATATACAGGATGCTCATAGCATCTTAGTATCTTGTCCCAATATTTCCACAAATATTCAGCTTGGATCATTCGGTTTTCGGTTGATAATGGGAACGAAAGAATTGTCCCGAATTAATCAAATCTTTTGTAGTGCGGGATGGACGAATATTTACGTGCCTATGAATATTGGAGCTCAATAGTTTCATAGTAAGGGTTCAATTTATACATATCTTCTGATTGTTGTTCTTTTTGTTTTTTATTTGTGTATTTGAATTGTCCAATCTTTCTGGGTTTATATGATTTTTCAAGCAACCTCAAAGTTTAATGGTGTTTGGTAACCTTAGCCGGCAGTTAACAAAATTATTGTAACCAATACAGTCTTCTTATGTTGGAATTTCTTAATTTGACGAGCAAAGTATAGTAGAACCTGATACATTTAAAAGTGCGTGTTGGTGTGCCTAAAAATACCATTAGGATATAACTTGAAGAAAAAAAAAAATCATTGTCATCCAACTTTTCGACTAAATCTTAAGACTCATTGTCAGTATATGATAAATATTTTAATGAATAAACGATGGATCAAAAAAAGTAAATACAGTTCCAAAAACATGTATACAGACTCTATGTCATGCAAATCGCGAATTCCTTTTCAGAAACCATTGTGGTAAAATAGCTGAAATCAAAGAACAAAAAAAAGGAAAGATTGTGCTATTTTAAATACTTATTATTTCAAAAATAATATATTCTTGATAGTAAGTCTTAAAAATATTTATGAGATTGCACTCGCATCCTTATATTGCAGAAGAACTAAATACATTGATAAATATCAATTTTTTTAACATATTTTACTAAAGAGAAGTTTGCATATTTTACTACCTAATATATTAGTTTACTTGTTGACTTCCAATTGACTTTTTATCATCAGATTCTTCTTCTTTCTTTTTCTTCTTTGATCCTTAGCTGGCGATTGGCGAAGGTTGCCCACGCCACCAGTACGCTGCTGTAGGTGCCGCAGGATTTCGGACTTGTAAATCTATCTGGTCCTAGCTTGATTGAGGTCGAGATGCCGGTTCTTCAAGTCATCTTCCACTTGTTTTGTCCACGTTTTCTTTGGCGCGGTGCGTTGTACTTTCCACTGGACGGGTCGCTGTTTCCAGAGAAGTCTTTGTGGTATTCGGTCTGCGCCCATTTTGCAGACGTGGCCAAACCACTTCAATCGTCGTTGCTGGGTCACTTCACCGATGGCTGGTTGTTGTTGACAGTTTGTCCGAATGGTTTCGTTGGTAATGCGATCGCGCAATGAAATTCCCAGGATCTGTCGCAGACATCGCATTTGGAATACCTCAAGTTTGTCCAAATCCGGTTTAAGCAGGCTCCATGTTTCTGATCCATAGAGGAGAATTGGCAAAATCAGCGTCCGAAAGAGGCGAGTTTTGGTCTTCATGGAGATGTTAATCTTCTTCCACAGGCGCCATTTCAGAGAGGCAAACGCCGCGGCTGCCTGTCCGATCCTGCTGTGGATCTCTGCTGAGGAAGCCACTTTCTTCTCCTGAACCAGTGACCCAAGGTATTTGAACTCCTGCACTTGTTAGATCTGTACACCGTCTAGGTGAACGGTGGCCTGCGATCCATCTGTTGTCTGCACCTTGGTCTTGTCCACATTGATTTTCAACCCGTACGATTGAGCGATGCGAGCAATATCATAAAAGTGTCCGTTGCGTCGGCTTCGTTGTCTGTGAAAAAGGCGCTATCGTCGGCGAACATGAGGTCAGTCACTGAGTGATCGATGTCGAACTGTACTCCACGTCCGTCCGCGAATGTTTTCCTCATAACGGCGTCGACTACGATGTTGAAGAGTTGTGGAGAGGCCCCGTCGCCTTGTCGGACTCCAGTCTGAATAGTAAACTCCTCAGATAGATCGTTCCGGATTCGCACCTGGCTGGTTGAACCGTTGTATGTTGTTTGAAGGAGTGTGACGACTTTTTGGTGCACGTGTTCAATCTCCATAATGCAGGCCAGTGCACACAGTCGAACGCAGATTTGAAGTCGATGAATACAATAACTGTTCGCCGCCCATACCGGATTCAGTCCTCCATTAGTTGTCGAAGAGCAAAAATTTGATCGCAGCAGATCATCAGATTAGCAAACTGGTATCCTACAAATAATCCTCTCTAATTTTTTGACTAAATTTCAATGTTCTTTTTCCAAAATTCCTCATTTTTACTTCATTTCAAGTTAAGAAAAACTCCTCGTAGTTGAGAGTTGTAATTTATAATTTCTCTTCTATTTTTTTTTTTACAGTTTTTAATCAATAAGAAGTAAATTTCCTTTTTCTCTCTCTTCTTATGGCCGTGACACTTTAAATGAAACAATTCTCTTTTTTTTTGGAATTTCGGGTGACTTTAATTATTAAAAAAATTTAATAAAACACATATTTGTATACAAACGTTTCGACTTTAATAAGTCTTCTTCAGTGATTTGTACATAAAGTTTTTTTTTAAACCTGATAGTTTTAATGTTGATGTTACAGTTAGTTTTTGTAAAAAATATAAGATCTATATTAGTCATTTAGATCTAATTGTTAAATTATTTACTAACAATTCACATAAATTTAAAAATTTAAAATACTAGTAACACAAACAATATTTAAAATTGTTTAATATTAAATGTTCTCATTACACATTTACTTATGTATATACTAAAGTAAGCAACTAAACACGAGGCTACCTATGTTCCTATTCTAAGTAATAATTTCCTTTGATTATTAATAATAATAACGAATTATAAGAAATCGGTCAGCTATCAGTTGTTAATGTGTTTACGCAATGGAACCACTTTAAATATCTCCCAGAAGTAAGGAAGAATCATGGAAACACATTGCTTTGTCAACAGGACCTGGGAAGCAGTCCTAGACCTTGTTACCGAAAGCCAGCAAATTATTGTTATTTATTATTATTATCCTTTTGTTTTGGGAGAGGTTGTGCCATCTCCAGGTAGCTATTCGGTTCTTCGCACATCGTGGAGTTGTTTTTTTTTCCAGCAGCAGAAAGAAGAATAATGAAGTGAAAGCAAATAAAACAACAGCAGTACCCCTTCTAAACTTAACAATGACTTAACTCTAATCAATAGTAATTAAATCAACGATTTATTTTAGGTAGAAGTACTGGCTGTACTCGTTAAGGTTTCAAAAGAATGGATAATTGGGCAGCAGCCAAATAAGAGGCAGTATTCTTCTTTTTACATGTCTTAGCTTTCGTAAAACATCGTTTACTTCGTCAGAGACAAGCTAGAAAACAACAAACTACAATCAGTGAACTAGTTTAATGCGTAATTACAAAAGTACTTACATTAGAATAGTAGAAACAAGCGTTTAGAAAGCACGAAAAGCATATCACAGGATATCAAAGAAGGTTGGAGTAAGACATGTGCACATACGCAAGCGCAGAACTGAGGGAATATAGAGTGATAGTAAAAAGATGAATATGAATATTGTATAGTGGAGTCAAAAATTAGAAGATCGCATAATCGATAATCTGACCAATTATTTATTCTTTTGAAACCTCAAAGGTTTATGTTCTAACTTCTGCACGCGACGCATTTGTGAGTGGACATTCAAATAAAACGTGTTCCATTGTATATACACCCCCACATTCTTAATGCGAATCATTAATTCTCCAAATAATAGTAGTTAATAACCTGTCATTAACAGCCTGATACGACAAACTAATTCTCATTGGCCTAAAACGTGTAACGTTGCCAATAAATTTCCTATTCCACCTCCCATTTAGCTGACATTAACCCACACCTAATTATCGCACTATCTTTCCTAGATACTACCTCTTTCGCTGATCTATCCGCCCTCTTATTACCGATTGCACCCGCGTGTGCCCTAGTCCAAAAGGTTTTACATCCTCCCTCATATAACATATTCCAAGTATCTAGTTACAAATCGGTCGAATTTTAAAATTCTCTAATGTTTTTAATACAGATGAACATTAATTATAATTCACACATCCCATATATGTAAATTCCCACTCGTGTCTAATGTAATGTACAAACC
The DNA here is from genome assembly GCA_004143645.1 of Protaetia brevitarsis. Lineage (NCBI taxonomy): Eukaryota > Metazoa > Arthropoda > Insecta > Coleoptera > Scarabaeidae > Protaetia > Protaetia brevitarsis. The sequence continues at coordinate 1,420,310 of RXPK01000136.1, forward strand.
TGATTTATTGCAACTAATTTTGCCTGAAAATTATTACAATGATCCCATAATTTAAACTTTCAATATTTTTACACAGTAATTTCTCCATATTTGTTTCTGCTATCAAATATGATTGATTTGAAATTGAACTGGAACACGAAATATAGAAACTTAATTAAACATTTTCTTATTGTGTGCCTACATTCAATGAAGTTCACGAGCAACGTAGAATAGATTACCACAACACTTACCAGATAATAATCATAAGTCATGCTAAAGCGAAAGTTAAAATCTTAGGTATGCAAATCACATAGATATCAATTACTTTATGATAATGACAAGACCATACGTTATACCAGAACAATTTTAATTACTTGTTCGCAGACGAAACTCATTATTATAAACTATAAACTACACGTACTAAGATTGAATTTTCGTACTGAGAAAAAAATTGTGCAACAAACTCGGCATTCATTAATATTAAAAATCGTTATTGTTTCGCGCCGTCCGCAATTATGCTGCGACAATAGATACAGGTTCGGACGTGCTGCGTATGCACCTTTATTATTATTAATCTCAATACAATGGACGAAGTAGGAAATTTATGCTCCGTCGCATTAATATTAAAACTCGATTGTTAGGGCGTGCGCCTGAAGTAACCTCGTCTGCGCGCGCAGATAATAGTTTATAAAGAGCGGATTAATGTAGTTGTTATAATCAGTACGACGATTAGTAACTGCGAGACACTAAAGGATACTGTGATGAGAGCAAGGAGCAGAAATGGTGCGAATGTGAGTTCTTGACGATGGATAGTGTGACAGAATTACACCAGATCCATTTGTGTCACATTTTTACTCTGATTGGAGAAGACAAGTTCAATAAGATACTAAAATTATTTTTTTGTGTTATAAATTTTTTATCGAAAACGGAAAAATAGTGATATCTCATAAGAGATTTAATTTACATGTTCTTATATACAAAAATTCATCATTTAATTACGAAATATCCAGACAGAAATTATAATGAAAATTTTAAATAAGAAACTCTAAGGGAGACTATTAAAAAATTAATTACAATTAAAAAAAACATCAGAAACATGTAATTGCGACTATAATTCTCCATGGAATCGCACGAGAGGGACGCTCATGTGGAATGCAATCAAAGAAGTAATACTCATTAATGAACAAATAACTTAAGACACGGTTGCTTACTTACTGTGAAGCCCGAAATAACGGAGAGATAGCGTCGTTTTGGAACAAACGAAAGAAATCAACACACCATTAAAGTAGCAATACCCATTTATGAATAAATAACTGGAGATTTGATTGCTTAACACACTAGCTTGGTACTAAGCGTGGAGCCCGAAACAACGGAGAGATAACGTCGTTTTGGAACAAGCGAAAAAAATCAACACATCATCACAGAAACAATAACTTAAGACTTGATTGCTTGGCCCACAAACTTGGTGCTAAGCGTTGAGCCAGAAACAACGAAGAGGTAGCGTCGTTTTGCAGCAAACGAAAGAAATCAACACATCATCACAGAAACAATAAGTACCCATTACTAAACAAATAACTTGAGATTTGATTGCTTGTCCCACAAACTTGGTACTAAGCGTGGAGCCCGAAACAACGGAGAGGTAGCGTCGTTTTGCAGCAAACGAAAGAAATCAACACATCATCACAGAAACAATAAGTACCCATTACTGAACAAATAACTTGAGACTTGATTGCTTGGCCCACAAACTTGGTACTAAGCGTGGAACCCGATACAACAGAGAGATAGCGTCGTTTTGGAGCAAACGAAAAAAATCAACACATCATCACAAAAACAATAAGTACCCATTACTGAACAAATAACTCGAGACTTGATTGCTTGGCCCACAAACTTGGTACTAAGGGTGGAGCCCGAAACAACGGAGAGATAGCGTTATTTTGGAAGGAACGAAAGAAATCAACACACCATCAAAGTACCAATACTCATTAGTGAACAAATAACTTAAGGCTTGACTGTTTGGGATGTTGTTGCCGTTCAAGAAAATATCGTTTTTATTTTCTGTTTGACCGATCTGAGGCCTATACACAAGAACCCACACCCGGTTTTTTGACTTTAAGAATCACCTCATTTTTTTTTGCAGTTCGATTGGCGATATGTTGACCTGGCAGTCCCCTTAATAGTGTAATTAGAATTTGTACATCAAATGTCAAAATTAAATTGATATCCTAAATTATAAGTATTGCTGTGGACGGACACCCAGTTTTCGCGAGAGTTTTTTTTTAAGTTGCATAGATTTTACCATGTTTACTCCGCTCAGCCTTTGTCAATGTTTCGAGAGAATTTTCACAGATGTAAATTTTATTTTTATATAAGATTAAGTTAATGAGTTAATTGTTTAATTTATTTAATTAAATGTTTAGCTTTTTTTAAATTAATTTCATCCATTTAGATGTCTTTTATTTGCTCTTGTTTGTAAGCGCCTTTTCTTTTTTATTTTGCTGGAGATTTTGTGCGTTGCGTTGTACGCAGCTGTTGTTGTTTGTAAAACGACTGTTCTGCTTTGTCACGCAGTTTCTTGGTCGACTGTCAGCGTGAGTACATGGATTTTTAAATTGTTTGCTGCCATTTTGTTAATATATTGACGTGTGCACACTATAGATATAAGATCATTTGTTATTTTCGTGCAGGAAGATAGATTTAGTTGTAATTCTCTCATTATATTTTAAAGAATTAATTTTTTTCCGTTTTTCATTTTTCTGTTTCATTTTAGTTATTAATCACCTCGGGTTGGGTGAATAGAAGCTTTGTGCTTGCTTTTAGTTTTTCATTCTTGTTTTTTTTTTTTGCTACAATTTGTCCACGCTTAATTTATTTTATTTTATTTTGACGCCACGTGGATTGTTTTGAAAAAAAAAAAGGAATTATCTTCCTGAACTAATTAATCTTTTGCTTTGATATAGGATTTAGCATGGTCCTAAGGTTAATAATTTAATTGTTGAATATTCCATTGCAGTTTAAGCCTGAGAATACCGATAATTAATCGACGAAACGTAGCTGCGGGATCAAGAAAAGTAAGTGGGAGTAATTAAATGGTTTAACTTTTCGACCAATAATCCAGTACAAGCCAGACACATTTTACTATTTGGAGGTATACTGGTATATAGCTTCAAAGTTGTCAGGTTTTAAAGAACATGGAGGCACATAATAAATTGTTATTCACGTCCTCATGTCTTCTAATCCCAACTGATTAGGGCACATATTTCATATTCACCCTTACATAACGCGAACACGAAACTTGCCGTAAAAAATAAACACATTGTCTACGTAGATTATAGATACGAGCGTAAAATTTAACAACAATAGTGCGAATACAATACATCTAGTAAGGCGGAAAGTTATTTTTAATACGATTCAATGGTGACAGGCAACCGGGCGAACGCGCCCTATCCCGCATTTTCGAATCCGCACAAGGAAGCCGCGATGAATCGTTACGACATACGACTGGGGTACACATCCCACCTCGGACAGGAAAATGAAGTCGCAGAACGACGGAAACGAATTAGATCTGTTGTCTGATGATTTACGCGCATTCGGCATGACAAATACCTTTCTGCGGTGCGTATCGAATCGCGCAGCGAAGAAACAAACAATTACATCCACGTCCTGTGTGGCGCGGACGTTTAATTTGTGAGACGAGGGAACAGTGATTGTTCTGCGGATGGTGTGTGGAAAGGATCTCGATCCGAGGGAGTGGCCCACTTATACAATGTTGCTGCCTATATGTGCGTTCATTTAAAACGGGTGGTATCCCAGCTGCTCCCGCTGTATTAGATGGTCTCCGCTGATGCTTTCATTCGATTTTGATGGTGATTGATCGGAGTTCATTTGGACTAATCTCTAGAGGAGTTGCGTGGATGCGTTAGGAATAAATCAAGCCGAGAAATCCAGTTGGTTTACTGGACGTTACTGATTTTCTTTGATTTTAACAAATTGCTGTTTTCACAAGTAGTAACAGTATTACGTTGCAAAATTTTTGCGCTCTTGCACTCTGCTTTAACTTATCCTTCTATTATTAGATTATACGTCAATAGCATATATAGTAGCCTCAAGACTCAACTTTAGCATCTTTACTTTTTTGCATTGTCTTTAACTATCCGGCTGTTACACGTACATATATTGATTTATTTCATGTTATATAATAACTATTGCAGCAAACGGTGAATACAAAATATGTTTATAATCATAAATAATTTATTAAAAGAATTCGATGAATTTTAAACACAGATTTCATTTTTGTTGAGTCTTTTTATCATTTTTTACTTCCTAGATATTTACACTGAGAAAAAAATTTAACAACCATAAATAAAAATACAATTATCGTAAGTAAAAAGTTCAGCTGGATAGGGGACAAAAGCACAGATAACTTAACACTAGTAAAAAAGAGATCCTAAACACTGATACTAACTAGAAGCAACCTAACAATAAGTTACTTACGGTCTCCTTCATACCGGTAACTTATGAAGTTACTTATGATAATTAAACTGAAGCAGTTAAGTCAAAGAATATATGTAGTTGCAGTAAGCAAAGATTTGCCTTAGTCAAGTAGTAGGTGTATTGCTGTGAGTGAACTATTCCAGAACAGCTATCATACCTTCATAATTTATACAAGCTATTTGGATTACTTGTGATAAGGAAAGAGTATCATTAATGCATGTTCACTAATTACCTGATATATAGAAGGTAATGGTTTGCTATAAATATACTTACCTTAAATTTGTTTTTCAACTATAGGTAGTGTAGGAAACGAGGAAGTTTAGTGAATATTTATTAAGTAGCTTACTGTGTGAATAACTGATAAAGTACAAAAAAATTTCCGCAAATCTTCGATTATTTATACAACCGCAACTATAAGTACCGCGTACCGAGCAATGCGTAATTCAAAATTGTTTGCAAATAATTTTTAATTACTATTCAGTGTGCTCCAGCTTCGATTGCATTAATAATTGAAGGTTAAATTCGCATTTATTTTGCTAAAGATGGTACATAATACTTATTACTTAAGAAAAAAAAGCAGTATTATTAGTAATAGTTTTATTTTGTATAGGACAAACACAGTGACTACCTGATATGAATGAAAGATATTGGTTTCACTTTAACAACAGTTCTTTTTTTTAAATAATTTACGACGTAATGACTTATAAAATATTTTCCTTAATAATGAAAAAATGAACAAAGCAATAATAAAATATAAGGTAAATGGGGCCGTTATTTAGTTATTGAAATTATTGAAATCTAAACAAAGAACAAAGAGAAATATGGCTTTGAAGTTACAACTAATAACAAACAAAGAAATAATATACCTAGGCGGTAAACTTGCGGTTTCTGTTGGTTCTTTGCACTGGGCGTTGTCTCGGCGAGTTGATCCTCTGTCGACGTACGTGGCGGTTTTGTCCGGTGGTCGCCTTGAAAACGGCTACTTCGTCGGGGTATCCCTAACTGCAGGTGGCACTTTTACTGTCACTCATCCAGCGACGGCAGCCACACTTTAATTTCACCAGCGGGCGCAGATATCATCACAATGATAGGGAATTCAAATATCCCACCACGTGGTTTAAAACTGTAATTTTGAAACATCCGATTGCTTATAGGCTCGGTACTTCTTACGCTGGGATTCTTTATACAGATGGGGCCTTGAGTTAACCCACCCGGTATTTCTAATATATTTGCGTTCCAATTGGCCTACAATGACCGTACGCCACCCTTTTTCGACGACCTTTTCCCACGTCCGTAACTCTTACTTGACGCTAGCCCGCGCTTGCGCGCGTAGCCGTCTCGGGGACTATTTCATTACTCCGCCGCATTAGCCAATCAGAAATAGTAAAACAATCACGGGTGGCAGCAAAACTCAAATAATTATAGTTGTGGGAAGTTGTTACCTATTTAAGAAAATACATGAGTTTAATAGCGATCAGCATTGTTGTTACTTCTACTACTCATGTGCGTAGTTAAGTACGTAGTTATACAGTACCAGTAGTCATTAGTAATACGTTACTTACCACAAATTTGTCAGGTACGCTGTGTAATAGCCGTTAGTAAAAGCACTATTTACAGTAACAACTTGCATTCAGGAAACTGGGTTTAATTGCAGGTATTAATTAGCGAGAATAGTTCCGAGTAAAACTTTATCTATTGTAAATAATTTTTTATCAAGTAAACACTTTACTTAGCCCATTTTTCTAAGTGTAGTGTTTTATAATCATCTTTTATTAATAACAATCTTCTTGATAAATATGATTTTTCACTCCTCCCCTTCCTCACTTTTCCTCGAACCTGTGAAATGCCCTCTGGAACAAAAAATCTAAAACATTGCTTGTATTTACCTTTAACACTTAGACAAACTATAAATTCCATCCTTCCCTAAATTTCTAAATTATATGCAGCAAAACTATCTATTTTTTCGTTCAGAAATTAATGGGTATGTCACTCTCAGTATCTATCTTCAAGAAAGGTGTGTCTTTGGGGACAGGTTGATTACTGTACTACCGTTATTATCTTCTATATCTCAGAAACAAGTTTTTTTTTTATATAGTGCAAGGTATTATGCGCCCTTTTATATAGCTAATCCAACAGATTATCAATCTACATTTAAAATATGGCGATATAAAAGGTGTATCAATAGCAACAGGTATACCTTTAGTACCCTCCACCATCAAACTAAAGAAAAAAATAAATTTAAGGCTACCTATTCCAAACTGAACGTTTAAAGTAACCTGAAACAACTTAGGGGTTTCGACACGGCACGCCCGGGTACCCTTTCTCGTTATTTGAATACACCGGGACTACTTCCATATGTGGATTTTCGGGCAACGACATTGCATACTAACATGGGCCCTATCTCTGAGCGAGATAAGAATAAGGTCCAAATTAGCTAGCGCACATTAAGATAGGGATCAAGATCAAGCACACCTACATCTAGATCGCGCCGTCGGATAGAGAGGACGGTAGAACGGGCTTTATTGTATATCACGGGCACCGGATCGAGTGTCTGTATAAGGTGTGAAAAATGTGCCCTTTTGCTTTAATAGCGTTATTGAGATTCCTGCCCCGGCCTCGCTCGGCGGGTTTACCTGTTCTATCAAGTCAGTGGCGTAGTTGGGGATTGTATCGTGATTATGACTAATTACAGTAAATTATAATGAATACGATATACCTACTTCTCAATAAAGAAGAGCAAAAAATACGGAGGTGGAAAAAGGGACAGAATAAAAATATACATACCTAAAGAAATATATAAATAAAGAAGTATGTACCCGTTGCTGTTTATGGTCTGCAATTTTTCTCATTATCTTTACAGCATACACATATGGCAGATGTTAAGTTATTAGTTGTTTCTTTTACGTGACGCCTGTAGTTTAAATTATATAATAGACAGTGGTAACCCGAAGAAATTCACAACATTCTCTTTTGCATCTAAACTTTGCCTGGCTGTTAAGGTTAACATTTGTGTTTTGTTGTGGTTTAGACGTAACCCATTGCTCGCGAACCACTCGACTGCTTCAGCCAATGCTGTCTTTGCCTTGCTTAGTGTATTCTCACATTGATGTGTCATCTGCAAATAAACAAATTTTATCGCATTCTACGTTTCTCGGAAGTTCATTAAATATATTAAGAAGACAAGGGGTCCAAATACTGATCCTTGCGGCACTCCTTTGTCTAGTTTGGCATATTCCGATCTGATGCCGCCATTGATGGTAATTTGTTCTCTTCCTTTTAGATACAACGATAACAATTTGTGCGAATTTTCTCTAATACCATAGAAATACATCTTTTCAAGCAGCAGATCGTGATCCACACATTGTCAGATTGCAGCAAGTCAGCACCAGTCCATGCCCAATCAGAGAGCTTGCAAAAACAAACGCATCTATATTGCAACAGATCATCAGGCGATACTGGGACCACTAATGAACCGCAAAATACAATCAAGAGAGGGGACATGGAAATATATTCAGGAGCTGAGTAGCTTCACAGACCGCAATAAAGTCACTTTGCTAGGATGTGTGCCTGGATATTCAATAATCGAAGGAAATGAAGAAGCTGATGTGTTAGTAGGGAAGAGATCATTGGCTTCATATACAGGCCCAGAACCTGTTTTAGAAGTGTCCAAAAACACAGCACGAAAGCAGGTATGAAGTTGGGTGAAAGAAAAGCACAAAGAATAACCAGGCAAAATAACCTTTATTAAGGGATCATCAAAGAACAAGACTGAAGAACTACTGTCGCTTAATGGAATCGTCTTCGTACTGTAACTGGTCTCCTTACAGGCCATTGTGCACTGAGGGGAAACCCATAGAAAATTGGGATCCACATTGGAGATACTAACAGCGTGGATGACAGAACACTTATCAAATTTTGTGTGAATGCGAAGCTCGGGGTGCAAATAGGCAGGCAATCTTTAGCAATCCAAAACTGAATCCAGAGAATTACTCCTATCAACCAGCCAGAGATCTCCACAGATTAAATTATATCAGATGACTGATATAATTTAATGGATAAAAGAAATGGGAGACTAAATATAAGAAGCGAAGAGGCTGCTGTACTTTCGGAAGTTTCAGGTCGGATGACTTCCACAAAAAAAATGCATGAGAGTTTAAAAATTGAAAGGACGAGACACCAGAGCACATCCTATGTGACTGTCCGGCGCTTGCCCAACTTAGAGGTTCTATCCTGGGGGAGTTCTGGCCCATGCTACACTGGTCGAGTTCATTCTTCGCTTGGGTTGGCTCGAGTAGGCTGCGGGTGAGTGACCCCGCCTAGGGAAGGTAGCACAATGGGCCCAGTTAGAGTGGCTTACCCTTCCCAACCAATAATTCAGAATCCAGAATCCAGATATATAGTAAGTTATATGTATAATGAAGGACCACACTGCGACCTAAGCGATTGTGTCCCCTATTCTTACTGTTTTGCATCTGGCCTTCCAATCCTATTCCTTCCTAAAGTTGAAAGTAGGACATAAGAAGCCCTCAGGTTAGGTAGGTCTCCCTCTTCGATTTCACATGCTCCCAGGTACAACGCCCTCGAGTTGCACAGGGCTACGCAATTTGAGAGGAGATGGATGGTGTTTCATCCTGTTGCTCATAAAATCTACATTCAGATTCCTTCTCCGATCCGAGATTACTCAGGTGTCCTTTCAGTCTACAATGGCCTGAAAGTATTCCTGTTAATATGCGAATATTGTTCTTACTCAGGTTAATGCATTCTATAAACTCTTCTGGTTATAAGTTCCTAGAAGGGTTTTAGCTTGACCAATACTACCTGGATAGCTGCTGTTGGGCACGTTTTCATAGCCCTAGTTACGCATATGCATGTTAACCTTTGCACTTTCTAGAGGTTAATTCTCGCGGTGGTCAGATTAGTTCTTTTGATAGTAAATAAGTGATGATCAGTCTGACTATCGCTGTATACATTCAAAGCACTATTTTTGAGTTGCATCCCAGTAGGTTATATTTGTTCGACGTTAAATTTGCGTTAAGTGAAATTCATTATGTGAAAAAAAATACAAACTGGAGCAATATTAATAATTTGGATATAATATAATTAAGAGTATGAAAAAAAAACAGGTTAATTCATTAGTAAGTCCAGCAAAGTGTTGTGCGAGCCACTATTTGGATAATATAACATTCCAAACCTACCATGTTTATGTGGGGAAAGGTCTTATGATAACGGTACACCCCATAATGGAAGAATCAAAGAATTGGAAACTACCATTAGCATGGCAATTATTAGCTCAAAGACCTTAGAGAATGAGGGCAATATCGAAATTGATTCGTTTTTATACATAGTATATGGATAGAACTTGCACGATTTTCATTTCATTAGGAAACGTTTCTTCCACTATGCATTTATTTATCTTAATGGTTAATGGCTTAACAATACTTTAGGCAATGTTCCTTAAGGGATTCGATGAGATTCCATAGTGCAACATCTTGAGATGGTATTTTGTTGATTTTGGCCGAATTCGACTTCAATTATCGGAACAAAGTAGCATGACTTTGATGTTTTTGGTTGTTCTTATCAACATTTGATGAAGGATCAAGCAGTAACGAGGCAGGTTTTTGTAGTACCTAGACTAAGAAATGATCATTTAACGAGTCGGTTATTGTTGCCTAGATTTTTTTTCCACCTAATTTATGAATCATCCTCCAGTTTGTTCTTGCTTATTATTGAAGTTTTCGATTTCATCCATACAACAGTAGTTTACAGCTATTTTGCAAATTGGATTTTGATTATCTTGTTTGGTCCGCTAAACTCAAAAATTGCATAATTTTTTTTTTATGGATATCTTTTCGAGATATGAATTTTTAAATTTTCAATCTATCTTCAAACAGAAATGAACATTACAAACTCACTCTATTCTCTAGAAAGAGTGGATAAAGTGCAAATATACTCAGGTTATTATTTTTTAAGTAAAGTTTCTGTTTTTACGAAAAGAACAATATATTGCTTAGAAAATCCTAATACCTTGTTGTTTTCGTAAAGGTACAATAACTATATGGAAAAAAATCAAATTAGCTATATTTCTATGATTTCTACTTTTTCCTGGAGATAGCGCGCCTATTGGATTATCATATTGGCTACGAAAGTAACCTTTTTTTTCATAATGTAGTTGATTGCAATGAAACTGCTGACTGATTGCAAAATAGTTCGATTATCTTTACTTTGGTATCTTACAATTAGATCCATCATTTTTAACTTGAGATATGGTCTAAAGTCTAGGTAAATAAACTACCTCCGAGGAAATCAACAAGCAATTCAAAAATTCATATCGAAATTTATCCATAGAAAAAGATAATAATGTGATTTTCGAGTTCAGCGCGCCAAAAGACCTAAGAAAAATATAGTGGCACCTTATTTGCAGACTTTTTCTTCAATTTGTAAACCAGTGTAATTATTCTTGACTTCGTTCTTTTAAAGTCATTTAAGAGGATATTTACTTTAATAAGTATCATAAAGTTATCGAAACTTGACACCGCCAAACTATGCTACGCCACTGCCCGTCACGGTTGCTACAACAGATCATATACGGTGGAAAAAATTGTTACCAAACGACGAACAAGAAAGAAGAAGAAGAAAAGAAAAAAAAGAATAAATTAAATCCGAAAGGTCTCGGGTCCCGGTTTACTCGCTCCATTGTGAAATTCAATTGATTCCGAGAGAGTTCTACCTTAGCTCATAGGATCGAACGAAGGAAGGTTAGCCGGTCGAAATGATTCCCCGCGTTATAATGATGCGTAAAGATTAATAGCCGTACACGGAATTGATTTATTTACGTGTCTCGATCTTTTTTCGGCCAAGATGAAAATACAACGAGAGTTTGCTAAACGTGCATCCGCCAGCATTGCGTCGTTTCGATTTTTACTCGCACAAGAGGATTTCAATAAGCCTGGCTGACTACTTTGTTCACGAAAACGGTACCTGCAGTTTATTGATAGGAGAATATTTCTTATTGTCCCATCTGCACGACCGCAACGACAAAAAGTGTCAGCTTTAAGAAATTCTTTTGTAAATGACGATTGCCCAAGTCACGACATGTTTATTGCAAGATCACATTGATATTTTCATGCTATTTACCTGGAGAAATGAAAAAAAAAACGTTTTCCAGCATGAGTTTTAGTAATAGTCGCATTTTTATTCCAAAGTAGCTTGCATAGGTTCAAAAAACAAAAGCTCAAAAACTTTTTTCCGTATTCCCATAGTGCTCTTAAATGCCATCAATATTGCTCATACATCAAATTACTCAAATAAAAGATGGTTCACAAAAACTAAAGAAGTAATAGATTTTAATAGACAAACACATACAATTTACAAAATTAATTGTCAAAACGGTGAAGGGGTATATTAGACAATCACAACAATACATAGAAAAAAGAATTTACTCTCACAAATATAGCATTAATACACAAAATGTCAACTCTCACAAATTTCATACGTTCTCTCACATCACTATACTTATTTGTTTGTTTACTGCGTTAATGTATGGTTCGTTATTTACAAATGATTTATGTTAAGTTAAACAAATGTTAGTTATGTAATAAAATTAAAACATTTTGACAACACGGCTAAAGTGGAAAAAAAAATAAGGAAATGGAAATAGCTAATAAGTTTAATAGTGTATCTTAATTATGTTAACATTAAAATTTATGTATTGCAGGACAAAAAATATAATTTTTGAAAAAGCAAAAAAAATAAAAATTCCGAAACGTAAAAAGTCTTTATAATTTAAATAAAAAGACCGGCATACCCAAGAAAGGGGTATGCCGCCAACAAAGAAAGAAAGTGTACTATAAAGCTTTCCTAAATGTATTTTTGATGGCGATGATTGAGAAGAAAAGCCACCTGATTTTTCTTTAAATATTTCTTTTTGGTTTGAGGAGCGAATTTGTGCGCAAAACTTGGATCAAAGACGTTTTTTTTGGTGCATTATAAACTTGATAGAACTTCAAAGGACGACCTTGAAGTAAGAATGGAATAACTACCGTACAAATATTATTCCTGTATATAATCCAATCTGGTTGCTTTCTTATTATTAAAATTACTTGATGAGTGGCTTGATTTTCTCACTGATTGACGTTCCTATCATCGAATGAGAAATGACTCATGAGATTACTTTCGCGTGCTACATATTCTACGGTGAAATAGCAGTTCCGGAACAAATAAGATATTTTATTAGTTGCTTATAATTGGTTTATATTGTATTAATTTAATAAGTTATTTCACGGATACATCAAAACGCTTTCTTGATAGTTTAAAAACATACATTACATAAGTAGATTCTGAATTTACTGCAGAAAGAAAAATTAAAAAATACCTTATCTTAGAAATTATGCCAAATGTATCTACACCATTTTTGTTGATACATATCTCAGCTCCGTACAAAAAAAGTGAGGAAGTTATAGACTTATAAATTTGTAGTTTAAGGCATAAATTAATGCTATATATTGGGTTTCTTATGTCAATAAATGACCAATATCTCCAAATCACTTTTTATAACATAAAGAACGGGCCTAAAAATTAACAATAAAACACTTTTTTTGGTTATTCCAAATTTCTATGGCTTAGACTCACTTTGGGATAATCCTCCTCAAATTATGTGAACATTTATACATAAATCTTACCTTTTTATAAACCCCCACACAAAATAGTACAACATTGAAAGTCGGGTAATCTAGGAAGCCACAAATCTCGGTCCCAATTCCCAATCCATCTATTCTCAGTGCCATTAGTTAGTTAAGTTTAATAAGTACTTCTCTTAAGTAAGTGCATCATTGTAGAAATAAAGTCATAACAAGACTTTCAAGCAAGACTAGACTATTATAGGTGGTTTGTTACGGGGTTCGTTCGTTCTCCAACTAAAAGGTCTCATCGGATCGAAATAATTTAGTCAAAACACAAATTGTTGGGTGACACTGTATATTTGTTATAAATAACACAGAATAATAAAAATACAATGGAAATACAAATCTTAACATATAGGTTGACACCTATTACGATCAAAATTGGTGTTCGCTCTTAACCTCTATGCTTAACTAGTAATATAAATTATATATAATGATCGTGCAATAAATAAATTTAAAAATAATTATGATGGTATTTAAGAAATATAAATTCGAGTCTTAATATAGGTTAGTAATTTCGGCTTGAAGGTCTATTATGATGTGATAGGATTTTAAAGATAAATTCAAATTTTAATACGGTACAACAAAAGAAAGAAAAATAAAATATATGTAAAACTTAGCTGGTAACTTTTGCGGGTGTCGGTGTATGTGTCTGGGAGGGTATTTAGCGCGTTACGCTGGTGTCAGGCGTGGTCCAATTTGCTCCCCCATAAACGAGTAGCGGTGCAGGTAAATTCTACGATCAGGATTTGGTCCCCCAAATTAGGTACTTCTTTCACCCTAAGTTCAAATCAAAACGAAATAGGTCCTAAGGACAGGACCGGATTACCAAAACTAATAAAGTTAACAACCGAGAGAAAAGTCAGCTTACCAGTGACCTAAAGATGACGCCATTAAACCAAATGAATGCCGGCTTAACGCTACTACTTGTAAAACCCTTTTCAGGAAAATATCGATGCAACAAATACTTCTCCTGGCAGCCCCAGGTAAAACAGAAAATGCACTCGATATTAGCGGTTCCTCACGTGACAATATCCCACAACAAACGTGGTAACTAATAAAATTTTCACAGAGCAACTTGACAGCGCGTGTGTGAGATGTAAGAAGCTTCTCTGTGCGTCTCCCTTGCGTAACGAGAGGGCGGAAACAGGAAATGCAACGTTGATCAAATAAGTCACGGACAAACTAACAATGCGGGGTAATTCACGCAAAAGAAAAGGTTTTAATGAACGAAACTTGAACTAATAATTGAATAATGAAAAGCTAATTTAACGGACAATGAATTACTAATAATTTGGAAATGAATAACGAAAAATGGGACATTACTTTTGACTATCACGGTTAAAGATACGTTGGAATCAGCAAGAAGTACGAAACCTCGCTGCTAGATGGCGTTGCAGGGTCTAATTTTTAATTTAATGAAACAATAATTGTTAGATAAAATCCATAAATGAAACGATGGCAATCCAACGGCAACAGGTTGTAACAAAAATTGGAGCACGAAACTAGTTTTTCCGTACGCATTCTTTTCGCCGACGAATGTTGCTTTACACGTGATGGTATTCCCAATTATTATAATACACATCGTTGGTGTGATTTAAATCCCCGTTTAGTTTCAATTACAGTTTTTGTTTCTGTATTGTTACTGCATCCGGCAATTAAGTTTCCCAAGGACTATATTTCTAACACCCTGTGTATGACAAAGTACACATATATGGTTTCACAATCCAAATGCCAAATAATTTATTATTAAATACTGAAATTATAAACAGAATATTGCTTCAACAAAAATATTAAAAACTTTGGAACTTTACAAATTTCCATAAGCACATATACATCGTGAAAGTATTCCGTCTAAAGGGGAAACGGAAAAATAGACGACGAACTTTTTAATATGTGTACTTGACTCGTCGGCAAACACGGAGCTTGTTGACAAAACTCGGATATGACCGCTGTTCTGGGGTAGCGCTGACGCGGCAGTATAACTTTGAAAGAAATACTTCTTCCGTCAAGTTAAATATTTGCCCAAGATATAGCGGAGACAAATGGAAATTAATACAAAAAGGAGCGTATGCGTTATGAATAATATATTTCGAGTTTGTGTTCTTTCCCTTCTCCATTGCCTAGGCATGTTTGTTTTTCTTCCGTGTTATGTGATTAGCGAGTCCTTAGGGAGCATATTTGTTATATATATTTTTTTCGTGTAGCTATGTTTAGATAATGATATGAATATGATATTTACTTGAAGTGTAACTTCAGAATATACATATTACCTAATTATCATTGTTGCTACTCCGAGCCTACTAACCTTAATGAATCTTTTTTTTTAGTCAAAGTGGACGTTAAATAAATGAATATCTACTTCAAGAATAGAAGTAAAATTCCTTTGGGACGTGTCAAATTCTTTTAAATACCTCTCGCTGGAGTGCTCAAATACATCACGATTCTACTTAACAAAGACAAATTAATGGAATTAATGAAATACTACTTGACCATAAATACTCTTTTCTTGGTTGTCACTGGATATTTTTATAACGAACTGCTGGATAGTCATAAACTCCCTTGGATGTTTACACACCTTTAAAATTGATTCTAGGCCTATAAATTTTATGATAACATCTTTATGTGTTCTCCTATAAATATAGTTATCTTGATCGAGAAGGCTCACGCGGAACAATAGGACTTTTAGTTTAGTAGGAATTATAAGAGGAAGCTTAACTGCATAAATGAACTAAGAAGGAATTTTTTGGATTCCTTGCTGTAAGTGCAATTAATTTTGATTGGCAATGTGATGAAAATATGTGATTTCTAGAATGGCCAACTTTCATCTGCGCGCCAGGTCAGTACTAGGTTTCATATAATATATGTCACATTAACGTTTAACACAAGTATGCAATACAGTGTCGGAAAAGAGCAAAATTATTTATTTATTTATTTAACTATAAATATTATATATAACCCCTCTAGTATAGGATTGCTAAAAAGTTTGTAGCATTAAATATTTCAAGATTTTTCTCATTAAACTGCTTTCGTCGAAGAATGAAAAGCAAATTTAACTGACAATGAATTACTAATTAATTTGGAAATAAATAACGAAAATGAGACATTAAATTTTGATATCTTCACTGCTAGATGGCGTTGCAGGGTCTAATTCTTAAATTAATGAAATAAAAATCTTTAAATAAAATCCAAAAATGAAGCGATCGCAATCCAACGGCAACAACATTATGAGACAACGGTCGTTTTCTGTATTTTCTACTTCGGACATCGTGTTACATTTACAATGCGTAAAAGGTTAACGGAAAATTGTACTATCTCGCATCAAGACTCGTCTAACACTGATACTAGATACTAGACACACGAATCGGAGGGAGTGATTTTACTGCCTTGAAGATATACTATGGCTAAACGTTCAACATAGCGCGAGGCAAGTGCATCCCGTGTAAGCAGACATGTCTGACCACTCTAGTGATTTTAGTAGATTTGCTTTAAATTGGGTTTTAACGATCTTAATCATAATTTCTTTATATTCAACGATATAAAGGTGCTAAACACCTCTACATTTTTGCGATGTACATTGTGTGAAAAATAAATCATACATAACAAAATACGTCGCTACGAAAAAAGGAGCTATATGCGCTTTTGCTAAGGCAAATATTCTGCTGTCAAAAATTCGAACCTTTTCAAAATTATTTTTAGAAAAAGCTTCTTTCAGAGGAATTTGCTTTACGTAGATATTATTTATCTAAATGCTTTTCAAGCGTGATGACGGATATAAGGTCAAATATTATATACAGAGCGACCCAAATAAGAGTTCACAAACAAAGCTCATTTCTTCATTAGTTATATCAATTATACAATATGAGGGATTTGTAATAGTAGTTGCATATGTTATAGGATTTAGTTTTGTTTTTTTCCGAATAAATTGTTCGATCATTCCTGAAAAGAAGTACCCCCTTTTGTTGCAAATGAAAATCTTTTATTGCATTTATTTATAAGTAAAGATTCTAAATAAAAGTTTTTATTACTAATTCTTCTCTCTATGTTAACTTTTGTTTTAACTAAGAGTAATGCTGAAAATGTGTGACCCTCAGGTTCCAAATAAGCATCGATTCTGGGTCTTATATTTTTAAACACATTGTTTAACACTGTTTCTAATATATCTCGTATAGCTATAGTAATTACTGCTTTAGTCAAATAATTCTATTTTTCAAATACCTCAATAAAAAAATCTGGTGATCTTGAAGGCCAATGATGCAACCCATTAACTCGTCCTCCAATAAGTTTGCCTAAGCTGTATGTGTTGTGACTCGATATCATCCAGTTCTTCAAAAAATTCTATTAAAGTTGTTTGGTCACGATTAGCAGTTACGCTACCTTCAAAAAATGTAGGACCATGATGCGTCTTCTAGACATCACTATCCAATCTTCACAGGACGAACTGCTGTCTCAAAGATGGGGATTTTCAGTTAACTCTGTACACTTAAAAATGTTTGTAATTCCTGTTCGAAATTCCAGTTACGTACACTGGAATTTTTTTTTTAGCGTGTGAGCGTCAACATAACCACTTGGATGGATCAAAGGCTCAACAGAGACAAGCTTCATGGCGATAATATTTAATTTATCATCTCTCAAAGTTTAATTGGATAAAGTACAGTATCTATCTTTTGGCGGATAGCAATATATGTTTACTAGACCAAGAATAATACTTTTTGTAACGAAATTATTTCATTACATTACAATGTAGGCACACGAATTCTTGCAAAAAAGCTAAGTATATAAAAGGTATAAAACTCTTTGCTCTAATAATATTGTCGTAATGGTGTGTATAATAAGTATGTCCATTCTCCATTTTCATCATGGTATTCATTTCGGAAATAAGATTCTTAGAGAAATATCTATTGTTGCAGAAAATGTGCCATTATTCCTACTTATTATAATCTAGATAAGGTAAACCATTTTGCTAAACTACTCTCGCACGTCAATCTAAAAATGTTTTTTTGCAATCGTGATGAAACAACAGATGTTCTAAGATATTGTTTATTGTTGAAACCTTATATCCATCAATGTCTACATTCCAAACAACCCCTACCTATTTCATACCCATGCATCGGAAAAAAAGTTAACGCGGAAATCAATTCATTTAAACCAATTATGGGAATATTTATTTATATTCCTCAATAATGCTGCTTCATACATGACAAAAGCAGATCGATTATTGAAGGAGCGTGATTTGAATATGCTTCATATTATTTGTATAGTTGCATGCAACTTTTGGGATGTACACAACCTTATTGGTTTAGTCAAAAAATATTTCTAAAGGCGCGATGCTGAGGAGCTATGTCCAAATCTAATTTCCTTACCATCTAATCTAATCATTATGCGAGGGTGACAGAAGCAGATTTATATTATAGCAAAGATATTGAAAGTTTAAGAAAAGTTATTTTCAGTTTGGGACGGTGCTAGGAGTGGTAGAAACTGTAATAGTATTCTTCAAAACTTAATTTAATACGGCGAATAATTTTTTTTAGTCATTCATCAGAAGCAGTTGCTTATTTTGAAAAGCGAAATTTATCAAAAAAAAAGTTCTTAATAAAAATTTTTATTTTGAACTACCTATATTAAGGTATATTATTAAAAATAATTTGTAATATGAACAATTTAGCAGCGCAGTTATTGAAGGAATACGAAACATTAAAAAAATGTTAATGATTTTTAATACAAATACTTCTTCTAGTTATACGCATAGCTTTTATTGTTTTACTTTTGGGTGGTATCACTTGTCTAGTATGTATTTGCTGCCAGTATCTTCAGTGCTCTCACAATATGCATATGCCGTGCCACTACGTAAAGAATCAGTCAAACATGATTCAATAATAACTAAAATAAAAAAGTTTCTGTCAAAATACATTTTCTGCAACTCCATTTAATTAATTTTTTAAAAATTTAGACGCCATCCACAAATGGAAGTGATCGAAATATTATCAATGAAACCAAATGGTATATAAAATTAAACCGATTTCTGTTTCCTTTCCCATAAATTCCTCATTATCTCCCATTGACCATAAACCTTATCTATACATGCATACTATCTGATATCGATCTATACGCCAGATACTCAATTTGGATGAATGAAACCAGGTACTGCAGTCGAAGACTGAGGAAACGTACACCGCACCAGAGCAATAAACCACCATTTACGGTTTACTAAAACTTGAACTTGTACAATCTGTCGGCCCGTAACAGATTCGACATGCCGTAAACTACACCTACGAAAATCTCAATGCTTTCTAGTCGAGTACCCGGTTGTAGTAGTATGTATGCACCTCCGACCCTGCACAGTCAAACGTATATATCGTAAGTAGACAAGTAGCGATGTAAAGAGAGTGGCTTACGTAACATGGGCAGTTTAAATTTTTCTTTTTCCTTTTCGACGAGTGTGTCCTTTATAAGTGCTTATGTATATGTACGTAACGTTTTGTATGTAGGTTTACTAGCAGCCGTTCACTGTCAAAAGGTAATAGTAAACATCGGCGACAATCAAATATTTGCGGTAAACCTACACTGAGGAAAGTAGCTGTTTGGAGTGAACAGACGTGTGTGTGCCTAAATGATTATTCTTTTAATGCGATGAATATTGCGGTTAATAGTATACGAGCCGCTGTGTTGTGCTAATTTGAATATTTGTGAATGGGTATTGATGATTTTAAAGTATAATTGCTGCGAGTAGGTGCATTATAAAATGATTGTGAGGCTGCATACATTATTTCTGTAGAGAACTTAATTGAAACAGTAATTAAGGATGAAGCTTTTCTAGATAGCAAAAATGCTTTAGCATTTAAATGTTGACGATTGTGGAATGAATTAGAAGCGTTAACGATCTGATGAAGAAATATTGAAAGTTATCGCTAAAAATAAATAAATGCTTAATGCTTCCTTAAGCGAGGCTGTGATATTTTTAAAATCCAAATGAAAATGTTCTAAACAGCAGCGTAAAAAGAAAATGAGATTTGTATAGTTGAATTATCGGCAGTATTATCTATTAATGCATTTGAAACTTTATGTTACAATCGAAAATATAATAATTTATAGATATTTAAAGTTACTTTTAACTTACTAGTTGCTTTTAGATAACAATGCAAAAACCTGTCCCAAAAACTTGAAAACTTCATCATTATAATCTTAAAACTCTCAAAAGGGCAATGAATAAATGGGTATTTCAGAAACAAGAACAATCTTGAAGTGATTTGATGCCTCTTATAGCCATACCTACTTACTACATACTGCTTAGGAACACATGACAAAAATACTTCAAAGTGTGGTGCTGGTAATGCTGCAAACTTCTCATCTCTGATGATGATAGCAAAGCAAAGCAGACACACTGAACTACACTGAAGTTCAGCGTGTCTACTAATGATGATAGCTTTGCTATCGAAACGTACGTCCAGTTTAGTGCAGTTTGTGGTGAGGGGTCTAGGAGAAGTTTGCTACTTAGGAACGGTTAAGTTTAACAATTTGTGTGTATGTTATATGAATAAACTATTTGTTTAGCAAAAACAGTAATCATAATGATAGCGTTTGATAAGAACAAATACAAAAAAAAAACAAAAATAAATGAACAAATCTTGAAATCAGATTTTTACTATAGTATTTTTTTTCCTGTGGGAAGAAGAAACTTCTTTAAAACTTACCCATATATGTGAGAGATTCGTTCGCATTTCCTATGCCATTAGTGGTAAAAATAAAAAGATCAAAGGGAAATGAGAATCTCGAATGATACACTGATTAGGATGCGTAAAAGATTTTACTGTTATACGCTACTAATTGTCGAAGAAGGTTTTTTTTAGCTTAGCACCCAAACTTTTTCGAAGAAAACTTGTTGATTTCTCTTTGGATTGTCTTAAAAACGACGCTATCTCTATGTTGTCCTGATTTCATCGCCTACATTACAGGTTATCTATTACTCGATCATACTCTAGTATCGACATCCATAGACTGTACTATCTTTCTCAAATTAAATGCGAATTTAAGCCCAATAAATTCTTCATTATTTATGCAACCGAAAATAGAGTACACTTAAATATTAATTAAAAATGATTGGGGAACATATCACTAGGTATAGAGTACTTGTAGTTTCGGCTGCATAAGCAATCGATGATTTGTAGAGCTTAGATTCGCATTTAATTTGAGAAAGATATTACGAATGTGTTCCCTCTGGCGTCTTCTTCATAGAATTTCGATCAAATTTTAGGTGTCATGTTTTAGATTTCATTTTCTTGACATTTTTGATTTTGACTAATTCATTCATAATCTCTTTTACACCGTTTTATTACAATTCTTATAAATATATCTGTTAATATAATCACATGTTGCAATCAAAAACATTAAGTTAACGTCCATCCGATAAAATTACGTGTTTTCATGCAACACTTTTCTATTTATAGTGAAAATAAAAGATGTTTGCTTCATTTGTGCAATGGCACATTAATACTTGAAATTATGAAACTTGCCCTCACCACAAACTGCACTAAACTGGACGTACGTTTCGATAGCAAAGCTATCATCATCAGCAGAAAGACTGAACTGAGTCTGCTGATGATAATAGCTTTGCTATCGAAACGTACGTCCAGTTTAGTGCAGTTTGTGGTGAGGAGTCTAGGAGAAGCTTGCAGCATTACCAGTACCACAGTTTGGAGTAGTTTTGTCAACTGGTACCGACCTAGTAAGAAAAATGTCGTCCAATAAGAATGAATGGCAAAAAAATTTGCTCACAAAATTGCTCTAGATGATAAAAAAGAGTTACCTCATTATAACCATAAAACCATAAATTGAATTCGGTGTTTTCATGTGCTCTTGTCTCACTTTTTATCTGTCTTAATATTATTCTCACCTTGAAAAACACATGGTTTTATAATTTTTGGCCAACTTCATGTATATTGGTTATTTAAGGCGTCTAGGTAAATACTAGTGGGTGGTATTTAAAGGATTTTCCTGACTGGGATCATTTCGAAATTAGGCAGTCATCATTCCATGAGAAGCGAGGTTACTATGAGCGCATATTAAAATAGTTTAAATAAGTATTAAAGTCTTCATTTTCACTGTAAAGGAATAGTATAGATTATTGAAGAGCTATTTAAAATTAAATTAAACCATCCACACTGTAAAAAAAGTTGCTTACAATTTTACCGGTAAATTTGCTTCATAAAGTAAAATTTCTACCATCTAGTAAATTTCACATGCTGATGATACTAGTGGGTGGTATTTAAAGGTTTTCCTGACTGGGATCATTTCGAAATTAGGCAGTCATCATTCCATGAGAAGCGAGGTTACTATGAGCGCATATTAAAATAGTTTAAATAAGTATTAAAGTCTTCATTTTCACTGTAAAGGAATAGTATAGATTATTGAAGAGCTATTTAAAATTAAATTAAACCATCCACACTGTAAAAAAAGTTGCTTACAATTTTACCGGTTAATTTGCTTCATAAAGTAAAATTTCTACCATCTAGTAAATTTCACATGCTGATGTATTTTTCAAAGATTGTACTGTAAAATTCGTATGTAATATTTATATGAACTGTATATTTGCCGAATGCGTACAGTTAAATAAACTAATAACCAATCACATTGCGGCGTATTCAAATAAAAATAAATATAAAAGATCCTCAAATTTTTACCCAAATTTAAATACCCCAAAAAAATGTCAATTTTACATTTTTAAATAAATTTTGATAGTAAACATAAAATTGTACATGTTTTTTCCTGTATTTTCCTTTCGAATTTTTATTACATCTTAAACTTACATGAAAAAGCTATAAACTTTACCGCAATCTTTTTTTCCATGTTAAATATCTTAGAAAAAACATGTAAAACAAAATTTACATGATTTATTGTGCTAAATTCACAACGTTATTACATGTAATATTCCTAATTTACCATGGCCAAATTACTGTAATTTTTTACAGTGCACCCTCTTTAGATTTGGGGTATGTTTTAGCAAGATATTTAGTCACCAAGATTGAGAAATATCAAAGAATTGAAAGGCTTTATAATAATTTACGAACAAGATGACAGATTTTCCGGTCTTTTTATTAAGGTTGAATCAATACTTATTTATAGATCCACAAGGTTTTTTTTGTGTTAACAATAGGGAACAATGGATATCTTATGAATTACACCCAACTTAAAATTAATTGTTCTATCATAGATATTCACACTTCCTGTTTTACATTTATATCCGGTTATTCATGAGTCAGTGTACATTCAAAATAATTCGTTTGACGTGCTTTGACAGAATGGAAAAAATGTTTATCTAACATTTCCTCCAGTTAATTACAGAGATGAGCAAGGACGGACATGTGCATTACCCCAGAAATTTATTGACAGATAAAGAAATGAAGCGGTGAAGCGTGCACTCAGCCATGATAACACAAAAAAAAAAACATTCAAACTCTCAAATTGGGTGTCATTCGAACGTACTCCAAGTCATAGTCACAATTAACCCTATACACAACGCGTGGGCGGCTTTTATTAATAAAAAGCCGACTGAGGCGCCCAAAAATTTTTATCCTCCTAACGAGGCAATACACTTACCGGCGCGATTCGATTAGCAGCGGTCTAATAAGCGAGCGATCGCTTAATCGCTGTAACGTCATGAAATGACACCAGCCAGCCATCGGGGTCGTTAGTATCGCTAGTTTCTCCATCCCCAGACGTAGACCAGCCGGAATCGATAAGTCATATAACGTAAGTGCACCTCGATCGATAAATGGGACAACATTACGCGCCAATTATGCCGGTTCGGCGTAAGAAATGCGGCACGTCAACGTTGTAAGGCGATCGACGTAAACGTAGTTTGATGTTCGACCAGATGGGAATAATTAAATTGAAAAAAAGGACGAGAAACGTGTACCTTGTGCTGGTACATGATCGTGTTTCTTACGTCTGGGTAAAAATCTAAGCTTGCGTACATGTTTGATTGACTGTACGTTTGTGAGGAATGTCTTGGGACGCGTCGATTGAATTTTATGGTCTTCTAGATGCGAACATATATGGAAAGGAAGTAAGTTTTTCAGTTTTTATCTTTAGTGCGACTTAGTAGCTGATAATACACACATTATTCCTAAATTTGCGGCCAAATAACATTGCCAATACAGTGCAATTTCACAATTGTAGAAAGTATTAAAAGCTACACTGAAAAAACGTACATTGTACACTGAGAAAAAAAAAATATAATCATAAAAAATAAAAATACAATTATTGTAAATAAAAAGTTCAGCTGTAGTAAAAACTAGCTAACTGCAGGTGGCACTTGGACTGTGTACTCAGCTAGCGACGGCATACACATTTTAACTTCACCAGCGGGCGCAGATATCATTACAATGATGGGGAATTCAAATATCCACCACGTGGTTTAAAACTGCAATCTTGAAACATCCGATTGCTTATACGCTCGGTACTTCTTCTTTCGCTGGGATTCTTTATACGGATGGGGCCTTGAGTTAACCCACCCGGTGTTTTTAATATATTTGCGTTCCAACTGGCCTACAATGGACGGACTCCTTGGCCACCCTTTTTCGACGACCTTTTCCCACGTCCGTAACTTTTACTTGACGCTAGCCCGCGCCTGCGCGCGCAGCCGTCTCGGGGACTATTTCATTACTCCGCCGCCTTAGCCAATCAGGAATAGTAAAACAATCACGGGGTGGCAGCAAAACTCAAATAATCATAGTTGTGGCAAGTTGTTACCTATTTAAGAAAATACATGAGTTTAATAGCGATCAGCATTGTTGTTACTTCTACTAACCATGTGCTGTAGTTAGATACAGTAGCTGCAGTCATAAGTAATACGTTACTTACCACAAATTTGTCAGGTACGCTGTGTAATAGCCGTTAATAAAAGCACTATTTACAGTAGCAACTTGCATTAAGGAAACTGGGTTTAGTTGCAAGTATTAATTAACGAGAATAGTTCCAAGTAAAACTTTACTATTGTAAATAATTTTTTATCAAGTAAACACTTTACTTAGTCCATTTTTCGCAGTGTAGAATAACACAATATAACGTTGGCAATTTTGTAACTAACGTTGTGTTATGGAATTTTTGTATTTACGTAATAAGTTATGGAATACCTTCCCATATTTTCTGGTTGAAATTTATGTAGTAAATATTTGTAATTATAAAGGGTAATTTACACTGTAAAATTATGAATGATTATGTGCGAACACAATGAATTTGTATGCGTATTTACGTGGTATAATCTCAGAAATGAATATGTTAATTTACATTGTAATATTCTGAAAGTAAACATGCCACCTTGCGTAGTAAATGTATAAAATAAAATCTGTGAATTCTAAATATAAAAGCCATTTATAATTAAAAAGTGTTATACAATTATTCCTACTTGTGCGTAAAATATAATTAAACGAGAAAAAAAATATTAAAGTTTAATAAAATAAGCAAGAACTTAAAATGTATTTTCAATGATACAAAAAAAAAAAATAAAAATAAAAATTTATTTATAAAATTAAACACTTTTTTTCTTATTGAATTTACTTTCTTCGATTTTCGATACAACGTTGACGTAGCTATATCACTGTGAATTTTCAATACCATCGCTTCGAAAGTGGCACTACGCGCTTTCGGATATTGTACATTGAATATAAAGTATAGGGAAAAGCAATATCATAAAGGCTTCTTCAAAGCATTCGTAACTATCCAAGTTAACCAGTTGCTGATCCATATAGACATAATAAAATATTGGATCTTGACCTGTAACAAATATCATATCCAATATAATTACATTAAGCTATTGATATGAGAGAAGAACGCAAAGTCTAGTTAACGCAATATGTAATAATATTATTAAACTTTTGCGTTAGTGTTAAGAGAAGCCGATTAATATGTAATACAAGAAGTTTCGTTGTGACATGTTTTCCCACCATTTTTAATTTGTTCACATACATGTGAAAGAAACTGTTTCTTATTCTTAATATTGTAATTTAAAGCACAAGTATGTTTTGTGAGTATCTTTATGTTTGAGGTTATGTATTCTAAATATGTGCTGTTTAAAGCGTGCATACGTTTCATGTTGCAATTCTCACGTACCTATGTAATAAAAAGAAATATTTTTTCCAATTTCTATGAAGATATTGATACAATTCGTACAGAGGACATCCTTATTTTAATTTTAAAAATAAATGTGACCAATCTACACACTTGCCCCGGTTACACACTTACCTGACCTTACCTTATACTATTTGATGTGGTGAAGGTGATCTTCCACTTATTGAAGGGACATCCTAATGAACATAAATATTTCTTGTGAATCCCAAATTGTATATTTGCTTGCTAATTTTTTTGTTTTCTTTTTTTCTTATAAATAATTTGATGGATCAAAGTAACCATGTACATTGAAAAACCGATTTATTTGGTAATCCCAAATCCCAAATTTTGATTAAGTTAACTAAATATTAAGTTAAATATGGGCAAACAAATATTTGGTTAATTCAAGCAAATACTTTGTTGGATTAACTAAATCTTCATGATAAAATTTGTTTGAAATTATTTTGTTGTCCTGAAAAAATTGGTTTTTCCATGTAATGCCCACAATATTACAGTATTTCTTCTATCTAAAAACACATATAATAATTGCAAGATTCTTTGCATATTCGCCGGTCTTTCAAGATATACCATATAATAATTATTTATAAGAATAAATAGATATATTAAGTTAAAAATGATTCGAATTTTGGATTGGGTATTCTTTAATAGTGTTTCTTGATTGTGGCCGTTTACATTACTATTTTCTGTTTCTAATATTTTCTTAAGGTTATTTATAAAGCTAGTTCTAGCTAATTGAATTTCACTGTTATTAAAATTATGATCAGTAGCAAGATTTCTTAATGCATCATTAAAATGTTTACGATTTATGTGCTTTTCAAAACTACCTAGAGTTGTAAATATCTGATTACATTACGGCTCGGCATATCATATATATGTCACCAGAACGTAAGTTATGCAATCACTTGAAATGAGCGAGAATTGTTACACTATCAAATTTTCTTTTGCATAAAAAACATATTCCAAAATAAAACTAAAAATCTAATAATAAGCAATTATACTTGACACCTAATAACTTACCTGATATGTAATTCAATGGAATCCCATTGTTTTTTTGTCTTTTCAACACCATCTCGTTCACAAACTTCAACGTACACATAATAGGATCACTGATGACTAAACATCTGAAAGATGGAGAATATTTACCAAGAAATATTTCTTTTATTGTTTTGACAATTGCGTTCATCGTTCCAAAAAACCGCGTTTGTCTGGCGAACAACCACATTTATTATTATATTATACTCTATGTTTTTATTGATATTGTTTAATTTTGTTCATTATCGTGATAAATATTTCAATAATTACAATAAAGTCACTCATTATTACACCTAAAGAATTAATTAATATTTACGTATATACTTGATCTAGCTGTTAATTGTTGCAATGAAGGTTCTTACTGAATATATGAAAAAAATATTGATTATACGAATTTTTCCTCATTGATCAATGCACGCGATTTTTTCTTACAATTAATATTAAATTATACCAATAAATATACTCGCTAAGAAACTCCTCAATGTTATTTATAACAATAAATTGTTTTATAGTTCCAACGAAATATTACTCAATAACTGTTGTTAATCATTCTTACGAACTAATTTTTTTTTGAGTGTAATGTCCAATCATTCCGACTTTATTTGAAACGATCCATTAAATATAGCGGTTCAATTCCATTCTTTATACTACTACCGCCCTTAATCGACTGTAATATCCATTAATACGCCTTCCGTTAAATTAACGACAAAAGCAATCCAATTAACTTTTAACAAAACGCCATTATTCGTGTGTTCGCCGGCCAGCGTAATATTCGTATTATGTAAGGCGACACCTCGTAATTAACGCGACCCTGCATTGTACACAACACACTCGCGCTCGGACCGCGGGCGCAGGTGAAGAGAAAATCAAGGCGGTGGGTGTAAATTTATGTTGGCCCTCGTCCAGTAAAGCCGGCGACCAGACAAGGACAAGGGAATATACGGACACAAAATATTCTATGTACAACGCTTTCACTACAAGGAACATCTACCCGACAAAAATTCAATGTCTCGTCGACCACACAGCAATTTTTTGTTCACGTCTATTTCTACTCTGATTTTTATAATTATAGAAATATCAAGTGTTCTACACGTAGTTTTACACCCCAATAAACCTCATACCTGCATAAGTTGATGGCAGCCCAACGCGCGCCTGTTCAAATGATGAGCAGTTTTGATAGTGACTGCGATATATTATATATGTATATATTCTACAAATAATGATAACAAGGCAGATAATAAAAATATTAGCCTAATGATCGGTAATGTCCGGGTAAATAACCCTTCTACCATTGCTGAACGTAATAAATTAATGATGTTTTTTTTTATAACAAAATCTCAACAAATAGTAGAAGCAATTCCTAAAGCACAAGTGCATTAAACACTAATGCTGTTGTATCAAATAGTATGTATATTGTACCTTGTTGTTTAAGCAAGCTTCTAGATATTATAACTCAGTTGAAGAATAAACACAGCACTAGCCCTGATGATGTACCCATCAGTCTTCTGAAACAAATTGCTCCGTTTATTATAAACCTTTGACTAGTCTAGTCAATCTGTCATTTACGACTCGTGAAGCTACTTACCGTACTTCTCTGAATTCTTCTTTCTCGGAAGTATTCGAATATGCCATGTTCAGTCACTAGCAAAGGCAAAGGCACCTACATATTTAAAAGTAAAATAATAACAGATCGCCAATATGGTTTCAGGAAAGGTCTCTCCACAATGTCTGCAAATACAGCGTTTTACCTCTTCCAAGTATATACATAATGGAACTATTGATATATACAATATACAAGTATATACATAATGGAACTATTGATATATACAATATACAGATCAAACAGTCAACCTATAGTCGGGGTATCATATGTCGGAACCATTTAACAAGTGGAAAGTAGGGATGCATTGGTGATACCACGTCATACAACACTTCACTGGACAGCGTACAGTTGCAGTTTGTTGTCGAAATAGAGTAACTCCTACTGTCTCCCTTCCCGATTAGTTCCGACCTGCGATGCTCTGACTATATATATATAGGTTCACTGGTTGATCTGTATATATTCATGGTTTAACAAACTGATATTGTTTAATTGCACCATAATTAGTTTTATTTTTATCTAACTTTTAAATAATATTAAAAATGATACAACAAAAAAGGCTGTAAAATGTCGCTGTGGACGACCAGAGGATCCGGGTGATGTAGGAAACCTCTGCAATTGGCACGTTTTTCAAGGGCATTTTCCTTCAGAATGTTCCCTTTAGGAAAGTACAGATGATCAGCAGTGAGATACCTTTACATCGCAATTAAATATTAGAATTTGAATAGTATATTTTTACAACAGATATTGACTGATTAAAGTTGGATCGAGTTCAGTCCTAAAGGAGATTTTTTTTTAGTGTATCTATTTTACTTAAAATTAGTCTAATAATGCTTTTATATGTATTTGCAATCCAAGTGCATTGATGTGTCAACAAAAAGACCGGGGGAATTGCTAGGAGTTCGATTTGGTCAAAAACTGACGTGTATGCAAGGTTGCATACTTTTTTGGTACAGTAATTAATTTTAAGATTGTTAATTTAACGTAGTAATTAGTATTGAAAATTCTCAAAAGTATATTTCTCATGATGTACACACACCTATCTTTATTTTATAATGAATGTAAGGTGATTCCATAATTTTGCAATAGTTATTTATTTCAATTTAGTTTAAACATTCCATAACTCCATTTGGTCACATGAGTATTCTCATATTTTAAACCCTTTACTTCGGTGAAATTAACAGGCTCTCCTGAGTGCAGTTTGCAACCCTTCCGAAGATAATCGCTATCGATGTCTGTTAAAGAATTTCAATTCTAAAGGATTCACTAGCCAACCTCCGTGAGAGACGGACGTGTCTTGATTAATTTTTATAAAATTTAACGCCTATTTTGATAAAATCCTATTTATTCTAAATTCCAATCTAAAAATTACGATTAATTGTTAAATAAAGTTTATCATTAATTTTACTCACATTTTTTTACCTACATATTTGTTGGGTAATTTTCTCCAACGACGAACGGAATACCTAGTAATTTTTACCAGCAAATATTGTACATATTGTTTTTACCAGAATTTGAAACATATAATCACACAGGTAGAAAGTTTAGGAATTTTGAAAGTTCATTTTAAACGTATTTGTTTTCTATGATGAATTTCTATTGCAAAAAGTGGAATTACTAATTTAAAACGTAATTGTTATTTAATATGCGAACTCATTTAACTTACCTGAGATAATTATATCCTTATTTATATTGTTTTTACACGGTTTCACATTTTGAACTTTTTTAAAAATAAAAATCTCATGTATTTGAACTTAAATGTTGTCTTTATCATACAATGTCGACATAATTGATGTAGTCTCATGCACACAATGTATGTATGGGAGGAGTAGGGGACGTTCAAGCGACATTCTTCTCTAACATCTTCTGCCGTACTAAAGATTAAGGCAGTAACTATCCATTCGTAATTTTTTTTTTAATGTCAGAGCGTCCTCTATCCTGCAGCAGCAATTCTAATCCCTTATACCATCTTCCATTTAAGAGGGCATTCTTATGATTAAAAAGCAATGAATATAGATGACACTAGGATGTTTAAAATTTGATTTTATTAAATTAATTAAAGTATTATATTTTAAAATTTATTTTTTATACCGGGCTATGTGCTACCTTGTAACATTATAATATATATAATTAAGGTGACGTCCATCAATATATCACGAGAACGCGAAGTAATTTTGTAGTCCCTCTAAATAGATTCAAAGTGACCAGCAGGACGCCAGTGTCGGCTGGCGCCAAACCATTTAATTATGTGACGCCAGCATTTCAGAAACTGCCCTAGTGTAGTAAACTTCTCCTAGACCCCAACACTGAACTGTTCAGTGTATCTGCTGATGATGATAGCTTTGCTATCGAAACGTACGTCCAGTTTAGTGCAGTTTGTGATGAGGGGTCTAGGAGAAGTTTACAGTATTACCAGTACCACAGTTTGGAGCATTTTTGTTGCCCTAATGTAAACAATTTCAAAATAAAGGTGATGCATTTTCTGATTGACCATTGTATATATAGTGTCCAGGAGTTTGAGGACGTGATTGGGGGTGTACAGGTAAGGCGAGGTGCTGTTGCGGATTCCTGCCCATGTAGTGTTCCTCCATGTAACTGTGCCACACTTATATGTGGCTTGTTATTTGTTTATCTATGTTCTTGTTATATTACAATTCTCTTTTTTTAAATATAAACACACATTAACACATAATATGTATTTTAATTGATACATTATATTAGTTTTGTTCGGGGAGCAATCACAAATCAGTCAGAGCCAATCAAATTGATGACTTGTATGAAAGTTGCGAATTTCTTTCAACCAATCAAATTACGTGTGACTGATTTGTGCTGTGCTCCACGAACAAAGCTATTATTGTATTTCATATGTAATTATCTGACGAAATTTATACATTACTTTGTAGTCATCAGTTAATAATTTCTACTCTATTTTAGTCTATAGACCAATGACTTTAATTTGGTCGGCCAGTGTACATATGTAGATACGACTTTAAGCAACAATACGTTGAAGCTTTCGAGTTCTCTTGGAAGCGACAGCAATGAAACTACACGATGTAAATGTTTCTATAGTTGCTATACAGTTATATACGATTCCGTGGATTAATTCTCGCAAATTCGGCGTGCCATTGCATAAACATTGAGTAATAAA
The DNA here is from genome assembly GCA_004143645.1 of Protaetia brevitarsis. Classification (NCBI taxonomy): domain Eukaryota; kingdom Metazoa; phylum Arthropoda; class Insecta; order Coleoptera; family Scarabaeidae; genus Protaetia; species Protaetia brevitarsis. Next base: position 1,452,363 of record RXPK01000136.1, read on the forward strand.
CTTTCAATCCGTTTTATACGATGAAACAATAAAAGGGTAAATAACCTTTTGTTCGCTATTTCTACTACGTGAATGTTTGAGAAGCCGACAGGAACGTTTGCACTTTAGAGCGTATTAACGCGATATTCAATCGGACGTTACAAAATAAATATAAGCAAATGCACCGCGGACCACACATGAACCTTTGATGCCTATCCGCGTTCATCATTTATCTTTATAACTCAACGATCGCGTCTTGAATCAAATTCACATTATTCAAATTATAAAGTGACCGATCGTTTATTTCATTGCTATTTTGAACTATTACAGAGCGGTCGGGTTGAGATTGAATAGGGCGCAACTGTATAAAGCGAACTAAACGTAATCTATTTCGCATTATTTCAATTTATAATACATGGAACGGTTAAGTGAGTATCGACCTATAATCAGTGTCGTATCATTCTAATAGATGGTGTAAACATAATGGAACTTGCCAAAGAATTAAGCAAGATCTGTGATAGTTCTACCGTAACTAATTTAAATAGAGGCATTTTTGAGGCTTTGTAGGCAATTCTCACTGTCAAACTAACAGATAGACTTCCGAGGTCATTGTCCCTACTATCTGCCAGGCTTTCGGGCTAGAACTACGTTCTGGGTCTTCCTCTGGCCAACATTTAACGGAATGAAATAATACTTCATCCGAGCTTATGAGTATCTCTCACGGAGTTCCGCAAGGGTCAATATTGGGTCCTCTGTTATTTATCATCTATGTCAACGACCTTCCGTTTAATATTAGTGAAGCCCAGATATGTCTGCATGCGGATGACACCTCATTACTAGTGCACGCATCAAACCCGAAGGAACTGCATCAAAATTCAAAAGGCCGAAAACTGGTTTGTCGCGAACAAATTAGAAGTAAATGTAAATAAAACTTGATTCACCAGTGGTCTACTACGACCACTGGTGAATCAACGGCAGTAAAATTTTTGGATATCACAGTAGACTCTCTTTTAACATGGCAGGATCACCTAAATGAGTTGCCTAATAAAATTAACATCTGCTCTTTTTGCCATGAGAAGACTGAAGTATATTGCCTGTAAAGATACTGCAAGGATGGCAAATTTTGTCAACTTCCAATCTCATCTATGTTATGAACTGATTTTCTGGGGAATGACCACTGAATCGTTGAGAATCTTCATTCTACAAAAACGAGTAATAAGATATCTCTGTGACCTTGAAAGCAGACAAAGCTGCAAAATACACTTTAGTAATCAAAATATACTTACTCTTCCCTCACTTTAGATATTCTGCTGCGTTACCTATGTCCATCAGAATAAAAAGGTATTCAGGAACCAAAGCGAGGATTTTTTGCGCAATCATATATATTGCGGTGGTTCATAAGAGGAAAGCTACCAACCATATTAGACATAATTATTATTTTATGTACACGCCTGTTTGTAAGTCCAGTACAATTTGGAATATATAATTTATCGTCTGGCAACTGTACGACATTCTGGTATCCTAGGTTTCGACTTTACTTGAATGGGGTAGTGACTCAATGTAATTCATAGGAAATAAATGAGTGAAGTCCTTGTATACGGATGTTTTTTGATAAAAAAAAATCTTTTAAAAAAAACATGTAATTTCCTTTGATCTAAAAATATACAGAAGAAACGTCAAGATTGTTTGACATTATAAGAAATTTGCTCTGTTTATTATATCTTGGTACATTTTCTGTATGGAATCATACATGTTTCTGCTGTTTCGAATGTAATTATACACTTTGGATGCTGTGGGAAGAGTTTTTTTTTCCTGGATTTTTATGATTCTGGTGTTCTTCTCCCGATGTGAACCCTTCTCTGCGAACATCTGGATTGTTACTGCGAGGAAGCCACATTCTGAAGTACTCTCGGATGTGTGGAAACGGATATACGAGGTATCTAGTCAAAGCATTGTTTAAATTTCCGTGTATTTAGTATTTTTAACATTTTGTAGTTATTTTTTCGATATTTATATACTTGTAAAGTGTAAAGGCTGAAGAGATTAAGTCCAAACTTTAGCTCGAGAATCCTCAATTACATTTTTCGAAGAAATGCTATGGTAGGTTTTCGAAAGAAATCATGACTTAGATATTGCTACCACCAGTCTTGTTAAGCGCAAAATAACGAAAATAAAGTAGCACCAGGGAGGGGTAGCGAGCTTAGAGTCCAGGGTGTTACCCAAAACGTGGAACCTACCTGGGTAATCGTCCTCACTTAACCAACAGGTGGATGTTGGGAAAGGAGCTTCCGTGCCGCAGCTCAGTCGCAGATGGTCGTGCCGGTTCCGATAACATACTTCGCCAGGTGTTGGGGCGACTGGTAGAGCGCCACCCACGTTCAAAAAAACAACACGGAGCCCCAGGCCAAATCCCCGGGGTGTGGGAGTCCCCAGAGCGCACCTCGCGGGTAAGTGCGGAGGTATAAAACAACCCTCCATGGGACACGCCACAGTTTACAAGAAAACACAAAATTTAAATTGTAAACGAATCAAAATTTATTAAATCGTTAAACACTGAAAGTGACTTTTTATAGAGAACAGTATATGACATTCAAAGGTATAGCGCAACAGGGCGGGCCCTTTTAGGACAACCCCAAGTTAAGTATAGTCAAAATACGGTTAATATAATATAATCTCATATACCACCCACCAAGATCTTGATCGTGTTACAGCAGTCAGTAAAAATATTACAAAGATAGGGGTTCGGGGCAACCCGTAATGCGCACACAACTGTTCACGTAGTTTAAAAAGGGCACCCCACGGGTAATGCCACTCTGAAAGGCTGAAAGGCAATAATATAAATAAAATATAAAAAAACAACTAATTGTTCTGAGGGAACACGTAGAGCGATCTCTACGGTATATTTACGTTAAAAATTGAAATGAAAAGTAAAAAAAAGGAAGTTAAATCGTACAGAAAGTTTACAGGGAGACTATCGCTTTAAGAGCTGAACTACATAAGACTAAAATTAAGCGTAATAAAAAAATAAACTCGGTAATCGGCCGTCCCAGGGAAAAATAAAAAAATTCTGAGTCCCAGGTCGGAGCGGCTTCCGCCGCGTCTAACCGCGATGGCGTGAAGGACAAAATTAAAAAAATCCTACCTCGCCGAGATGACGTTGGTTCTACCTCGGGGCTAGCCGGACACAAACTGACGCTCCTGAGTGTCCCTCAGCTGGCAGCGGGGGCACTCGCTGAATCAAACGCGTATATCGCTGCAAAGCCGTCGGAAATTCCTTTGCCGTGTACGGTATCGACACGTGGTGCAGTGCGTCGCTGGTATCTCGTCCGTACCACAACCCTATACGAGAGGATCGCAGAACCTCAGTGGTTAGACACAAAAAAAAAAAGAAACTGTTAACGAAAAGGACTTACCTATTTCGGGGTCAAATAGGCACAACTGAACGCAAAGCAAAGTGAAAGTGGAACTTGACAAAACAAAAATCCGTAAAAAATCGTTGATACACGAAAACGGCGTCTAAGACGCTAAATGCCACCACAAAAACAATTATACGAGTAGATTAATAAATCCACAAGAGCGATAAAACACCTTCCAAAAGGCACTTCAGAGAAAATAACCCGCAGTCGCGTTCGCGCTCGCTTCGACAATTACTTGCAGAGAGAGGCCCTACGGAAAATTCCGAAAGTCCTCAGATGAACATACCCGATAACAGCCCACAACAAAAAGGATGACCAAAAACGGCACAATATGCGACATTCTATGAGGCGATACGGACCGAGTGACCCTGAGATAGGAGTATAGCAAGGTAAACATAGAAGTCCATATACAGAAGACGGACAGCGAGAAGGCGAAAACCCTAGCTATACGCCACGCGTACAAGAAAATAAAACTGAACGTAACAATATATTAGGAGAGTTCTCTAAAGAAAAAAATATTAAATTAAAATCTAATTGCCACCATTTAAAGAGAATAATTTATTTGAATTAATGCATTTTTATATTTATTAACCACACTGAAATCCTTTTCTCAGCGTAATATTTATTCCAGTATAAGCAAGCTCTCTTTTTTCAATTCAAACTCTGGCTAATCGGTAAAAAACCTTTCAATTTTGTTAATTCACTTCAGCATTCAATCACCATCACCCTGTTTCTTTACAATTTGTTAGATTCAAATCAATTCCTCCCCCTTTTTTATCCCGCAATTTCGAAGTAAAAATATAGACGTAAGAAAATCGACCTGTTCATTCAATAATTTCACAGCTATTATCCCAATAAATTTACTCGCTCCTCCAAATCCGTCGGTGTCAGCCCACCTAATACGGGTCGGCGCGAGGGAGTTTTTAAAGATAAGGCGCCCGCCAAAATAATTGTATGCAAATCTCCGGTTTTATCGCGAGTTCTGTAGGCGACGCTGCTGCGAACCCAGTGTCAGGATCGGTCCCTCTTTTACCGCACCGATGACGTTGAGAGTCGAGAAAATCGCTTCTATCTGAACTGGCGCAATTCTGCCGACCAATGTGTAGGAGTCAACGTTTTTTCGGTGAAAATTGAACGGGGACTAAATTGACCCTCCACCGAGGCTGCTGTGGAAGCTGGGTCAATTATCGCGATCTCGGTGATGTGACAGAGATGAAACGATGACGGATTCTGTAGGTAATAATAGCAGGCCAGCTCGAATAAAATGGTTCGCCTTTACGTTGGCGTTCGTCAAATAGATCGTAAATCGAAATCATCCGTTTAGATTTGATTTTGGTCTTCCTTCTTTTTTGTCGTAATAAAGATTGGTCATGGGCAAAATATAAAAAGTTCTAGGGAATGGTCGTCAACATTTTCTCTTCATTAAAAATTATGACCATTTTTTTTTCCTCTTCGATACTAAAATAAGTTGGAACAGAAATAAAATGTCAATGAAAGTAGTGATCAGAGACAATATATACCAACAAGATGGAAAACTCAACGATGTAAATTTGCAACGGTAGTGGGGGTAATGCTTGAAGTACCGATATCAACTCTTAGAGGGCGATAATCGCTATTGGCGCGTAATTTGAATGTTTTTTTGACGTTTGTGGTTTTTTTTTTATAGTATTTTTGAAATTTAAAGGTGTTTATGTTTTAAACGCAAGCATCAGCTGCAAAGATACAATGCATTAGTGTTTATGGCAATAAGGACTTTTAATGTTCATATAAAAGAGTTTTAAACTTTAAAAAAAGGTGAGACGTTTGGAAAGAGCTAATTAAGAAGGGAAATAGGAATTAATTTATTCATGCTTAGGTATTTTTTGCAATATTTAGGGTTAATATATTCAGTTAAGATATATGACATAATTTGCAATTTACACTTACAATTAGATAGTATTCCTTCATTTTAGTGTCGGTTAATGGTATTTCAATTAAAAAAGATATACTAGTTAATTTTTTTAATATATTCTTATTGAAGCTGTAATATAGTTTCTTGGATTTATGTTACATTAACTGTTTGAAGTGCCGATTTTTTCGTTTGCCAAATCACATGTCACAAATAAATATAAGTGGCTAAGGCTAAGGGTATAAATATAGTTATCTAAAACGAAATCGAAATGTTTCATACATATTGCTGTGTACTGATAAAATTAAATGAAAAATTCAAAACTGATTTCAAAATGACAAAGAAAAATAAAATTTGCTAGCTCAACGGAAAAAAATTAAATGGACGCAAAAGAACTATTAACCTCAGAGTTACCCTCGCGAATTAAAACTTGAATCTAACCACGAAAAGCAAAAAGTGAGTGAATGAAATCAAACTTTCTTAATTACGCGAAAAATTGAAAAGGTTTAAAATAAAATAAAAGATCAGAATTTTTTAACCCGAAGAAGCTAATTAACAATCAAATTTATTAATCAAAAAAGGTTAAATTACAATTTGTGCAGAAAAAAACCGTGAACTGAAAGTTCTGGCCTAAAATGAAAACTGCACTTGATTCTAAATTACAATAGGACAATGTTATTTCCTATGCAAAGCAAAAGATTTGTTTGTTCAGGAAGATAATCCTCAATCTAACAATTTCAAATTCAATCCACGTGATTTCAACAAAATAAAGTGTGGACAATTTCTAGAAAATTACTAAAAATAACTAAAAGCAAGAACAATACTTCTACCCACCCAAACGAGGTGATTGCTAAAATAAAAAAGAATCAGAAAAATTTAATAACGGAAAAATTAACTCTTGAAATAAAAATGACAGAATAATAACTAAAAAAATATCTTCCCGAACAAAAATAATAATTGATCTTATATCTATAATGTGCACACTTCAACATACTAACAACTATTACGAAAAGAATTCCTTGATTGGCTATATTTTTAACAGAAATCAAATCTCAATATCACATGAATTACAAAATGGCAACAATGATTTACAAAAATACGTCTACTCACGTTAATAATCGAACAAGGAACTGACTGACAAAACTCTACAATAGTTTTTCTTAAGAAAACCCTCTCTCAAAAACGTATCATGCAAACGCACAATTCACCGACAAAATCTAGTAGAATCCGCATTAAATCTAACTAGCAAACGCTAGACAAATAAATGAATGGAATGAAATTTAAAAAAAGTTAATACTTAATAAATAAATCATACAATAAACTCAACTAAAATTTTAAATAAAATAAACATTATTGTGAAAATTCTTGGTACATTGAATAAAGACGGAACGGAGTAAACAAAACAAAATATGCAACTCAAAATACACTCAGCAAACATGGGTTGCCAATCCATAGCAATACGTACGAAAAAAATTAAGCGCACTAGTAATTGCTAATTGCTGGTAGTAGGTGCCACAAAATGGTTGCGGTACGCATCTAACTACAAAATGTATCCGAAAGATTTATTTCAAATTTACTAGAAGCTTATTTTGATATAGTTACATATAGAATACATTGTTCTTTAAAGGATATCCAAAGGAAGTCCATAACCCAGGTTTCTAACGGCGATTACAAAGTTTGCAAGCATTTACTGTAGAAATCAAAAAGATTCTGATGCAATAATTTCCTGCTACAAAAGAATAATTTTTTCCCGTTACTTGAACTTTACTCAAATGTGCTAGCGTATTCCTTGCTGATTTATATCAGACCATACTCTTGAATAAACCTGCATACCAAATTTAATAATGAACCATACTTTATCTCTTTCATGTATAATTTAATACTTTGGTACGTATCTCATCAGTTTCAGTGAATAATAAAGTTCTTTAAAGGTTCTATTAGTGATTGACGCAGAAATTTGCAGATCTAGCAATTGGTGCAACGATGACTTCAACTATTCGTTTAAAAAGCCTGTTAACGTCACCTGCGATAGTTGTGATAGTTTTGAAGTAAAATTACGTGACATGTCATTGCCTCTTTACAAAATCCTAGAAAGAGAAAAAGTCATTATGGTGGACCTGGAGAAACGTTTGCCTATTTCAGTTTTAACAAATATCAAGGTTCAACTAACCTTTTCGCAATGCTAGAGAAACAAATCTATTGTTGCATATGAGACGCGGCTGTGGCCAAAAGAGGCATCATCGAAATGGCTTCTTGCTTTCTAAGATAAATGGACACGCTAGTCTTGTCTCTAACAGTGAGAAAACTTACAGTATGGTCTGACGATTACCCATTGCGAAATCCCAGTTGCGGAATGGTGATGTGTTATTTTCATATTCTTAATAGATTTGCTACGAATTTTTACTGTGGGCATGCCTGAAAATCACTAGAGAGGTACTAGCGATAAAAAAACAAAATTCAAAATTATGATACCTTGGGACTGATAGCAGTTAGTACGGATGTGCAATAATAAAGAGCCTTTCATTGTAATAAACATAAAATAAGAGAATTTTAAAATATTTAAATAACTTTTTTGAAGAACCCAATGCTTCATTTATATTACAAAAAATGGCTTAATTTCTTCACTGTTGCTGTTCACATTTAAGTACAATCACACGAATCTAGAATTCCCTTTCATAAAAAAAAAAATTGATCAGAATTTCTTTCAAGCTGATCTTAACCGAAATCGCTGTCATATGATCTTCAACAGCGTTCTAATTTTGACAAATTGTCCTAAAAAGCTTAAGTAAAATATTAGCTGCAAAAATCAAGGATGGTAGGTAGATGTAAGTCATTAATAGCTAATGTCTAATATATACTAAGGTGACCCCGCAAGTCGAGCAATTAATACAGTTTCCGTAAAAACGTTTACCTTCTTCAGGCAATGCTAAATCTAATATGACGAATTAATCAAATGAAATCAGCGAAATCAAAGAAATCACACCGTATAATAGTTAATTAATTATTAAAGTTTAAGACTTTCAAAATTATTTGAATAAATCTATATTTGAAATTAAATTGTGACTGCGGCAAAGAATTGAAGCATGTTTGAAGGAAATATCAGATATCTATAAAACTTCTTCTCTTCTGTCTTCTTTTTTTTTGTTTATTGTTTTGTATTGTGGTCGTCAAAAAGTTTGTTATTGTTATATTTAATTTTAATGCCTTGACAATTAAAAATACGCGGGTAATGGGGGTAATTACCCCTCCCTCCATGAGGCAGCGAAACCTACTTGTAAATCAAAATCTTACATTTAAAGATAAATTCTCATCCTTTGTTTTTCCTTTTTTCCGTGTAATTATCCCTCCCATGATGACATTATTCAAATTATATCTAAAAGAACAGACAAGTTTTTTTAGTTAAAATAAAAATATCATTTCCATTATCCCCCCTATAAACTCAAGTTGTATACGCGCCTGCTTAAAAGCTATTCCTCAATATCTAACGCAGTATTGAGCATAACATATAGATGATCGGCATATATTGATACAACAAAGCTTGGCGGACGTTCTTACAAATATTTGCACTCTCAGTTTTATTTTAAATTATGGAACTGGTTCCCTGTTAATAGCCAATATGCATTATTAGAACAGCTAGGCGTAGTAGTACATCGGCTATTATGCGTATCGCATTCTTCTTGATGCGGTGTTGTTATTTTACGTATCTAGTATCTACATAGAACATAGATAAACAAAATTCTAACACGGGTATCGCATTTTCGCACCAGAAAATATGTGCTATTTATACTGAATACATTATGTCCGAACGAATTAATAGCATAGGTATATTATCGTATATATTGGAATTTGCAAAAACTCATAAAAATAAGTGCATGCATAGTGGTTTTAACAAACAAGAATCTTTGGTTACACTTCTGCTTTCATATTAAGAAACTTAGTATATTTACCTCTAGTTATAAAATTAAGATCAAAGTTAAAATAACTGAAACTGCATTTATGTGGATTTAATCTAATTTTATTTAGAAAAAAATTATATTTTGCTTAATGTATTTGCTATTCTAGTCTTGTAGGAGTAAAAAATATTTGGGACATTGCACGCAACAACATAAACAAGTCACCCCAGGCGTTATTTTAAAAAGTAAAAAAGGTGAAACTTTTCGAGATATCGACGTGTTTTGTGCGGTGACATAACCTAAAAATCGCATCTTTTAAGAAATAACAGTAGAAAATGTAGTCTGCAAAGAAAAATATACGTTCCATCGTGATCCTGTAGTCATTCAATATCCATACAACATTACGATCCTCAGAGCGGCTGTGAGCTCATCTCATGTTTTTTTCCAGTTTTATCTAGGATGTGGAGAAGATACAACAATGTATATTACGAGGAATATTGTCACTCACATGCCTCCAACAGGGAGACTGTATTTCGCATAATGACTTATTTAAATTCAATTCAGTACTTTGGGGGCGACATGGCTTGTGGTAAGGGTAAAAACAAAATATTAGAAATTCATTGCTGGAGGAGATAACTGATAAGAGGTACTACATCATTCGATTATTGATGATCATTAGATAACTCGATTATTGCTTGCCCGTAATTAAGTATTCTTGAATTTAGCAATTTTTGTATTATTACTCGTCTAACATGTATAACAACACTATTGTTACTTTATTTACTATGAAGTATTTGTATATGCGCAAAGATTTATTTTTATTTATACAATACTATTGCAGCTACGAGGAAAAATAAATACTTTCCACTTTATTTACAGAAATTATCTGTATTGTTTGTTTTACTTAAAATGCTTTTTACAAAGACTATGAGAAATGAATTATTTTGCCAATATACATTAAAAAACATAATTATTTAACAATATTCTGTGGCGCCATCTTCGAACAAAATGCTATACTTCTAAGATGGACATGAAATTATAAATTTTACAGTATGGCCGTCTATTTTATAAAATCTATTTTCCTCAGTTTCTCAAAGATGAGTGAATATTTTTCAATTTTTCTTACACATATATAATATACAAAACGTAACAATGACACTCTTCAATCGATTTTTTCTTCTTCGCCGTTATTCAATTACAGATTCTTTTCCTATTTCTTCATTATGATTAGTGTGAAATACAGATTTATTTCCTAACTTAAAACATAATTAAGTATTCTCATTTTTCAAGCAACTGAGGAAATTTAAAATGCATTACCCCCACCACTTTTTGCCCACCCTCAACAGTCTTAACATAGAACTTCTCACTCCCTCATCTCCTCTCTACTCTACACTACTACCAACCCTCCTTTATCAAAATTTCCCAAACCCACTAAAACAAATCGTTAACACAATAGCTTTGTTTGTTTGTGTGCTTGGAGCAGTATCTACTGACGTCATCAGAGTAACTTGAGAGCGTCTCAGAGTTGGATTTAAAGATAGTACAAACAAACGCGCTCGATTGCAATATAACCTTAATTTTATTATTTACTTATTGTCACAGCTATTATGAATAGGAAAAGTAAAAGTAATTTTTTCAAACTAATGAATCTAGACTACAATAAAATGCATCATATACTAGTATTTATGTCCTACCAAGTGAAGTTTTTTAAAATATAATGATCGTTCTTTACATCAATCACATTGGTATCATTATATTATCCATATCGTGCATATTTGAGGCAGGTATAAATCGGATTACCATTTACAAACGACAGTTTACAACACGGGCTGTTAGCGCGACTTAGGTTATGTTGCACAAATTGCGCTCGTACTTGCTCGGACGTCGGATCGCGTGCGCAGAAAGAGGAACCTCTTTGTGATCTGGATTTGCTTGCTCTAAACAAACAAACACGCACAAGTCATGCTCTAAAATACAAACAAACGCGTAAAATTCCATGGATCTGCTTAGATCAGACAAACAAACAAACCTATAGACACTACTAATCTAAATTTTTAAACTGAAAGGTTGACACAATCGCCTACAAGCTCCTTATAGTGTGATTTTGTTGTTGAAGATATAAAGTGTCGATTACGTGTTTACACGGAAGAATTGCTTTTGGCAATGGAAATAATCACATCAATTCACGAGTATGCAAAGTAGAAGAGGTCCTATAGATGATGAAATCCTTGTGTAATCCCGGAAGAGATAAATATCAATGAAAACAGAGAAATCGTGTTCCTTGCAATAACTCTATGCAGAAAATTCCTCTTTTAAAGTTATGTGAGACGGAATTCATACTAATCTAATTCCATCCGAGAGCCGGCAGTTACTTAATGGCTGTCCTTCGTTTCGCACGAAGAAGAACGTATCTCTATGACGGCAGACTTGTAATAAATTTCGATCACTTCACGAAGAAACGTAAAGAAACACGAAACGACACAGTACACCGTCTCCTACCTATGGCTGTGCCGTGATTGCTGAAAACTAGCGTCAGATAAGAAGATTGTTTACTGTTACACGTTTTCACGGCGAGAACGAAGGAACATCGACTAGGTAAAGTGGGTACGTAGGTAAATATAAAAATATTTATATACGAGACTCTTTATCAAGCACCGTAATACGCGACTGCCTGGCCTCCGTGTGATCCTGCAAGGCTAGAGAGGGTCAAGAAATCAAGGAGAAAAAAATGAATGAGCCGAGTAGAGCTACTGACAGGAAATGTCGACTTCAAAGACGCTGAGAGTCATTCTCATTCTAATATCTTGAGTGTACATATACGGAAATGTATTCCCTATCTCATTGTTACCTGTCAAAAGAAATGTATATGAAAGCTGCAAGTAGTTAGTCTTCCTCTCAAAGTTAGGGAATAATCTACATAAATAGACATTCGATTTCAAATTAGGTATTAAATATTCATCTAGCCGTCCACTTAGAAATAGAAAAGTCTTAATTAACATTGCGTTAACATTTTTTTATTTGTATTAGAACGAGGTTTGCAACGGTATCGTAATTAGGAAACGACTAAATGTGTAAACACAGACTTAACTAGCAAGTAGTAAAATGTGAAGTGAGAAACAATGATATACAGCTTGCTAATTAGGGAAAATCGACGCTTGTTTTGAGAAGAAAGTAGGCACAGGACAAGGTAGTCAAATGGGATCCACCTATACATAAAATTAGAAATAGAAATGTTACTTTATTTAAGAAGAGAGTGAGATACCTTAATGTGCTTTCTTTTTAACATACAAAACGGATGAATATCTTAGTAACATTATGCATACGGTACCTAGTGTGCATCTTTCTTAAGTATCCAGAAGATAAATTGGATAATTTATTTTCTGGTCTCCTTTAAAATTTTCAATAACAGCTTTACTAGATCTTTAACTTCTTTCAAAGCATCTAACATATGTATTTATAAATAAAGATATAAAAATTACACTAAAAGAATATTTACATTGATATTCACACTTAAATATGGTATGTGCATACGTGCATAGGTACAATTGTTGGTATTTTTTGTGACATTGAGCGATGATTATCATTTGGCAATCTAATTTTTTTAAAATACGTTTTCAAGATTTTAAGATTGTTTAACAGAATACGGAATTGTATATCAAAGCTGAACAGTATGAAAACAAGAAGTAAGCGATTTGTTATTAGATACTTGGGATATGCTATGTGACGGGGGTGTAAAACTTTATTGGACTAGGGCTCACGTGTTTACAATCGGTAATGAGAGGGCGAATCGATTAGCGAAAGAGGCAGTGTTTAGGTAGCATAGCGCGATAATTAGATATGGGTTAATTTTGGCCAGCATAGATAAGAAAGAGTTTAGGGATAAACCTGGTAATGATTAGCAGGGTAGGTTGGATACTGCTTTAAATGGGAGGTGGACTAAGAAATTTATTGGTAACGTTGCACGTTTTAAGAAAATGAGAGTTAATTTGTCGTATCAAGTAGTAGAATCAATAACTTGTCACTGTAATTTTAAATCATATCTATGTAGAATTGAGAGGGTTAATGATTCGTATTGTGAATGTGATGGGGTAGATACAACGGGGCATGTTTTCAAACAGAGTGGGTAAGTTTTTTTTCCATAGCTTACCCTTACATCTCAGCGAATGCTGGGGGATAACTGAAGTTGCTCATGGACGCCAACATAATAATAGTTGATAACTGACCGATTTATTACACTTCCGTTATTATTACAATTAATAAACAGCATGAGTAGGAACACTTCAATTGTTATGGAATCCATGTAATATTTAGAATAGGTAGGCTTCTGTAGTACCCTTATGTTATACCCTTGTGTACGAAATTATATACCTGTGTTAAACCATTTCTTTCTATTCATCAAAATGGCTTTATAGCTGGCAGATCTACTTTAACTAATCTAGTTGAAATCAGACAATTTATTAGCGAGTGTCTTGAAAATCGTCAGCAGGTGGGTGTTATTTATATCGACTTTTCGAAGGCCTTTGATACGATTAATCACCCATTACCTATTTGGAAATTGTCATCTCTTGGATTTGTTCCTACACTTACGGCGTTTATACAATCATACCTAAGCAAAAGATCTGGCTATCTTTATTATAATGGTTTTGTTTCAGTCCCTTTTTTAGTCTCTACTGGGGTTCTACAAGGATCTAATCTAGGTCCCCTTCTCTTTAATATCTTATTAACAATTTGTTCCAACTCTTAGATTGTCCGGTTTTGGCGTATGCTAATGATCTTAAAACCTATGAAAAATTGATTCTGTAGCTGATTGTTTGGTGGTGTAGAGGAATATTGAAGTCATTAACGAGTGGTGTACAGCCAACCAAATTCGTTTAAATATCGAAAAATGCGCGGTGTTATCTTTCGCAAGACGTACTAAACCTTTTTCTTATAACTACGCTGTACTTCATTCCAAATATTCCCAGGGTATCTCAGTTCAGAGATCTGGCAGTACTTTTTGATTCTCACTTAACATTTTCTCCCCATATTTTTGAGGTATGTACCTTCTAGTGCTTCCAAAAACTTGGGTTTTCTTATACGTTCTTGCAGGGATTTTGCGAGTCCATTAGCATTAAAAATTGTATATTTTGCGTCGAAACAATAATTCCATGTCAAAGCAGAATCCAAGACAGTTTTGAGTGAACTAATGCCTTAATAGGCTTTTTGAAGCCTAACACATATGGTCTCTATTTGATCGTCCCACGCTAAATTGCTATCCAAGATAATACCTAAAAATTTGCAAGCTGATGAGGACACTATTTTTTCGCCGTTAATGCAAAATTAAGTTCACAGGAACATCTATATTTATTAAAAAAATCAACAAAGACCGTTTTCCCGTGATTTATCATTAATATATTAGCAGAACACCATCTGTCAAATTCACTCAAAATTGTATCAACTTTTTAAAAAATATCAAACTTGTCACTACTTACAACAATGCAGCATACAAAAAAAATTCCCTTCAGAGATATAATGTGGGAGATCATTAAAAAATAACAAAAAAATCTAAGGTCCCATTACGCTACCTTGTGGTATACCTACATTGACAGGATATGGTTCAGATCTTACATTGTTATGTTTTACAATTAACTTTCTATCGCTCAAAAAAGAGACAATCCATTGATTTAAAATACCACGAATACCTAATTTATTCAACCTATAACCATACTGACTAACAGAAATTAAGTGATATTTGTCAAGATAAGAATATATTCCATTAGCGACTATTTTCTCAAAAATTTTAGAAAATAGACTTAGAGGTGCAATTGAACGATAGTTTTCAATATTTATGAGATCACCTTTTTTTATTTAATAGAGAGACCGCCGCTGATTTGAGAGCAGTTGGAAATTTACCTTGCATCACAGATTCATTGATAGCACACGTAGGAAATTCAGATAATTATACATTAAAATGAATACAGAAACCGTTTGAAGAATGTTGAATCAGAACTGAGAATTCAATTAACTAATATTGCACCGAACAAGTTTTTCAGCGACATACAACATCAGACTTCTCATTAATAAGTTAAAATGTAAAATGTATTCATTTTAGCTACGGTATGTAAATTTTTAATAAATATTTTGTGAAAATATTGTGTCGTCAATTTTTGTTGTTCATAGATACATTATGTACTTAATTTATAAATTATACATTATATTAAATTTTTCAATAATGTAAGTTATATGAGGGTTTGTAATTTGTAGATGTTTAGAAAATGGTCCTTGATTCACAAAAGCTTAAGTACCACTGCTCTATAGCCAAATATTTAACTGTGCATCATAAATAAGACCGCTCCTCTGTGGGAAAGACATAATTATATCTCTTAATCAATTCGTTAGCCATTATTACGACATACCGTGGAATATTTTAAACCGGACACTTCCCTCGCCCGAAACAATGTAATAAATTTTCAAACGGCGATATTGAAACGTGCGTTCCCCATGTCCACTAAAGAAGCTACCGGCTGTTCTCGCGGACGAGCGTGACGCAAAATCACACACACACACACATACAGAGAGAGAGACTTAAGCGCGCGCGGGCACTGACGTTCGCGTGTTATTAACTTGTCCAACAAATTGGAGTTCTTTTCTTCGCTTATGCGCGCCTTTCATTACGCGTGTAATTAGTTCCAGGTTGGAATTTTAAAACTACAAGCGATACGATCTCTGCTGTCCGGTAAACTCTACCGCACCTACATATATATATAAGTAAGTGTGCGTGTATGTAAGTGTAAATACGTTTTGCTCTCTTATTTTTTTCATCAGATTCTTCTTCGTCTTGCATTTATTAACTCATTTAATTAGCATAAGCTCATCTGTAATATTACCTGAATTATTGGGCCTAAGTGACATTTAATAAGACGGTTGATCTGTGTGTTTATTTTTTTAATTGATTCCTTTGACTGTTATTAATGACCAATGATAGTCTAGGTGTACATATATGCATAAATGATGTGGGAATAGAGAGAAACGTTAAAATGTATAAACTACGAACAAAATTATAGAAATCTAGCTATTAAGTTGGGGATAATAATTGTGATACCTTTAGAGATAGAAATAATGGAAATATTGCTTTTTTATGATAATAATAATAATAGTAATAATAATAATAATAATAATAATAATAATAATAATAATAATAATAATAATAATAATAATAATTGATTCAAAGTATCGTAAAGATAAAAGAATCAGTCAAAAGAAATTACAAAATAAAAAGTGTAAAAAAAGAGCAATATGCTAAACAAAATAAACAAACTAACCTAGGCCAGGTATACCAAACCACCCTATAAAACAATGTTAACATAATAGCATAAAGAAAAATAAAACTAACTAAAATTAATAATAATATAAAGTAATAAGTGTAGAATTTCTTATATATTGTTGGAGAAAAAGTCCTCAATGCTGTAATAGCAACCTTTCTGTAAATATACTTTCAGGTTTTGTTTAAAGCCTGCATTGTTCTTTAAGTTGTTAGGTAGTTTGTTATATAATTGCTTGCCAATATGTGTCACTCCTCTGCTGGTAACGTTTAACTCGCATCTTGGAATAAAGAAATCATCTTTATGGCGAGTGGAGTGGTCATGGATGTCTTTTATTGTCGTGTACCTATGTCTGTTTTTGTGGTGATAGCATACAGCTTCATATATATAAAGACAAGGAAGGGGTAAAATTCCAAACCGCCGGAACAATGGTCCAACTGCTCCAAGAATTCTAATAAACTGTTTCTGGGCTATGAAAATTTTCTTGGCGGGAGGAGATGCGCCTCAGAGCAATAAACCGTAGCATAAACGAGATTAAACCTCAGCGTAATACACAGATAACAAAGAAGCTAGCGCCAGTTGGCTACGTAAACAGCGGAAAGGATAAGCTTTGGAGTGTAAAGTCTTTATCAAATTGATACAGTAATGGTCCCACAGTAAATTCTGCTGTATGTGTACCCCAAGGAATTTAAAAGTATTAGTATGATTAATCTCGGTACCATTAATTTGAACGTTGCAGGTTGTATTTAGTGTACGTTGGTAGGTATGAACTAGCATGGTGCTGGTTTTACCTTCATTTAAGCATAATTTGTTAGCACAAGCCCAGTGATAAAGTTTCTCACTTGCATTATTGGCCATAAGTTCCAGTTGCTGAAGGCTAGTGCCCGTATAGCCCTCGTATAAATATTGTGGTTTTATGTGACTTAGAAAGTGATTGCTGTAAAATATGACATTTTACAATATGACGTTTTTGCAAAATTTAGCAAAAGTGTCTTATCTGTCAGTGTATGTGTTATGTGTGTGGGTGTCTATGTTACAGATTACTGTAATTACAGGTTTCTGTACACTATATCCAAAAAGCGAATACGAGGGCTATAGAAAAAGTAGCGTAAGTACTCCAATTATTAATCTTGGATAAGTTGGTAAAAATTTCGAAATCGTAAAACTGTTTGCATTGCCATAAAAGTAATAGAAATATCTTCCAAATGAGCTTCTAAATGAAATTACATCCTATTTAAAATTTTAAAGATAGCTACGCCCTCTATTTTACATCAGAGGCCATGTGCGTATCTCTATAGGCAAAAAACCACAAATTATCTCTAATTTCGCTTGGTTTTTGTTTCATTGCTCTATCTCATACCATTCAGCGCAGCATTCGAGGATGTTATAAACCGAGTATTTGGTTATTTTGGTAATTTCCCCAACAGACTTGCTTAATTTTTTTTTGTCAGGTCATTTAGGTTAGGTGTTATAAATATTTTAGGCAAGAGAAAAAAAGGATTTTATTGTTTTTATACTAAATAGATCACATCAAAAGAAAATAGTAGTGGTAAATGGGCAATTTGCCAAAAATGTGGTTTGGAGATGCAAGGCATACCTCAAAGAATGACTAAACATGTAAAAAAGATAAGGAAACACAGATTGGAAATAATTTTTTTAAGGAATATGGTTTTTATTTTTATAAAGTTCGTTTTTTCCAAAATAAAGAACTAATAGGCATTTATTATTTGTTTTATTTGTTCAGATACTTTTAACACGTGCTTAATTAAATATTCATATTTTAACCAAAATGAAAATATCCGATATTTTGATATTTTTAATAAATATCATGATATTTACGATTCCTGTCTATGATGCATTAAGGTTTATTCTTTGTCGGTTAGTAAACTTCATGGAGCATTACTCAAGAGCAGTTTCTGTTGTGCCGACACTTCAATTTTAGGGAGCCAATCTGTATTAAAATCTTAAAATTCGACCCAAATTTCGTTTATCCAAAATCATTTTTGAATGATGAAAGAAAAAGGTTTTAATAAGATTAGCACGGCGATTTCGGCTAATGTAGCCTATATATAGATTTAGATAATACATAAAATGAAAGTTGTTTATTCTTTGCTGTAATTAATCGGTTTTTTTTATAAACCAAAAATCTCTTGGGAAGCCAACAACAATTATATTACTTTACTTAACCAAAAACTTTTCGATGTATCACAACATCTTTCTCAATTTGTATATAACAGCTGTAACAACCAACTAAAAATCGTGAAAAAACATTTACTAACAAACAAAACAAATTAACAATAAAACGACAAAAATTAATTAATTAATTGTATTGGTTGTTACAGCTGTTATATACAAATTGAAAAAGATGTTGTGATACATCGAAACGTTTTTGGTTAAATAAAGTATTATAATTGTTGCCGCTTTCCAAGAAATTTTTGATTTATATAGATTTATACATAAACAAAATAGTTAAACACCAATTGGGGTATTCAAATATTACTAGGAACAAAAAGTTTCTATCTGTGATAATCAATTGTAATGGCAGTATTAGAAATTAAATGTTTCGAATATAGGTTTTTTTTCTGAATTTAATGGTTGAAGTTAAATTTCCAAAATCAAGTCTTTATTGGATTATTATTTTATTTTCTGAAAAAAGTAGGATAAATCCGGTCCCCATAATTAAAAATCTAATGGCATTAGATTAGGCGAACAAGCGAGCCATTGAACTAATCTATTTTGGTTCTGATTCACTTCTCAGCAATTGTATTAAAGCATTCAACGTTTATTAGGACATTATAGGCACCTTAGATGTATAGTTTGAATTTGCGTCTTCAGTATAGTTTGTGCGCTTTTGTTTTAAAGCACTTACGTACGTCTCCGCATTCTCTAGCCCTTTGTTTTATATTTTATTTGTTAAGGTAAAACATTAATTCCTCACTTTAGTCATTTTTTGTAAAACCCAATTATTTTAATGGATGTGATAACGTTTTTTTTTCATTTCTTGATGTGAAAAACGAAGAGCTTTGTGCTCCAACGTCTGGATGAGTTATTAATAGATTGAATTAATTCCAACATGCATGTAAGTTGTTTCGGACATGTTCAAATTACAACAAATAGGTTTTCTAATAGCATCTACTTGTAATTACTATAGTAATTCCAAAACAACAAGAAGAACCACGTGTGACCGAACACCATGTCAGTTCTGGTTACGTCTGCCTTGACCAGCACGTTCTAAGTTTACGCATGCGCGCCTTACTTATTTCCTTAGCACTTAAAAATTACTTCATAACTGTGTAAATTTCCAAACTGACAATTGTAAGATTTTTTCCCAGTAATATTACAAAGTTAGAGATTTCTTTCTAAGAAACAGTTTTCCCATTAATATTCACGTAAAATTTCGACAAATTCCCTTTAAGTTTCTATACATTCTATACCAAGAAAATTACCTACCTAATTTTTTTAATGTGTGGTAACCATGAATCAAAACCATAGAATAAATCAAAACATTAAATTAATTTCAAACTGATACACAAATGTTACAATGACATTTATGGTTTTTATTATTTGACGCATGAATTAATAGCAGTACAAAGCTATGAAAATTAACATTAAAAATTAAGAAATTGACTATCACAAGTCGAGACTTTTTGTTCCTAGTAATATTTTTATTGCGCTAATTGATAGTATATTTAACATTTTATTTGAGATTTCGTTTGCTAGAATTGTATAATAAATAATTGTACTATGGCTTGGAGTGTTTCTTGTCGATCATCCTGTATATACAGTGATCGGCATAAATATTGCAACATATGGGAAAATTTTTTATTGTTGAAATATACTAAAACTTTTTTGGGGGGATAGGTTGTGCATGTCTAGAAACCCCAACATTTATTTTGACATACGTCACGTGACCACTAGTATGGCGGTAAATTTAAAAAATAGGTCGTGAATCTGCAAAAAGTGAAGTTAGAATATATGATATCCAAAAACGTTATTTGAAAAAGCTGCTTAGAATTCAATTTTGAGGCTGTATGCAAATTTTTGTAAACATATTTTAAAAAAAATGAAAATCACAATTTTTCCAAATATTGTTTAATTGAATTATATATTCCCATTTTTTTCGCTCTTAGCAGCTCAACTGCAGTACTATTTCCAAATTTGATTGATACTCAAACAGTTTTGTCAATTTTTGCATAATTAACATAGCGAATACTGAAAAGTACGTTTTCAGTGTGACAATTGTTGTTGCAAGGGACTGTATCTAGTAATAATAAATAAAATTTTACAAACATAAACATTCTATAAACCACTTAGCAGAGAAAAACTACAAACCAAATCAATTAAACTCAAACCTTTTAATAATTACTTCGTCACATTTAACATCAGTCGATAAAATAATGCTATAAAATAAAAAATGCTGGGTATTGAAGAAGAATTGAAACCCAATCGTAACGTAGGTATACATACATAGGTATACGAAGTAAGTATATGGTCACTATATAATCCGTACGCCATAAAATACTCTCTTTATCTGCGTGGACATAAATAATGTTACAACTTTCCTCTTTATTGTTATTTGTTAACTCATAACATAAAGGCTTAACATCCTCAGCATCTAACGATAAACGGTAGAACGGACCCTACACAATTTTGTACCTTATTAAGCACGCTAATCTCATGTCTCGGTTCGACGATAAAAAGCGAAACAATCACGAAGATCATTAGGGAGACAATATATGTATGTATAAATAATATAACTATTTTCTTTCATGCTTCGTCTGCGTTTAGTGTTTTATGACCTTTGTTCAATTACGCCTTTACGATATATTATTAGCATCAGAAATTAGGTGTTTAGAATTTCCCTTTTCTCGGGCGCAAAGGAATTTCTTCTCTTAAATAAATAATTGAAATCCATTTAGTATATTCTTTAATTATTATTGTACAGTTGTTGTGGGTGTAACAACACAAATGAATGTTGTTTTTTTCTGCATAGCGCAACGACTTGATAAATAGAAAAAGCTATTTGATATGTAGTACCTGATACAATATTTTTAAAACTACTGGACTATTAACATAAACTATAAGCACCTTAACAGGAGACAAAGCAAGAATTATAGCAAGTTTAACATGAATTACCGCAGTGAATGCAATGTTATGACAAATATTCGCTCATGTTAATTATTGCCTGTCATTGAATGATTTAAATGTGACAGCGATGTAAGTACAGACAATTAAAAAGCGTGTTCGCATTACTGCATTATATTTACTTAATTGATACATAAATATAATCACCAAGAAAAGCTAAATCAGCATAATGTAATTACAGAGAGCAATAAGGAATTTATTTAAGTATGTGCATATGTGATTCGATTCGCTATATTGGGTAAATGTTAAGAATGTATTAAAATTGGAAGTGATTGAATGACTGAATAGTTTATTTTATAATTTATAATACTTATATACTAGAAACTTATTTACGAGGAGATCCCACCAAATGTTAAGTCAGATTTGGTCCCGGTTTTGTCTGTTGATAGTGGGAAATTTTTGGAGTAGGAACTTTTACAAAATATAGCCATAGATGGCCAGACGTTATAAATAAACGACGTATAATAAAAGTACAAAGCAAGGTTTGATTTAGTCAGACTGTTGGTAATATTGTTTAATTAGGTATTGTGAAAGTAAATATCAGTAATTAGTAACATTTAAATTATTTTTGGTCGATTGCCTTAGATAATAATTGGAATACCGTTAAACCATTCCGTTAAAATAAACAATACTAAATTATACAAATATTTTCTTTAAACTTGAGATGTAGCTCGAGATGGGGTTAGTTATTTCTGATCTTTCGTAAATTACGTACCTCGTAAAACTTTCATACCGTGCGAGAATGATAAATATCATTTCACATCCATATATGAATGGAAATTAATAATTGGATTAAATTAATTATAATCGTATTATTATCATTGCAATTAATGAAAATGCATTGAAATGTTATAAATTACCCATCCTTACTTTAAAAGAAATATTTGTATAATCTCTTAATGTTCGCTTCAATGAAAGAATTAACGGTGAACCGATTATTATCCAATGGAATTAACCAAAAATTAATTTCAATGTTACTAATTGCTGTTATTTACTTTCACAATAGAAATGTATTTGTTGTCTTGAAATATTATGCTTATTAATAATAATCTTGAAGGACTTATGATATTTGACTTATAGATTAATATTAATATTAGTATTTTAATTTGTTAATTACCAATCATTCTTCATACCTTAATGTATGTATATGTACTTACAGAAACACCCCATTCTTCTTTAATAATGTCTCAGACATTATGAAAATTACGTAGAAGTTCGAAAGACGGTAAGGAAAACTGTGGAAATTTGCTAATCCAATTTCGTTAGTCGTTTCGCTGTATGGGGGCTGCGCGTTACTGTGCTACGGAATGACTTCCTTACAGTTGATGAGACTTGGAAATTTCTGCATTAACCCGGAGTATACTTGGAGTTCAGTCGATCGACCGCAGTACACACTGCAGTAATAAGCTGACCCACTTTCTACTTAAAGCTCCTGACAATACCCTCTTCTGAAGATATTTACTAAGATATCTAAATATGAGGCAGTAGCTTTTCTATTGATTATTGATGCATATAGTGAAAAACTATTTTTCTAATAATGCAAAAATACTACTGGATTGAGTGCGCTGAACTCATAAGCCTTATTTGATATCAATAACCTAAAAAGGTAAAGAGTTAAAAAAAACATAGAAATTACGGTAAAAATTATAGAGAAATCGAATATCATATAGATCAAAATAAATCTTCCACAAATGATACAAATGAAATTTGTAACAAATTCGAGTTCTAAGGCCATTATGTATTCTGCTGCATTACAACTACTAGAGGAAAAACTGACGAGGTGTTGAGAACTATTTGACTTGAGCATAGAAATGTAAAAATAAGAAAAGGCACATATATTTGTCTTTCCTTCGCACGATTAAGAACGAACATAATAGCCTTTTATTTTTCCATTTCTATTTTATTTGTATTAAATATATTTTAGAATCGTATGCTAAAATCCATTAATGTAGTATGTAAAAGTATATAAAAAGTAAAAGAAAAATTAAGAAGTCAAAATGGACATTCATATAAAACCAAACATGGTAAACAAAAGAGACAAACATAACAAAACAACAAATTAATTTAATTAAATTTACTACGACGTTTTTAAGACCTGAAGATGTCTTTTTTAAGCCGAAACATGTAGTCTTGACATATATTGAAAATTTTTGGTGAATGTAAGGATGTTTCTTTTTTTATGCACTTTTATGTTCTAGAATGTTTATGTTTTTAATTTTTGACTTCTACATGAATAACTACTAAAGCTTGAGAAAAGCGGATGTTCGCCGTAATGTAGCTGTTAAGTAAAAATGGTTTAGATACAGTGAAGAACAAAGGATATGCTCAACAAGCCATTTTGTTTCTACTTGTTAGAGAGTATTTCTAAGATGTTAACACTAACTGGTGATAGATGAGTTCTCTAAAGTTCCTTTTAGAGTATTGACTATATCAGCAAGTACGGCTGGTTCAAATCCTGGTCTGGTCAACTTTCATAACTGGATTTCTTTGAACTTACGATGATTATTAATTGTTAGTTCAAATTTAAGCAAGTGAGATATATTTTCTTTTGTATATTCTATTTCCCTAACTGGAAGTGGCGGTTTTTTCATTTAAATATGGAAATCTCTTTACGTTTCGAAAATTATATAAATATTTGTTTATTTTGTCAAATTATCTTTACATTTAACTTGATTGTGAACCAATTGGTGCTTGCCAATATTCGGAATTACAAACAGCAACTACAAATATAATCGTTGGTCGTATCTGAATATGCTAAAGTCGCTTGTTAATGTATAGGACTAAATAAAATGTAAATTGTTATTATGTAGTTTCGAATATTGACAAGCACCAATTGGGTCGCAGTCACGTTAAATGTAAAGATAATTTCAATCAGGAAAAAGATTTCTATTTCAGCTATCGGAATTGGAAGGAGATGAAGGCTGACTCTCCTGAATTGGTTTTGTGATTCTGTGTGAGTAAATTGCAGTAGCTAAATGAAAGTAAATGGTCCAATTTCTCACAAATTCTTTAATGACGACTACCGGTTTCATCCATTAAGGAACATCTTCAGGTCAGAATTATAAACTTCTTCATAATTCTGACCTGAAGATGTTCCGTAGTGGATGAAACCAGTAGTTGTCATTAAAGGATTTGTGAGAAATCGGACCATTTACTATCATTTACTTACTATAATGATAATAATTTACTGGCTATCAGCAACAAGGTCTGGGGCGGCTTTCCAAGTCCTGCTCCCAGAGTAAGGTTTTCCATGGTTTTCCCTTGCTCCTTAGCGAATGCTGTGATATAATTTAAGCCGCAACATAATACTTCATAAACTGATAACTGACCGATTTATTATATTTTCGTTATTATTATTAATAATCGCAGGGAAATCATTTAGTTAGAGTACATTTCAGCTGTTATAGAATCCATATAGTACTTAGGATAATAGTACCTTTAGGTGAAGCACGGGATTTGGGATTAATTGTAATTATTTATCTTTTCATAAATAGAGTGTGACCATTTGAACCGTATATCGCCGAATTTTGCATTCTTATCGGCCACACCTTATGTTACCATAGAGGACCATGTCAATCCTTTATCAACGGTCAGATCTCCTGAATCTCCCGTCAATCAAACACATGTGGGACATTATGGAAAGAAAATTGAGAAACCTACCGAATCATCGACAAACCCTGCACTCAGAAAGTACCTGCATTGAGCTAACCAAAATTTAGTTAATGTAACAATGCCATATACAGCGAACCATTTTTTTTGTTGCAGAAACGAAAAAAAAAATGGTGGGTAGGTATTTATATGTTTATGGTAACTCTACCAACCCTTTAAAGTGTAGCACATGAAAAATAATTTTTGGTTAACACAACTCCTTTGTACACGAAAAAAAAAACGATTTATTTGCGTCAACCAAATTGGAACTTATTCAAGGAAACTATTCGTGTACATAGTACCAAACGAATTTTGATTTCAACACAGAATAATTTTTTTTGAAATAATTTAGTTATAATTTTTTAAAATTTTAGTCAAATTAACCAAATCCTCTTAGTTCAAATATATATTATGCTTCAATTTATTAAATTTCCAATATTCCATTGAATTAAATACTCCTTGAATGAATTACAATCTTTAATTTTGTTTTAACAACGTACTTATTTGACTCAATAATTAAATAATGTGGGAAACATGCTGTCGATGCGCTGAGTATTTGCTTCGCGTATTATAATAGTTGTGCTAAATATGCTCTGTTACTAGAATGAAACAGGAGAAGCGCCATCTATGGGACAATTTCTGTCATACATGTAAGTATTTAACGTATTTGCTGTACTATATAGGGAGAAAACTGTTACAAAATAGATAGTGTCACTATAGATATTTTTCAGTTTCTACAACCGAAAACGTCATTTAATTTAATGCTTCAGATTTGTCTATCTAATCACATTTTTAGTTAAATGGAAAAAAAAAACGTGTTAACTTTCTGGTAATATTAAAGGAACCATTTTTATTGTTAATTGGAACAGATTGAAACTTTAATTTAACTAAACCGATTCAAGCTTTATTAATTAATTTAATTAATTAATTAATTGATTAATTATTCCTTTATAGAACCCGAGAAATTGCTTTGGTTTAACTTAAATTTTAGTCATAATGACAAAAAAAAACTTCAAATTTCTTCAAAATCATTTAATCGGTGTTTAATTAATTATTATTTTTTATTTCCTTGGGTATGTCGGTTTTTGTTTAATTACGAAGATGTTCTTTTTACGTTTCGGAAAATTTATTGTTTCCTTTTTCACATTTCATTTTTTATCCTACAAACATTTACAATCATTAAATCTTTAAAATTTAACATTTTACTTATTAATTTCGAAAGTGATAATTAAAAAAAGAAAAAAAGTACATGGTCACAAACTTACATTAGTTATTTCCATCTTTTTTGTCTCCACCTTTGGGGTGTTGTCGATAAAA
Organism: Protaetia brevitarsis; assembly: GCA_004143645.1. Lineage (NCBI taxonomy): Eukaryota > Metazoa > Arthropoda > Insecta > Coleoptera > Scarabaeidae > Protaetia > Protaetia brevitarsis. Next base: position 1,478,950 of record RXPK01000136.1, read on the forward strand.
AAAATATTTTCTTTCTTTTTTTATTTTTTTAAATTTGTTATTTAATTACGTTTAAACTTAAAATTGTAAGACACGATAGTACATTATACATAGTCAACTAACAAATATATACTAATGCGAGAGACCGTTCGATTTTGTTTTCTACTCAAATATTCGTAAAGAAACAGACCGTTTTTATTTAATATTTATGCAAATTTCGCCAATTATTATATATTATCGCCAAATAAAAATTCAATTAATGATAAAAACGACATAAATAACCTAAGTCAAATTTGTAATAATTTGATTAGTAAATTCTAATGGAAAAACGAAATGAGTCGTCATGCACCTTATCGTATGATAAACTGTAATGACGAAATTTGCATAAATATTAAATAAAAACGGTCTGTTTCTTTACGAATATTTGAGTAGAAAACAAAATCGAACGGCCTTTCGCATTAGTATATATTTGTTAGTTGACTATGTATATTGTATATACTTTAACATGTACTATCGTGTTTTACAATTTTAAGTTTAAATGTAATAACAATTTAAAAAAAAAAAGAAAATAATTTTTTTTTATTGACACCCCAAAGGTGGAAACAAAAAAGATGGAAATAACTAATGTAAGTTTTTGACCGTATACTTTTTTCTTTTTTTAATTATCATTTTCGGAATTAATAAGTAAAAAGTCAAATTTTAAAGATTTAATGATTGTAAATGTTTGTAGGATAAAAGATGAAATGTGAAAAAGGAAACAATAAATTTTCCAAAACGTAAAAAGAACATCTTTGTAATTAAACAAAAACCGGCATACCCAAGGAAATGAAAAAAATAATAAAAAAAAAATCAGCAAAGAGCATTTCGTTAATTCAACACAGTAATTGAGTGAGGAAGTTTTTTGACATAAATTGGGGGTTGCTTGTGACAATACATCTCAAGAGCACATTGACCACTTTGTGGAATCAGTAACGTAAAAACGGGTGAACCAATAGGAGCGCCCAAACACATTATTAATAAAATGAAATAAAAATGTGTTGCTCTTTTGTTCATTCTCTTTAAAAGTTTAATTAATTATTAGATTACCTTTGAATAGCTAAACGTTTCTGCCAAGTCTGATAAAAAATAATCGTGTTTCTTCTATGTCATGTAGTATATTAAAAACTTAAATTGTTTTTTTGCAGGTAATAATTATATCGGCAAATGTTAAATTCTCAAGGGATACGATGGTCAACTCGATTTTCCATATCTACCGTTGGCATTCTTTGAATTTCTATTGCTTCTAGAAAGGTTGTTGGAGCAAAAGCATTTTGCAGAGTTAGATAAAGTGTTGTTTGCAATAACATACTTAAATCTATGGTAATTTGAACAGAATAAGTGAATATGCATTTGATATAGTTTTAATGACTATAGGCAAATAATTTGTTGTATAGTACAAATGTTTCTTATTGAAATATATTTATATTAAATGCACTCTGCAATAATTAGGCATATACACGCAAAATTTGCTTATAATTGCTTTGAGGTTGACATCGGATGTAATAAACCATTTTCCAGTTAGTTCAGCGTACTGGGCTTCGCTTCTGCATGCGTACATACCATTAATACATACATACGTAATACGAACGTGCATTATACATATACACGCGCCTAACGCAGCGTATGTACAGTCGAGAGGAGAGATACGTATAATGCAATGTCAGAGACAGAACGGGATGTTTGCCGTGCTGTAGGCCCGAGGCGAACATCTACGATATATAGTAACGAGAGTTCAACTCCTGCCCCGCGGCCCTGTCAGCCCCATATGATATCCATTTCGCATTAATTTCGCCTGCATTTCTTCTGTCCGCGGCGGCCCTGCGAGCGCCCTCCTGGACCCGAAAGATTTTCGATTCACCGGAGTTTTGTTATCGAATCACGCGTGCACGGCAGAATCGCGTTTCGTTTTTTTTTTTTTTGCTTTCTGTTTGCGTGCGTCACCTGGGGCGGATACGGATTTTAGCTTTATATGTTTCGAAGAGGAATATGTTTTTTTTTTCTTTTGTTTTTAACATCGATTGAAACTGTACGATGGTAAACAGTATAACTGGGTCACTTTCTGATTGAAATCTTCTTCTTTCTGTATGTTTTTGAGATGAAATGGATGGAAAAATAACCTGCTTTCTTTAGTGGAATGGATATTACGTATTTTTTTAAATAATACATATAAAAGAAACAGATTTTATCTCTGGCCTTCGCATAAAGATAATAGCTTAAATCCTAATTTTGTATGTTGAAATTCATTGAATGTGGTTAATGAATGTGTAATTGAAGAAAACTTCGTTACATTCGTAAAAAGTGTTATATTTTAGGAGAACATGTTTCGACTATGGCACGCCATCCTCAGGTCTTCTACAAGTCAAATAATTAAAAAGAAGATGAAGAATAAAATAGAAATGAAATGATAACATATAGTTATTACTATTCTATAAATGTTTTAAAATTTTATAAAATTGTATTTTAATGTCATTCTTAATTTTAATCATTATATTCAGTGACCGGCATAAATATTGCAACCTATGGGAAAATTTTTTATTATTAAAATATACCAAAACTTTTTTTGGGGGATAGGTTGTGCATGTCTGGAAACTCCAAAATTTATTTTGATACATGTCACGTGACCACTAGTATGGCGGTAAATTTAAAAAATACGCCGCAAATCTGCAAAAAGTGAGATTAGATGACATGATATCCAAAAAAAGTTATTTAAAAAAGTTGCTTAGAATTCGATTTTGAGGCAGTATGCAAATTTAAACACATTTAAAAAAAAAATAAAAACCATAATTTTTCAAATGTTGTTTCATTGAATTACGTATTTCCATTTTTTTCGCTTTTAGCAGCTCAACTGCAATACTATTTCCAAACTTAGTTGATACTCAAACGGTTTTGTCAATTTTTGCATAATTAACATAGCGAAAACTGAAAGAGTACGATTTCAGTGTGGCAATTCTTGTTGCAAGGGACTATATCTAGTAGTAATAAATAAAATTTTACAAACATTTTCTCTCTAAACCACTTAGCAAACATTACTTTTATTGAAAATTATTATATTTTTTTTGTTTTCTGCGTTAAAGTGGAAATCATTAGTCTAAAACTGATAACATTACCTACATGCACCGAAGATAATAAAGTATATTTTGAAATTGGGGAACAACGAATAATAAACAGTAGTATAAAATAAAAACAGCAGTAATTACTTATTCGCCAAAAAATTAAAATAGTTTACTACGATATTATTTTGTTGTTTCTAATTTCTACCTTACTTATAAAAAACAGAACGATATGTAACAAGTATGCACTGTTAGAGTTTCATTTCTTAGTTGTTTATTACTATTAGTTATTGTTTAAATGTTTTTGGTTATTAAGAATTCCTATTCTTAGCTAAAAATACTGGTTATTTATTTCTATTGAGTTTTGTAATTTCGAAACTTACATAAATATCTAATAGTCAAATTTAAATTTCCCGCAATTATTCTTAACACCTTCAACGTTAAAACATAAAATTACCCACCATTTTATACTACATTAATAGTTATTTGAATGCTTTTACGTTGAATTCAGCAAAAATAGTGGCGGAAAATTTCAATTTGGTTATTAGAGATACCTTCGGTGTATGCAATAACATTGTGAAGGCCTAGATGTTTAATATTATATGTTTTGGAGTACCGATTTCACTTTAACCCAGAAAACAAAAAAAAAATATAATTTTCAATAAAAGTAATGTTTACCAAGTAGTTTAGAGAGAAAATGTTTATGAAATTTTATTTATTACTACTAGATATAGTCCCTTGCAACAACAGTTGTCACACTGAAATCGTACTTTTCAGTTTTCACTATTTTAATTATTCAAAAATTGACAAAACCGTTTGAGTATCAACCAAATTTGGAAATAGTACTGCAGTTGAGCTGCTAAAAGCGAAAAAAATGGAAATATGTAATTCAATGAAACAATATTTGGAAAAATTATGATTTTTATTTTTTTAAAAATATGTTTACAAAAAATTACGTACATGTCATCTAACCTCACTTTTTGCAGATTCACGGCATATTTTTTAAATTTAGCGCCATACTAGTGGTCACGTGACGTGTGTCAAAATAAATTTTAGAGTTTCTAGACCTGCTCAACCTATTCCTCCAAAAAAGTTTTAGTATATTTTAATGATAAAAAAATTTCCAGTATGTTGCAATATTTATGCCGGTTACTGTATATAATTACTCATTAATTTTTCTATATGATTCTTAAAAATTCATTTAATATAATTTTCATTATTAAATTTCAACTTTTATTTTCATGCATTTTATTTTACCTATTGTTTATATGTTTCTCTTACATAAGCACAATATACAGATATTATTTTAAAAAATATTTTTATTTTTCTCTAAAAAAAAATTTCACATTTATTTGGACCGTTTTCTGTCTCACAATTTTAATTCGTTGTTTTGTTTTGTTAGTCACATTTTGGTTATCGTGTTTTACTTTGAATATCTATATTTGACTTTTTGATTTTGAAATTTCGATTTTGAACTATTAATCATTAATCTTATTAATTTTATTTCATTATCACATTACTTGTTTTAATTATACTCAATATTACTTTTTCAACTTGTCTACCCAAAACTTTATTTCATATTTAACATTAAATTACAATTTTATAAAATTTTAAAACATTTATACAATAATTATATGTTATCATTTCAGTTCTATTTTATTATATTTAATGGGGTGCTATAGCCGAAACATGTTGTTTTAATATATATTAAACATATATTAAACACTTTTTATGAATGTAAGGACATTTTCTTCATAAAGACTTTAAATAATATTTTGCCCAATTTTCTGTTACCTACCAATGTACGATATAGGAAGGAATTTTCTACAACGAGCGGTATACTGAGCATATTAATAAAATAAAATAAATTGTGTACGTCCTAATTCCCTTTATTAATATACTATTATAGGATCATATCGTTTTAGTTACTAGTTTCCACAGATGGTAATAATTGCCTTCCTCAGGCCACAACATAATCCTATAACAGTCAGTTGGATTAAAAATAATTAGTTAAAGAAATACTAAGTTAATTGCATTAGAACTAATAGCCGAATACTCAATCAGTGTTTAACTATGGAATTTATTTTTTGATTCTATCTTTGAGGATAAAATAATAGATACCTTACAATGTCCAATTACATATACCTATAAGCATCAAATTCAAAATGCTAATCTCTTCCCCTATGTATCTATAACTCACAATTAATTTAATTATACATAACGCAAGGTAAATGCCGCTTAAACGCACATTAATTTCCTCATTCATAAGAATATTTCAGGACAAATTATTCATGTTTAAGCAGCATATATATTAAAGTAAATTGGAAATTATACAAAGAATAAGCAATAAAACCTATACATACAAGTATAGCAATAATAATCAGGTGAATTTTCAGTCTTTTTTGGTTTCGATAAAATAACTTAAAACCACAAGGATCTTACCACATTGAAGTTTCTAATGGCGTCTTTATAAGGTAAGCAATAATTACGCATTACTGCAGTTCTCCTTACAATTTACGAACAATAAAAATCGGACTCCTCGCCCCTCTTCGTCTTATGTTGGTCGTATCGTTGTCGACTTGCATAAGATTTCATCACACGCCTGTCATTAAAGTAATTTATTATCTATTTAAATCTCAAACATGGCATATCGTTAGCATGCGCCGATCTAAAAGAACACGTATGTACCTACAAACGTATAACTACCGACAACAATAAAAACAATTGATTAAATGATATACGGCGTACTGGATGTGATTATACACATTGGCGGATCGCGGGCGACTTCATTGTTTCGTCCGTCCGCGCCACGGGCAGTCATTATTTTCGATATCGGAGTGTGTTACGTATGCTTATGCATGTTAGTACAATGTGTGTAAAAATAAATGATACCCACGATTTTTTTTCTAGGGAAATGTTTATAATTAGATCACAAATAGTCAGTAGTGACTTTTAAATGGTGCAGTAACACCTCCTTAATCCTAACTTATCTGTATTAAGTACTGGAAAATTTTGGATAGTTGCAGTAAATACACCAAAATCAGTTCTTAAGAATGTAAAATAATGCTTACCATTAAAATAGGAGTATCTACAAGTAAAACTGCACTGTGACAAGAAAATTCTTTCGCGCAAAGAAATAAATAACTTGAAAAATGTAATATTCAGATGTTAAATATTGTGAAAAATACGTACTATTTTCTTTAAAGGATCAAAATATTTCACTTGGAAAAAATCTTTTTGGTTTATATAAGAACAAAAAATGTTTGATTGTGTGCTTAATTGATATTTTGATTGAAAAATTGAATAAAAGCTGTAATCAGCTGTCCTAATCAATCATTTATATTAGGTGTATGACATGTTTCGAGCTAGATCATCATCAGACGTAACTGTCAGATCTGAATAAAAGAAATAAATACGGGAGTAATTAAAATTTAAGGTCAGTGAGATATTTAAATATCATATTGCGATATTTTTAATTAATTTGAATTTTAAATTTGTAGGAGATATATAAAGTGAAATCAAGTGCTTTATGTTTTATGTATCTCTCAAATGTATTTACCAAAAAAATATTTGTTAGATATTTCATATCTAATGTAAATTTATCAAAGAGAACTATTTCTTCTATATAAGGTTGGTACAAGTACCGGCAAAGAGATAGGGGAGGGTGAGGCAAGATGGGGTCACGAGGCATTATCTACAAAACGGCAGTAAGCATCTGTCAAATAATAGCAGACCTAATATTCACAAGTGCTCTTTTATGTTTGTTGTAATTAGGAAACATACTAGTCGTAATAACAAAGTTATTGCTGTTTGTGCGTGAACTTTGCAATTTCCAGAATTTCTTTATTGTTTTGATGGTGAGTTCAACGGCCAGTATCGGAAGTATAAGTAAATTATTTACAATTACACTTTTTTGTGCTTGCTTATTAATTGACATGTTGTGCATGTATTTTCTATAGTGCGTTATTTGTTTATTTCAAATACTTAATATGTGATTATAACATAACCAGAAAATGTCTTAAAGAGGCAAGATGGGGCTATTGGTATGGGGCAACATAGGAACTTCACTATCTTACTCTTAAGTCTGGTCCGTTATGACTGGATATAGTTGGATATTTAAATATAGAATTAAGTCGTTTCATTACTTGCAACAGGGTTGTCGTGGGTACAGAAGAGAAGACAATGAGTATGAGGTACCACAAACAATTCTAGAAAGAAAAGTGGAAGAAGCGCGTCAGCTTGCTGGACCTCTCCAACCTTGAAAATCATTAGGCTAAAAACACTTTTTTCCCTAAAAGACGAGACACAGCTGGTTACATATTTGAAAAAAATGGAATTGGGTCTCTCAGGCTTAACAATTCAAGATTTGAGAAACCTTACTTATTGATGGTCTGAAAAATTGGGGAAAGTTCGTTGTTGAACAAATTGAAAAATTGCAGGAAAAGATTGGCTGATAGGATTTGTGAGATGGGATCTCCATTATGCTTTCTCGAAGACATAATGCCTATATCTCATGTTAGGAATGAAGTACAGGTTTAATCAAAGCGTAACAAGAGAAAGACGACAATCATTACAAGCACTACGTATAAAAATCTGCTACAAGATCATAGAAGTCTGGAGAATCCCTAAGGCAACTAGAAGTGCTGAGGGAATATTAAAGGAAAAAAAAAGACAAAGAAGAAAACAGAAGAGACTAAGAAGCCGAATATTGTAAGGAAAGCAAAGAGTAGATTTTTAGAAAACAAGGAAATAATCAAGTTCTTCTGTTGAAGAAGATGACTATGTCTATGTTTATATTGCCTCAGAAAGTGCGGTGAAGATACCAAAGGGGAAGTATGGATACAATGCCATGGATGGCGAGGTTGGGTACATGGAGGGTGTGCGAATAATGGGAATGAGTTTGTCTTCTATTGTCCCAATTGTGAAAATTAAGTTTAATATTCTTATCGTTATTGTATTTTTTTTATTTTAAGTAGTTCCGCTTTAAAGCTTTGTTCCCACATTTTTTTTAAGAATCAAATTTACTTTTTTTTACATATTACCCAGATATATGTTACAACCCATTCTTAACTCACCTGGAACCCCATCTTGCCCCCATGGTGGGGCGAGATGGTGTATTTACATATTTCTTTTCAAAATTTTCTCACAACATCAAGAGTACCTATCGAAAAATTGTAAATACATCCATCAGCAGGTAAATGTTTAAAGATTACAACAAGCCTAGTTAGAACCTTGCATATCAATTTGCCCCATCATGCCCCGAATTAAAATACAGGATGTTCCATGTAAAAAAAATGAGTTTTCTGCATTTGAAAATATGTCACTGTGTTCCTCAGTTTTGAACACCCTGTATGTTAGAATGTAAAGTGTGCTTACCGTTTCTTAGAGTTATATCTAAATTCATAACATAGCAAATTTGGAGTCTCTACTTGCAGTATTAACCGAGATATTAATTTCTCAATGATGCAATGATTATGGCTAAAAAAAAAAGAAAAACTTAAATAACTCAAAAACGGCAACTTGTAGTTATAGGAATAGCTAATGAAAACTGACGTATTTATAGTTGTAGAATCAAAAATGAATAAAAAAATTATATCATTCTATTTAAAATAAGAAAGTTGACATCCATTTCGGTCAACCGGAAGTGATATTTTGGTTAAGTATTTTACATTTATAGTTCCAATCGAACAGATACTGGTCCCAAAATCTCAAATATAAGTATATAATAGAACATCATAAACTTTTAATAAACCAGTTACGTGGAATACCTGTATATTATTATTATTTATACATTAGGTGTCCCTCTGCCCTGTCGTCGTTCGCGGCCGTGTTTATATTTGGAGTGTCTGGTTCTGGAGTGATCGAGTTTCTTTCCGGAATACTCTAGCACAGTATAAACCTTATCGAGTAGTTTCACTAAGTGTCGGTGCCTTTGATGTTTTGTTTATCAATCTAAGGAAATTCGCGATGGCATTTGGCAGCTATATTTGCAACTAATAATTGCAAAGTGGGTACGAAAATAACCTATATACTCAAACAGACTGACAATTGACAGCAAATCGCACAACATCAATGTCAAAACGACAGAATGTAACGGCTTTGTAGGTTAGATTTTTGCTTATAAACAGATTCAAATAGTTTTAGTTACAATTTCATCCACCTATGCGACACCGCGAATTTCTTTGCGCCATGTTTGAAACCCATGTTACCGGCGATGTGAAATACTGTGACTCTAGTATATTAGATACCAGAAACTTTGATTACTTATGGATGAATCATACTATCCTCGCATAATACAGGCAGCGTCATCTAATGGCGCAGTTGAAAATTTAAATAGGCGCTAAGCGGACTTCAAATTAATGAAATTCCGTTTGAAATATTTTGTGACGCAGACTGTACATTAACTATGCACTCGCTGCGTGCATTTTTACGTCGAGGGACACCGATTTTCTCTCTCGCCATTAATGAATTAACGTAGGTAGGTAGGGCAAGCGCAGCGCGATATACAAAGCGCCCGTTCCTACGCACATTAGGCGTTCGCGCTATCGCGACCATGAAAGAGGAAGAAAAAAAGATGAATTATCGCGGTAATTTTTTACGCGCCCGTCCGCTGGCGTGTTTAATTCTTTTTAATGAAGAGGCCGCAAGCCAGCGGGAATCACAAAAGCGCAGCCGGGCGCGTTATAATCCCGGGGAATGCTTAGGTATTTTGACGTCCGCAAATGAAGATAAGTTGACGCCGAGGTGAACCTGGAAAAAGTCGCGTAGTGCACGAAGGAAGAGGGATGTCCTTCTCCAAGGATACGCGTATTCGCGCACGGGTTCGCTAAAAGCAAATAAACTAAGCAGAAACGCAGAGTAGGAGAGCTTAAAATGTATTCCTTGATTATTTTAATACGAGTACTTCATTTTGTACGGAACTCTATACGGTATTTCTTTATTTATTATTTTCATTAGTTTATTAATTCAACTCCAGCCGTAGCATTATTTAATAATTTCAATATTTTAAATTTTAAAACATAATTTTATTTGGAGCCTGTAGTTATGCGAAAAATTTTGATTCTGCTTGTCACAGTGAATTAAGCTTAAAAGTTCTAGATAATATTTTTTTTTTTGTTTGTTTTCAAATTATATAGTTTATACTGTTACACATTGCATTAATCGAAATGACTTATATTTTTAATTAATAATTTCTTTTCACTTTCTCCTTTCGAAAACGTTTATATCAGCGATATAAACGTTAATTTGAAGACAATTTTAATTTAATTTTTCTTACCGTGGTTCTGGCAGTTACAGATGCCATATTTTTACGTCACTCAGATTCAAATTTTAAATTCATTCATTTAGTTTACGCGCCGAAATCCCAAGACGCTCCATATCGCAGTTTTACGTCCCTTTCTGCATTGTTCAGCGTCGCTATCGGTTCGTCCCTTTGTTACCTACCTAGCGAGGGTTTATAAGCGCTTCACGTACTATGCTCAGTCCCTGTTACTCTCCCGATTCAGCGAAATTCAGTCAATACGACCCGTTGTAATTCGAAAAACACAAAGAACACGTGCTGCCATTCGGCACATACACACTAGCTTCGAAGCCCCGTGCCTTCAAGCTACCGCTAAATATTTTTACTTACTTTATTTATAATTTACCACTTTCTTTCCTCATTGTTTTGTTTCCTTTTCTATTTTTCTTTACTAATCGCTCACCTCGTGTTCTATGTTAATCACCGCTATATACAGTGTACCTGTTTAAATTTTAAATAAATAATTGCGATCTGATTGTCAAATCACGTATCAAGATTGAAGTTTTTTTTTTCCTTTTTTTTGTTGCTTAATTTTATTTAATTTAGTAATAATAAAGCGTTACTGTTACAATTCTTCGACCCTTTTATTCTCAATATTACAATCGCGACATTTGCATGGCATTTTTAAAAGTGCCAGTAAATTTTAAAAAAATAAGATATAACATACTTTGGTGCTAAATTTATTAATTTCCAAGATATATCTATGATTTTCTAAAAATTATGTCCCTTGCACTGTTTGAGAAAAGCGATTGTAATTCAATTGCCACTTAAAATAAGTAAATCGAATTTTGAAATATCTTAGTATGGACCTACTTATATCTGTAGGTGTGTTTATAGTTGTATTTTAATATACTGGGTATTCGTCACTAAAGTGCAAACTCATTCAACTTCAAATGGTATATCTTATCTTTTTTTTAAATAGAACGGCCTGTGTATGTTTACATTATTGAATTTCTATTAACAAGTGCTTTGTTTTTTTTTTTTTTGTTAAGCATACTCTATGTCTATCTCTTCTACTTTTCAAGTTATCATAGTTTTCATTAATTTTAAAATGTTGTATATTATCATATTTGTAATCTTAGTAGGCGACGATTGTAAAAATGAAGGCTAGAAAATAAATATTTAAAATCACAAAAACATAGAAAAATAAACAAATCAATATAAGTAAAGTAACAATAAATCGTGCCAAATAATACATAAAAAAAATAATTACAACGCCAAATTTTTTATATAACCGCCATTTTGTCTAACGCATATTTGTAGTCAGACGTATCGACATTCAGCAGAATTAACTACATTATGCGCAGTATGAGATGGTGTTCCAGCATGTTGAAATCACATTTATATCCCTTATATCAACAGATACATTATCCAACAACTCTTAAATTCATTGTCAAGAAAGTGTAAATATCGTGCTCTTGTAAGATTACCATAAAAGAAGTGTGGCGTTCAAAGTTTTTTTCGAATGATGCCTCTCCATATGTTAACAGATCACTGCTACTGATGATTTACTATCCTGATAGTATGCGGATTAGCTGCGTCATGCTAATGAAAGTTGTGGTGGTAAACGTGATAATTCTTCCGGATGGCAGCTTTATCAGCAAATAATATATTGAGGAATCTTATTTCTCCCGGCTATTTTTTTCTTAAAAACCATTAGTGAAATTAACGCCATTCGTGTTTTAGAGGTAGAGCAATAATAGAAGACACAACAAATGGACTAAATATAAGTTGATAAGCGAGATATAAATGCAAACGTTAACTTTAAAGACTGATAACGAACACAGGTTGCAAGTATAAAACTAGGTTAAAAAAACAGAACAAACAAATTAATAAAATCTGTCAATTAGATTCGTAGAAAACGGTATTTAAAGATGGCATTGACTGCGTCACAAATGCTGCTAAAGCCTTACTAAAACTTTATTACTTCATCACTAAAAACGTAAATTTGCGTACTAAATATACTAAAATAACTTCCAAATAAAACAGAAAAAGAAGAAAATACATTGAGCAGAACCACAGATGCTGAAATTAAAATGAAAATATTCAATTTACGGTCGCAGAATGGTGGTGGCCTCCAAAACAAGTTAAGGAGTTTAAGTTAGCAATCATAAATGTCGATATACTTTTCTTCTAAGATCTAAAATGAAATTAAAAAAATCCTTGAGAAAAGGGAGCCAAAGACAATTAGGAAATAACCATTATATATCAGAAATCTATCACAAACATCTCAAATTTGTATGTGAGTGTAGATATTGGAACTTATCAGTTCTAGTCGATGTTGTTATCTCATCGATGTTGTTGATGACCATTAACAAAGGTTTTTTTGTTTCCACTTTCAATCAAATGACTGATGGTGGAGTTATCATAATACCAACTATGGGGATCCTAGAATTAGTTTGCATTCGATAACTTACTTACAAAGATTTTCCTTTCAAAACAAACTTCTAACGTAGGTATCTTGGATAAAAGAACTAAAGGAATAGGAACTACTTTTTGTATCACCTCATACGTATAATTCCAGTCTCACTAAGCACACGCTTTCAAATTATTTCCACGTTATGACATCCGTGATTGCGGCTAATGTCTGTCAGAGAGCCTTTGATCCGCTCTTTAAGGCGCGTACGCTATCATTTAGAAGCCAATTTTACAATTGTGATCGCCGTCCGGGTTTCCATTCAAATTACGCCTCTAACGACGCACTTACATATCTGGTGTAATATCTGAGCGCATGAGTACAAACGTGTGCGTTGCGTTTGGTATTGTAAACGGAGTTTTTATCCGTCTCCTATTCCGTTACTTATTGTAAATAATAACGCTTAATAATAAGCTTTAACAGTATACTAACGTACAACTTTCTAATCTGCTTAATGTTTCGAGAAAATCTGTTTATGGTAATTGTATATATTTTATATTGAAACGACGGTTATTAAGGAATGCTGTGTTGTTGAATATCTCCCTGGGTTACGGTAATAAGCATATACATTTATATTATTAACTGGAAATAGACGAAGAAAAAGTGTTTATGTAGGGTGTTTACCGTCTTCTGATTTTATTTTCAACATCTTAAAATAATGTTATTAACGTAAAAATATTTTAACAATAGTTGCGTATTAAGAGAGATATTAATGTAAAAAAAAAATGTAGTTTTTATTCTTTTATTTTTAAGTGGTGATTAAGCATATTATATTAAGCTTTTTTTTTTAATGTTTTTCATAGAATCCACTTTACACTAGTTGTTAGATAGAAAAAACAACCGGCAATCTTGAGCAGATAATTTATTCTTGTTCTTATAAATCCATGATTCACTCAGTAACGTTTCAACCAATACACTTCTTCAGACTATCGAATCATTAATAAAAATGTCTAAAATAGACGAGTATGCACTTCAACTTTCAATTACTTGAATGATGTTTGCCTACTTACAGACAATTGGGAATGAGTGAGTAACTACAAAATTACACCATCTTATGCCATAAGGTCGGTGTAAAAGTTTATTTTCTATTTTAATTTAATGCTTACCTGGTTTTTTTTTGTATTTACTTTATTTATATTTTGATCGGAGAGATTTTTCAAGTCTTCGGGAGAAATTAGAGCCTAAATAATGGTAGGCCTTAATAGTCGTAGTTACTGGTTTTGTTATTCAGAATTTAATGTTGCGATAACAGTCGACGCTGTATTACTTGGTAATTTAGTTTAAATACTCATTCTGCCTGTGGCCACAAAAGACGACGGATGCTATTGAACTCCCATAACGATTTTTATGCCACACTATCAAAAATATCAAAGTTCCGCGAAGTGTTTACCTAAAAAAGTATCGATATCCTCCCACAATATAAATTCTTACTTTTACCTGTGAAATTGTCGAGGAATTTCCTATTAAAATGTTCTACGAAGAATCCCTGCCAGAATACCATCCATGCGTCGAAACTTGTTATCCAGAGCATGGCCTAGTCCGTCTGCTTAAGTGTCGTGTCCTGCCGTCAACAAGTTAGTATTTCCATCAGCATATCCCATCTAAAAACGAAAGTAGTTATTCAGTTTCAATTCAATATTAACCAGTAAATAAGATTTTTATTAATTTATGTTCACTATACGTTAATTTGGGGTTAGATTTATATGAACCGCCATTAGTTTTAGTTATTTTAGGAATTTTTAATATTCAAGGGTTGTCTTCAAAATCACTGAGGTGGTCTGTGATAAAATAGTTATTCTTAACAAATATCGATACACGCTCAATTTTCTAATAATTTAGTTTCTGCTATTTACGTGTTAGATGGCTCTGGTTTTTAAATTTATTCCCTTTTAATTTGATGTTTCTTAACCTTATTCATTTAAAGTGCCAGGAAAGTTTTGAATACGTATTTTTGTATTAACTAATTTGTTTTTTATCATCTGCTGTGTACTGACTAAATTAATTGAATTTTAAAAATGAAAAAGAAAAATAAAATTAGCTAGCTCAACGGAAAAATTTAAATTGAACAAAAGAACAATTACTCTCAGAGTTACCCTCGCGAATTAAAACTTGAATCTAACCACGAAAAGTAAATTGTGAGTGAATGAAATCAGACTTTCTTAATTACCAAAAAAAAAAAAAAGGAAAAAGTTTAATATAAAATAAAAGAACAGAATTTTTAATCCAAAGATGCTAATTAACAATCAATTTTTTTTATTCAAAAAAGGTTAAATTACAGCTCCTGCAGAAAAAAAAACCGTGAACTGAAGGTTCTGGCCTAAATTAAAAACTGCACTTGATTCTAAATTACAATAGGACAATGCTATTTCCTATACAAAGCAAAAGCTTTGTTTGTTCAGGAAGATAATCCTGCATATACCAATATCAATCCACGTGGTTTCAAATTAAAACAAACTAAATTAAGCGTGGACAATTTCTAGTAAATAACAAGAACGAAAAACTAAATGCAAGCACAATGCTTCTACTCACCCAAAGTAGATGATTGATAAAATAAAAATGAATCAACAAAATAAAAAAAAAACGGAAAAACTAACTCTTTAACTATAATGAGAGAATAACAACTAAAAAATATCTTCCTGCACAAAAATAATAAATGTGCAAATATCAATATATTTACAATTATTATAATATGAATTCCTTGATGGACTAAATATTCACAGATATCAAATCTTAATATCAAGTGAATTACAAAATGGCTACAATGATTTACAAAAATACGTCTACTCACGTTAACAGTCGACCGAGGAACTGCTTGACAAAACTCTACAACGCAGTCGTAAACAACAACGCAAACGCACAATTCACCGACAAAATCTAGTAGAAAACGCATAAAACAGAACTAGCAACCGCTAGACAAATCAATGAAGGGAATTAATTAAAAAAAAACTTAACACTTAATTAAATAAATCATACAATTAACTCTTTAACTAAATTTATACAAACTAAATCTAAATTTGTGAAAATTCTCGGTACATTGAATATCGAACGAACGGAGTAATCAAAACAAAATCTATGCAACTTAAAATACACTCAGCGGTAACGCGGGTAGTCTAATCACAGCAATACGTACCTGTGATTTATGAATATCAACAGTAGTAAAACAGCATTTTGGTAAAGAAATAAAGAGTTACACTTGTTTCGTGTTAAAACATTCTTTTATTTGTACATTTTGTCTTTTTACAACGACATTTGATAATTACTAGTTTTCAAATTTTAATAATCCGAGAGGGAGCTTTGGAGGCGCGCCCGTTAGGTAAGACTGCCTATTCGTTAGCAAGCGCCTGGATTACTATTTTGACAGGCGATTTGGTGCTCTTAGAAGCGTCCCGTGCCATCTAGCAGGTAGAAAATCACTTTTTACAGTATTCTTTCACTTATCAAAGAGGTTGCTGGGTGGATAAAAACTACTGTATTATTTTATTTTATTAAAAAAAAAACGTATACGGACAAATTGAATTATAAATTATAAATAAATTGAAACACATTAATTTATTACTAGGTAAATGAAATTTTCCAAAATAGTTCTCTATCCACTTAACTACTTTTTGAAATTACTCCTTCATATGTAATCATACAGATCAATTTAGATTACAACTGACGTAATAGCTTAGAAATATTTTATATAATCCAATCGACACTTTTCGGGCGAAGTCATAAAGTGTTCTTCAATTCCCGGGTCTTAAAATTACTTTCTTCGCGTC
This sequence comes from Protaetia brevitarsis, assembly GCA_004143645.1. Classification (NCBI taxonomy): domain Eukaryota; kingdom Metazoa; phylum Arthropoda; class Insecta; order Coleoptera; family Scarabaeidae; genus Protaetia; species Protaetia brevitarsis. Next base: position 1,495,495 of record RXPK01000136.1, read on the forward strand.
TCTCGAGGCCATAAACTTAACCGAAACCGATTTACATACGATTCGTGGATTTTAAGGTAAGGAAGAACTGTGATCTCTCACCCAAAGTATGTCCATGCTCCCTTAGACATTAGACGTAACGGCAACTATAAAAGTTTAAAGCTTTTCGTAAGTTTTGTGCAAGTTTTAGTGCACCCTAGAGGTAATTTGCCGGAAAATGCTTCGGTATCCTTTCTAACTTAATAGATCCGTAAAATGGTGTGTAAGATTGTAAGTAGATTTACTCCAATTTTTTTTTTTTTAATTCATGAGTATTTCTCATATTAATGCGCTTTTAAAATAACTTGCCGTCGCATTTCAAGCCTGTAAATGCTGTCAATTTACTTTGAAACAAGGTGTAAGTACACGACGCCAAAGTAATCTCGTTCGATTACCGTGCGGTGCACATTTTAATTATAAACCTTCGTCGCGAGCTGTTGATCGGAATGGAGTCGGGTGTTTTTCGACAGCACGTTCGACCGTCAAGATTCGAAATTGCGGCGTGCAATTGAATTAGCGAGGTGAGCGTGTTGATTTTGTCAATTATATGTAATTTCTGGGGCGATTATGGAAATTTAAACGCCACAGTGCCGACCTTCGCGTTAACAGGCCGCTTATTACAGGCTTCGGAAGGTACGATCGTGAAAAATTGTCGAGGAATTCTCGTTTTTTTTTATTATTACCTGTGCGTCGGTGAGGATAGTTGCTTTTTTGTATTTTTAGAAGATTAATTAGCTAATATTGAGGGGAGTATGTAAGATTTGATTATTTCTGTGTGATTTGTTTCCAAACTTCCTTTATATTATTTAATAATAATTTTGTTTTTATTGCTCCTATTTATATATTATATATTTTATTTGGGTCTTGGGTTTGTAGTACGTTGTAGTAGTTATTGGTAGTAAATACCAAAGGTCTGCAACAATCCATTTGTTTCCTGAATATTCATATACTTAGAATTGTCTTTTACGATTCGAATGCTCTGTCAAGCGTTTTGTAGTGCTTGAGTTGGTTACATCAGTGAGCTGAGTTGAATTGATTCGCTCACAACGAATATGCATTATTGATCTGGAAAATTATTCATTTCTCTACTTGCATTATAGAAGTAAAATACAATGAATTCCTTTGTTAATATTATTATCGTATTCGCCAGTTCTATTTTGAAAGTGGTAGGAATAGATATACCGGCTGTCCAGCCTAAGGATGCAACGGTTCATAGCCGATTTATTATTGTTTTTTTTTGGAAAAATGTTTCAAATAAATCTTGCCTCGAATCATATTCTACACATTTTAAAATTAGTTTCAGTAATGGCGGATTTCCGGTGGTACCGGAAGTAGACACTAACTTTATTATTTTAAACGAAACACCCTATATATTATTGTATTTTTGGATTCCTCGTTAAATTTAAATAGCAATACGTTAGGCATACATTGGGGTTAAGTTCTACCGTTTCCGAATTACATGACGATTTTCGAAAAAAATGACATTTGCAATGTCTGCGATGATTGGAAATATCTCCGGAAATACGAAAGTTAGAAAGATGCGGTTTTCAGTTTTCGCTTAATCATGAAACAGCACATGTCTTTTATTTTAAAATTGTTGCGTTTAAATTACAGAATTATTAAATACGGCTCTGTAATTTTCGAACTCTAAAATTATGGATAACTGAATGGTATAGCAATTTTTACATAAATGGATGTAAAATTTAATTTTCTTTCGATTTTATACGAGTGTCATTGTGTCTACCTCCAAAGTAGAGGTTTTCATGATAGATAGGTACGTATTGCGAAGCGCCGGCCAACTTCCTCTCGCATTTCACCAGGTTTGGGACTGGCTGCAGTAATACTTGCATGCTTAGAAAGTGGCAAAGAAAACACAATAGGACCACCGAAAACAAACAAAACTTGAAATTAAAAAAAATGTAGAATTTACTGAAGCGCGTTGGAAATGAACATAGCAAAGATAAAAAAAAACACAACATTACTGTATATCCATAAATCAAAACATTTTTCGAAGTACATTACTCTGTCCAATGAATGGCGTACATACACATCGAGCGTCTTGCTCGCAACAGATTACACTTTAAATGTTAGAGTGCCGTCATTATATAGAGAATTTGTACAACACTATTACATTAAATGTTCAAAATGCGATCCATTTTAGTGCTACATAATTGAAATCGCTTCTGCAAACACTTTTGAACATTTCTGAGCATTTCTGGTGTGACTTCTTGAAACACTTTTAAAATACAATGGCGCATATCATCAGGTGTTGTTGGTGGCGTCTCATAAGCTTCATTTTTAATGAAACCCTATAAAAAGTTTTGTTTGTTTCCAGTGGTCTTATTGTATTGTGTTGGCCACTTTCTAAGTATGCCAGTATTACTGCAGCCAGTCCCAAGCCTGGTGAAATGCGAGGGGAAGATGACCGGCGCTTCGCAATAAGTATCTATCATGAAAAACTGAAAAATACAGGCCCCTATTTAATAATTCTGTAATTTAAACGCAACAATTTTAAAATAAAAAACATGTGCTGTTTTATGATTAAGCGAAAACTGAAAACCGCATCTTTCTAACTTTCGTATTTCCGGAGATATTTCCAAACATCGCAGATATTGCAAATGTCATTTTTTTCGAAAAACGTCATGTAACTCGGAAACGGTACAACTTAACCCCTATGTATGCCTAACGTATTGTTATTTAAATTTAACAAGGAATCCAAAAATATAATAATATACAGGGTGTTCCATTTAAAATAATAAAGTTAGTATCTACTTCCGGTACAACCGGAAGTCTGCTATTACTGAAACTAATTTTAAAATGTGTAGAATATGATTCGAGGCAACATTAATTTGAAACATTTTTCCAAAAAAACAATAATAAATCGGCTATGGACCGTTGCATCTTAGGCTGGACACCCGGTAGGTATAAATAAAATGAAACACTTTTGAATGAATTACTTTCTTAAATTTGGCAATATTATTGAAGGACGTTGAGAGCTGTGGCAGAAAATATACATGTTATTTTTGTAAGTTTGAAGATTTGTTTAATGGTTTCAGTAACAGCAATACGTTAATCTGAAGGTATGTTGAAGAGGCCCAAAGAATTGTCGAATAAAATTTTAAATTTTGAATATTCCCGCGCAGTCTCTGGTTGGCGGAATGGAAAAGAGGTTTAAATTAAATATTTAAATATAAGTGTATGGGTGGCTTTTGAAAGCCTCCTGGCAAACTCCACAGAATAGGCAAACATTTCAATGTTTTTCAGATTATGCGCATGCTTCTTTACTTACTTTAAATATAAACTTGATTCACACTCAAGCAATACATAGAAATTTTAACTAGACAGAGACTATAAAAACTAAGAATATGTTTTGTGTAATATTTATTTATTTATTTACAGAAACAATACAGGACAGCAAATCAGGAAAACCTGCCAATATCAATGCTTTTATTGAATGTATATTAAATAAAAATATATCATTACTACCGAGAAAGAATTAAAACAAAATTATGAGAAATAAACACAAGAATACTAAGCAGTGGGCAATATGTTGATACGATTCAAAAGGTGGATTGCTTTTATACTTTTTATAATACAAAAACTGCAAAAAATTATTTTCTACCTTTTCTAGAAGTTTGTCGTCCTTCTTGGTTGCTGGATCTCATATCACGGAAGCGTACTCTAACTTAGATCCTACAAAAGTATTGTATAACAAAATAATTGTTCAGAATTTTGCTGTTGGAAATAGATAATTTTTCATTTTTTTTAATAGAAACAAGTGGAAAGCCATAAAATAGGTACATAATCTAGGGTTTAAAAAAATATGATTATAGATTCGTAATAATTTAAAAATGTACTAGGGGTGTCAGAAAATATTTTTCTATGTGTTGATATTGAAATTAAATCAAAGGCAAATTCGTGTTCCAATCCTTTTTATTATATTATCTCATTGCGACATGTTTCGGTTTACTAAACCATCATCGGGCAATAAAACGTCAAATGTTTCCTATTTAAGAATGATGCGTCGAAAAATTTTGTGGGTACAATGAGAGAAATTCTTTAAAACCGTTAAAAACTAATTAAAAACTAAATTAAAAATGATGGCACGTGAAAACAACAACACATTAAAATGTGTGTAATTTAAAAATCTCACAATTGTCGCAGGCAATCGAAAGAAAAACATACAAAACGGCCCGAATGCCAGCCAAGGACGCACATATATTACACCAATCCCCTGGGACACTATAGACTATTTTTCTATATATTACCTTCATCATAAAACACCCAGTTTAACGTATTGAATTCTGAAGATACACAATTAGGATTGTTATATTCTCAAGATATCAAGCTACTATTTAGCATATAGCCCAAGCAACAAATGGCGGAAGTATTAGGAAAAGAAATCAGTATACGTTATTTCTCAGGTTAGCGCTGGAATCGAAAATATATGATACATAAGGACGGATTCAAAATCAGTTGACCATAATTTTCCGTAATACGATTAACTAGTAAACCGTCTAAACTAAATATCTTCTTTAATAATTGGATGTGTGTCTTAAAAACTTGAACACTTTTTTTTTGAATTATCATATTTTTTAATGCCCGTTAATTAGATCTTCATGCAACTCTAAAGAAATGCCGCTTCCAAAGAGAGAAATTTCCGAATCTGAAACCGTATATAAAAGCATACATGTAAAAGCTGTCCTATTACACAGTCCGAGGTCATTATTTCTCCATTATCGTTAATTTTTCTTCTTTCCTTTGCAGCATGTGAATGCAACCAGCACGCTCGAAAGTGTCGATTCAACATGGACCTGTACAAATTGTCCGGCAGAGTATCCGGGGGCGTTTGTATAAACTGTCGTCACAACACGGCCGGCAGACATTGCCACTACTGCATGGAAGGTTTCTACCGTGACGAGAACAAGCACATGTCACACAAGCGGGCCTGCAGAGGTAAGTAATTTTTACCACAATCTATGTAGCGTACAACCTATTTCATAATTCCCTCTAACGTTTGATTTATTTATACGCTCTCATTTTATTCATTAAGCATATTTCTAAACGCACGATGCCTTTACGGAAAGGAGAAACTATTGTCGTTTTTATCGTATGCCTCCTAAATTGCTAGAAAAGTATACAAAAGGAGATGCGGAACCTGTAATTTGTTGATGTTCGTTCCGTTCAATTCACCGTGTAATATAATGTGTTGTTTCTTCTTCGATAATTGTGGCTCGTTTGTCTGGTGAAAGTAGAATGGATAACGTACTAATTTCGGTTAGGGCAGCAGACATCTGCGAGATGTTCGATGTCGGTTTTAATGAAGGCTGTGTTTGCTGTACGATTTCGGTTGTATGTAGTAATTGTATGTAACAAGCAGATGTACTTTTCGAAAGCGAAAAGGATTGAGAGGTTATCTTACGTTTATTTTTATGTTATCTCAGAGAACATTAAGTTTAAAAAGAAGAAATAGCAAAACTAATTGTTCAATTTTAATAGGTAACTATTAATTGCAGATAAGTGTATGTAATTATTTTCTTTTTTGATGGCATTAAGGGATCAAAACTCATTAGCTACGTTATACACTCAAGAAAGTAAAACTCTAAAACAGTTTCATAACCACATGAGCAACTTGGAGAATCAATTATTTAACCTGTCTAAATGGGCCGGGAAATTACCATGCCCGAATTTCATTCTAGCGATAGTAGAATAAGAATATCGTTAGACCCTGAGGTTACTATGTCAACCTGGCTAATAAATCGTAGGATGAATCTTGGTATACTGCATAATTTGGTGGTTGTATAACGATTGCCAGCTGTGTTACCATGTTTCTTCCAAAAAATATCTTTTAAGTTCAGGTGTAATATTTTATAACTGCGTCAATAGTTACTGCCGCTTTAACTAATACATCTACCTTTTCGTTGGGAGATATTCCTACCTGATTTTTCACCCAAAAGGGATGTTGTTAATTTATCACATTTCCAGATTATATCCAATGTAAGAGGGTGGACTTTTGCAAACCATTCTCTGACATAATCGCCACCTTTGAAATGCCCTTGCCTCTGTTGAGAAGATGTTTAACGTGTTACTTAACCTCAACGATGCAGTCTTCTTGTTTTATGATCCCTCAATAAAGGTCCAGAAATTTGCCTCGTTGTTTTATCCCAGTGTTTCTTTTACCCAGCTTCTAACTGGCTCTCGTGCTATGTTTTTGGCACTCCTAGAACACGTTCTGGGCCTATATATGAAGCCGATGATCCCTTCCTTGCTAACTCATCTGTTTTTTTCGTTTCCTTCGATTGCCAAATCTCCGGACACCCACAGCAAAGTGACTTTATTGCAGTCTGTCAGGCTATTCAACTCCCGAATACATTCCCAAACCAGTCTTGATTCACTAATGCCTTCACTATCGCCTGGCAACCTGTTGCAACACAGACCCGCTTGTTTTTATAAGCCCTCTGATTGACTTTGTCACACAAAGCAATCCTGAAAGACCGTGGCATATTTTCCTAAAAGAAGGGTGATCATTGTGTTTCTTACCTTACTATAATTCCAACTCCAATCCCGTTCTCGGTTTTTGATCCGTCTCTAAACCAGATCAATTGATCAGATTGATTCCAGCTTAACCGATCCCTGATTTCCACCTCGAATTTTCTGTTTATTTAAACAGAAAATTCGAGGTGATATCATATCTAATAGACATCTAGATATATCTATTTGATATGTCTAAATCATGTGGTCTGATCTCATTCCTAATAGGCTGCCTTCCACATGATGGAATTTGAAATTTTATTATGTCCCAATCCTCCATATCTGCCGCTTAGTAGATCCGCTATCTGAGATGGTCCATTCTTACCTCACCAGGTGGAAAAGATGGGGGTCTTATGGACGTTACTCCTTACATATGTAGTTGCTAATGTTGTATTTATTTCTGAAAGTAGGTTTACTGCTTCTATTTAGTATGTGTACATTGTTTTCTGTAATACATTGTAGTAGAGGCTCATTTCTAAGGTTGTTGTTGCTGCTGCCCCAGGTCGTGTGATGACAATTTGCATCACAACCGAAAATGAGTTGGGATCCACTACCTCTGCTGCTCACCACCAGGGTTTCCATTTCTCGGGTTGGTGGCAAATTGGGCTCATCATAAGAAATATATGCCAATCCCATTATTAAATCCCTTGACATATCCCTGTCCGCCATCCTAATTTTGATTGCGACCAAATCTCTGAAACAGAACTTGGTTAAAGGCAGTATTTAAGATTTTTCTTTAACAAAATGCAGATTCTAGGAACCTCGGATGTTCTACTGTAAACCAGTTTACAGCCTTTTCCTCCCAGACCATTTACATTGCCTATGTAAATTCGGGATTACTGCACGAGTGTGAGGTCGAAGTTCTTCATCGCCACAGCAAATGTTGAAGGTTAGCTTGGATCACCCTTGCCTTCGCCATCGAGATCTTTTAGAATCTTGAAGTATACCTATACTGATTTGTATATTGATCGAAATCAATTACTGGCAAGTTCGGCATACCAATATTGTGATTCAAATTTAAAGTATATTTATACGCTGCTGCGAGTAAATGGGATTTTTCTTTGCCCAATATGGAACTGTCAAATCTAAAATGGAGAAAAGATGGATATTATTAATGATTCCCTTGACGCCACTGATCTTTAATTTTATTACATATTCAGCAGTCAAGCATAGCTGATGTAGTTGTATAGGTGACTCCTGTGCTTCCACGTACAATGCTTTTAGTGGAGAAATTACTTGCTTATTTAATTCGTTGTTCTTAAAGATATGATTTGGATAATGAGAATTAACTAACACTGTATTTAGTTTCTTTTTGTGGAAACATACTAATTTCGCATCTTTGAATTTTAAAATCCTCTTCTTGTTTTAAGTAGCATATAATTGTGACAAAAATACTCCAAACTGTGGTACTGGTAATGCTACAAACTTCTCCTAGACGCCTCACCACAAACTGCACTAAATTGGACGTACGTTTCGATAGCAAAGCTATCATCATCAGTTCATCACTCAGTTCAGTGTTTCTGCTGATGATGATAGCTTTGCTTTCGAAACGTACGTCCAGTTTAGTGCAGTTTGTGGTGAGGGGTCTAGGAGAAGTTTGCAGCATATAATTAACAAAGTTTTCTAACAAGCGACAACAATACTCAAAACTGAGGCTACAAACCTATCGTTTTTGGTAGAAGTACCGGCTCCTCTTGTTAGGGATTTTAAAAAAGTATTATTGGGTATGCAGTCAATGGCTAAATGAAATTCCTTGTTGTTCGTCTAAGCTTTCACAATCAATTTATTACCTCTTCAGAGACAAGTACTATATCAGTAAGATGAAAATTACACATTACTAAAGAATTATTTAAAAATGTAGAAAGTCTGATTACTTACATTGGAAAAATATTAAACAAGCTAAGGTACACATTAAAATGGAGCAACATAATCAATAGAACTATGCATTACAAAGAAAATCCTAACAGAGAACCACATGGTGAGGTTAGGACTAATATAAAAGCCGAGAAAATGAAGAAAAATAGCAAAAAGATGCATTCATTTGTCCATTGGTTGCATGCCCAATAATACTTTCTTTAAATCCCTACCGTGTGAATTTAAACTAGAAAACTGTATTATCTAATTAAAAGGAGCTATAAAGAATATCTGTCAGCAAAATAGAAATTCTGCATGCCTTATCTATTTATAGTATAATTACTTTTAATATGCGTTTATTGCTACTTAAAATGAAGACATATAACATCATACGACACCAACCAAGTACCAGACCTAACTCAAGGTTAAGGGTTGTTTAATTACAATGTCACATATGACTGAATAATCACCCTCGATATTTCATACAATTAACACCGACACCACACATCGAGCCCGTCGCAGCCCGAGGGTCAAATCCATGTTTATGGGACGTCTATACGTCGCTCCTTTTCTGTCATCGCGTCCACGGTAGTATACGTGTTTGTATTGTATGTGCGTATGTAAATTAAAGAATTAATAAATATTACGTCCGACACTTCATGAATTGGTGCGCTTCTTTTTGTCGCTTTACAATTACGTTAAGCTGCCATGGGTTGTGATATATTCGTGGACGCCTGAACTTTTAATTCACTCGGGAATTAATAACAATTTGTTCCGAATGTCAACGAGAGGACGTCGTTCCCAATTGTATTTATGTTCGCTTGCTGACGTATTTAGGGAAAACGCTCTTTTATATGTAAATATAAAATTTATCAAACGTGGTTTATGACGGAATGGAATTAAACCAAATTGTTAATTAAATGTGTAAATCGTAATAGGGACCCACTTTCACGTGACTAATACACAACAGCAAACTTTAATTGCGCAAAATTGTCTTCGAATGTGTCCTTAATAAATTTCCAGGCGCTTGGCAATTATTTACCGTCTACTAACATTTGCTACATGAAATAACTTCGTTCCGACACTAACTATTTCAATGCGCATACTTTAATTCATCCCCTCCAGGCGCATGCTACCCTCACGAAGGGGTAAATACTGGTACTCGTTTCTGTAATATCTATTTACGTAAGTTTATATTATCAACTTCGTATCCTGGTCGTACAACATTCCGTTCATATAATTATAGTCGTATGGAAACTATGTTTAATTAATTATATTCCGGCACTATTCTCAACAGGCTTGTGTTGTAATTGAAATAGCCGGAATATCTTCGGGTTGTGTAGGGCGACATGGCGTCCGCCCAGATCGTTTGTTTTTTTGTTGTTGTGCGATTTGAAATGTCCACACTTTATAGTTCAGAACGTTATAGTTGCCTGAGGACAGAAAATCCGTGGTGTTATGTGCATCAAATTGTAATGGTGAATGCTTTATTGCAAGATCTCTGTCCCTCTCTCTTTTTTGTATATGCTGTGTACTGATTGGATTAATTGACAAATGCAAAACTCATTCCAAAATGAAAATAAAAAAATTAAAATTAGCTAGCTCAACGGATAAAATTTTAAAGGGCACAAAAGAACTATTAACCTCAGAGTTACCCTCGCGAATTAAAACTAGAATCTAACCACGAAAAGTAAATTGTGAGTGAATGCAATATGACTTTCTTAATTACTCGAAAAATTGAAAAGGTTTAAAATAAAAATAAGAGAACAGTATTTTTAACCCAACGACGTTAATTAACAATCAAATTTATTTTTCAAAATGGGTTAAGTTACAACTTGTGCAGAAAAAAACCTTAAAAACCTTGAACTGATGGTTCTGGCCTAAAATAAAAACTGCACTTGACTCAAAATTAAACTAGGACAATGCTATTTCCTATGCAAAGCAAAAGGTTTGTTTGTTTAGGAAGATAATCCAAATCTTTCAATTTCAACCCACGTGGTATCACAAACTAAAATAAACTAAGCGTGGACAATTACTAGAAATTTACAAAATTGAAAAACTAAATGCAAGAACAATGCTTCTACTCACCCAACCGAGGTGACTGATAATTAAAAATGAGACAGCAAAATTGAATAACGGAAAATTAACTCTTTAAACTATAACGAGAAAAAATAAACTAAAATGTATCTTCCCAAACAAAAATAATAATTGATCTTATATCTATAATGTGCACACTTCAATATACCAACAATTATTACGATAAGCATTCCTTGATTGGCTATATAAAAGACAGTTAATGCGAAATTTACAAAATCAAAATGAATTACAAAATGGCAACAAAGATATTCAAAAATACGTCAACTCACGTCAATAGTCGCACAAGGAGGTCTTTAACAAAACTCTACAATTGCATTTCTTACGAAAATCCCTCTCTCAAAATCGTTCAACGCAGTCGTATTACAATTCAACGACAATATTGAATAGAATCCGCAATAAACAACACAAGCAAACACTAAACAAATAAATGAATGGAATAATAAAAAAAACTTACCACTAAATAAATTAAAATGATACAATAAATTCTTTAATTAAACTTATACAAAATAAACATAAAATTTGTGAAAAATTCTCGGTGTATTGAACAGCAGCTCGGAAGAAAGTAAACAAATCAAAATATGCAACTCAAATACACTCAGCAAAAATGGGTTGCCTAAACTACAGCAATACCTTCGCTCTTCGTGCAGCATATGAAACTTTTGTGTTTTTTAGTCAGTTGATAATGTGGTAGAGTTTAACACGCATTCTTGTTCCTTTATCCTTCACAGATTGTGTCTACTGTATGCTTCCATACATATCTATTCTTCCCTATTCCTCTTTATATTCATTCAATTCATGGAGTGAGGACTATCTCCACAAGCTACTGCATCGCCTTTTTGTAATAGTAGTAACGCCCAACCATTATCTATGGAGCTATCGCCTTGTGGCAGAAATTCATACAAAACAAAATATTCATACAAAATATTGCAAGTGTGGCAATCACGGGAGCAATGTCTTCCTTCCCGTCATATGCATTAGAAACTTTTCTGGATTTACCACCCTTGCACATTGTTGTGGAAACAAGGAAAGAAAGGCCAGATTAACTATATTTCGCCTCACACTCATGTTTACGTGGCCAAAATAAGCTGGTGGAATCGGTTATTTTTGACGACAAGCTGGGATTGCCGCCGTACTTGATGTGCATTCGATCAATGATCGATGCATACTTCACAAACCTCCTTTTCAAACAAAGAGGAATGGAGATGCAACGAAAAAGCGCTGACTCAGGCAGGCACCTGCTGCTTTACGAACAGTTCGAAAACATCAGAATGTGGGTGCAAGAATTTTTTGTCGCAGTCCACGAATTAGAAAATATTAAAACCTTGGACAATACACATCCATTTTTCTGGCCGAGATCTGTGGTATTGAAATGTGTACTAGTGAGATTTTATTAAATAATAAATATCAGATATAAATCAATAAAGATTTTTAGTGGCCTGCTGAAAGTATTACAAGCGCTTAAATGAGCTGTAAAAACGCTTTAAATAGATTAGGGGACGGCTAATAATCTATCTCAAATCTGCATATTTGGGCACTCATTATGGGAAGTGAAGAAGCAGACATTCCGGCGAGAAAGGATACTACGCAGCAATATCATGCGCCAGAACTTGCGATTGGCAAAGCACCCACCGTAATTAAAAGTAAATCAATTTCCGGACGAAACAGAAGTTGATCTAGTATCTGATTTAATCCATGTGAAGTACATTTTACCTATTCCTGTTAAAACCAAAGACCTACTTGAATTTGGCCGTAAAATTGTCAAAGCAAATATTTCTGTCTTTATAGGTCATTGCAGATTCAGAAAGTACTTGCATAGAGTTGGACTGTCGGATTAGACTGAATGGCAACTGTGTTTGGAGGACGAAGGGACAACTGAGCACATTTTCTACCATCACGAGAACCAGCTGTTTGATCTTTGGAAAGGAAGATCTTTTTCCAGGGTCTGGACTTGAATAAACTTTAAGATAACATTCTTAAACAATCTATAAAAGGTCCCTAGTGGCTGCAATAGATGAGTAGATTAATTGACCCATGCAGATGCTATATCTCGTCTAATCTAGATTAGATTAGATTAAGATTGGGGTGGCCTATCGACCTGTTTCACCGCGACCTTTTCAGATCTATTGTCATCGTCTTCTTGGCAGTATCTGCAGGTTGCATCATCTGCCAAGCCTATGTTGTACATATGCCTATTCAGCCTACAGTGGCCAGTCAGCAGACCTACAATCATTTCGACAGCCTTCCTTTCTTTATTCAGTAGATCTCTCGTGAATTCAGGTCTCTGCTCCTTTAGGAACTCTTTTGCCTGCCTTTGTCCCGGTGATTTTTGCCACCACTATCTGGACTGATTATGTATCCATTCAATGATGGATTTTGTAATTTGCGATTTAGTAGTGCCGAAAGAGGGGTCGGCTCCAACGAATGGCCTTGACGAACCTCGCTTGGCCAGCTCGTCCGCCGCCTCATTTCCTCTCACGCCTGAGTGGCTAAGGACCCAGGCTAGGGTTACTTTCCTTTGGGTGCCCACCTCATTTAGGGCGCTTACACAATCCCAAATCAAATCGTCTAATCTAATGTAATGTAGTCTAACTCAGACCAAATGCCTCATACTTTCTTGTAATACTTTTTTTTTAATGTTGTGCTGTAAATTTCTCTCGTTTTTGGCAACTATAACTATATCGTCTATAAACGCCCCGTCCGAGATTTCTACTTTTTGTAAGTTGACATTCATGATTCACAACATTTTGTTAAGACAATTGATGATACTTAAACATTAACAAATTAAATAAAAAGTAATGGTTCAATGACAGACCCTTATGGTACTCCAGAACACAAATAATTATAGGTAACTTTGATCCTAATTGCCCCATTTTTATGATGTACTAAACTTTATAATTACACCAACGGTGGTGGGCGGACAAATTTGGCGACAAAATTAAATTTAAGTTAATAGCCTTGTATGTACAAGTTAATTTCGGGCATTCGCATAAATTTCGCCGACCAGATTTTCGCCAGCATAACGCGATCCAATGGAAGCACTAAAAATTCCACCACGGACGTCTATTACTTCCAATTACGCGAATGTAAATCCGCTACGGCGCGATCATTACGGCTCCGGACCGCTCGTAAAATTCATCTCTCCGCGGTGTTAATGTCCGGGCGAATCCTCCAAGAAGCAAATCACTACGAACCCGTAAAATCGTACGACGTATGCTGTATCCGCGCCACCCTCGACGAACTTACCAACGAACGGTTTCACTGACTGTAGACTTCGTGATGATGCCGAGTTGGAGGCGACGAGGTTTTTGGACACGGCAGCAGCCAGCAGCAGCGCCATAATTGCATTATTTTTATTCGGATCGTAAAGTCGACGACGCTCAGTTTACGCCGAGGTTATCGTTATACCGAGGTTCTTCGCTCTGTATAAATTTATAGTACGTTAGGGGACGTGCTCTCGAATCGCCACATTTGCATAACCATAAATTGATTTGGTTTAATGAATTCATATAGAGAAAAGGGCTGGTTTTATTATCTTCCAGCCGTGCAGTTTGCATGTTTATCGTATGGTGCCAAACGAACGTCGCGGCGTGGCATATAACGTATTGATATTGCCAACGTTTTAATTAACTTCTACTCCAAACAAAGGTGATTTAAGCAGATTGAGATATATGGGCGTATTCGTATTAATTGCTGACGCAAAATTATAAAAAGAAATCTTATGGAAAGCTCGAATAGACCAGATTCACTACGCATTATACAAATTAATACTAGATGCCTTATGAAGGAAAAGCCCCATTCCTTGCAGCAACTTAATTAAATTTATTAAAAATCCATGAATATTTGATACGTCTGTTCATGGCTAAACTAACAGGCAAAGTCACCCAACCGGTCTCCTTTGATTTCCTCCGTATTTTTACTTAGCTGCTGATATTCGCTTGTAGGGGGATGGGGGAGGGAGAGGGAAGTCATAGACCCCTGAAGTTACATCCCTAAAACACATTTTCAACGATATCTTTGGAACTATTTACTTTGGTTATCGAATGAGCTTTTCTGGGCACATAACGGATATTTGCTCGTCCGCTTCTAAAGCTCTAGGATTTGTTATAAGATCATGCCGCAACTTCACTAACCTACGTGCAATCAAAAGTTTATACTATGCTTTAGTTCGAAGTAAATTGGAGTATGCTTCTTTGATATGGTATCCATACTGTACTTGCCAAATACAAGCCATTGAGAAAATACAGAAACGATTTCTAAAATACTTATCATTCAGAGTCTTTGGAACCTATCCAGAACGGGGTACAGACTACGGTGCACTGCTGGTACAGCATGATTTTCAATCACTGTCTGATCGACGAGATAGATACAGTGCTAAGTTTTTACGTAATGTACGTACTGCTGTGTACTGAAGGTACAAAAGAAAATGCATAATGAAATAAAATGAAAATTCAATTAACAAAATCTTATTTAAAAATAAAACAGTAATTTCTGAGAAAATCTGCCCGAAACATTGATAAAGACTAATTGGAATGAACAAGAAAAAGAAACTGAATTTATGAAAACCGGGGTGCCAGACCACAGCACATTTCCCAATTACTAAGGGGAAAATGAAAGTTGCAACGAAAATTGAAAGTTTCATCGAAAATTGAATGTTTCACCTTAGAAATTGTTCGCACACGACAACACTGTGTCTCCGCACACAGGGGTGAAAATGTCACTTCCGGGTGCTGATAACTACCCTTGGTCGTGGTGGAACTGTTCAACATACCATCCATAGAAAGAAGTTCATAGGTGGCTCCATCAGACACTCTAGCCACTCTATGAGGTCCCACGAACGGTAGATCCTGTTTCGGACAGCAGTCGGTGTGGCATTGGTGGGTCTGCGTCCTGAGGAACTTCTCCACTCCTTGGATGTACCTTTCGCTTGGATTTCCAGAACGATAGCTCATAAAGCAGAAACATTCTTTTAAATCACGCTCAAACATGGCTTTGGGAATAGGATTATTCATGATCTTGACAGGCTTTGACTCGACTTCTTCAAGAGAGTGTTCGTACTCAACAACAATAATGGGGAACTTATTTTCTAAGGATACATACTGGTTCGAAATTTCCTCGACTTCAGCTTCAGACTTCTCATCACAAATGATTTCAATTTCATTTACTTCTTCTAGGGATTCTATTTGGGAATTGTTTACTTCTTCTTCCTCTAACTCTAACTCAGCAATACCTTCTACCTCGATATCCTCTTCGGATCCAACATCACCATTTATTTCAACACCTCTAATAACTTTTCCGCAACCTTGTATATCTTTTTCTCCAACAATTTTTCCGCCACCTTGTTTTTCATACTTAAAACTATCATCACAATCTTCCATTATTTCAACATCATCATTTTCATTCTCCTTTTCTCTACTTAAATCATCAACATTTTCCTCTTCTCTACTTAAATTATTAACATTATCATCTTCCCTTTCTCTACTCAATTCAACAACTTTCTCCTCATTAGAAGTATCTGAACCCAATTGATTTTATCCCCTTCTGTCTGAATATCTTTCTTTTCTACATCAACAACACTATAATCTTTTCTCAACCATCCAGTTTCTCTAAACACCTATCTCTTGTTTCTGAATCATTTCTTTGAACATTGACATCAGATCATTCATTCTAATAATACTTTCCTTAGTACTGTTTCCTTCGTCTCCCTGAATATCCTTTTCGTCCATCCTTCCCTTTGTGCCTGCCACATCCGACTCCTTCCTGCCGTGAATTCCTTGGCTCCGCCAGCGCTGGTCTCCAGGAACGTCCACTTCCTGTTCCCTTGTGGTCTTGTCCATCTTCATACTCGCAGCGGTGTATATAAAAAGTTTTTAAACACACGATCAGTTTTATCAATGCAATGAGAAATTTTCACAAATTCTAAATCAGGGATCCTAATTACAATTACAACAACGTCGAGCCTCACGTTGGGATTGCCAAATAAATATGCTGTATACTGAAGGTACAACAGAAAATGCAAAATGAAATAAAATGAAAATAAAATTAACAAAATCTTATTTAAAAATAAAATATTAATTTCTGAGAAAATCTGCCCGAAACATTGATAAAGACTAATTGGAATGAACAAGAGAAAGAAACTGAATTTGCGAAAACCGGGGTGCCAGACCACAGCAGTACGAATGTTGTAAACTCACCGTCTTTGCTTGCCTGTATTAATTTCCATGTTCCAATACAAAATACGCGATCGTGCGATGTGCTTAGAGCTCCGAAGGCTAGAACTAATGTGCTAGTTAAATCCTCAGTGTTCCCCATGGTGAATAATTTCAACAAACTCTACTGTGGTAGCGATCTAAATTAAGTTTATCTTTTAATTCTTCTGCATGCTGCTAACTTTCTTATGCATACTGATTTTTCATTTCTATATTATTTTATTTTAAAATGTACATGTAAGTTTAAGTTAGAAGTGATTAAAAGTAATTATATCATTTAGCATTTATCTTTGCTATTCTGGGATTTCCAGGTTATGTTTGTGTTCATATTTATCTGCAGCGTGATTGGTGTTGTTACTCATGATTTAGCAATGCACTAGTATGCAACCCACCCAAGTTACATCAGTGTATTTTTAGTATTATTGCATTTATTTATTGTTTCACTGTACTGCATCTAATTGTATTTATTTTGTCCTGTAAATGGTGTTCAGCGTTAGACAATAAAGAATATTATTATTATTATTATTATTATTATTATTACATAAATATAAATAGGAAAACGATTTACTGTAACAAATTTCTGGGAAAAAAATTTCAAAGAAAAATTAATCCCAAGCAGGATTTAAACCATGCACCCATTGTTCTCCGGACGACCGCTCTAACCAATTGAGCTATTGGGACTATGCCGAATTCAAACCTGTGATTGTCGATATATAATCGAACAAGTACTTGCTGACCGCATCAACGGGAAATAATGTACTAATACAAATATACTAAATAATGCAAGTGTTACAGTGAAATAAATATAATATAAAAATGGTTCAAATCCCGCTTGGGATATATATTATAATTATTTCACTGTAACACTTGCATTATTTAGTATATTTGTATTATTATTATTATTATTACTAGAAATTTTACGAAATTTTGATTTAATAAGGAGATCAGTGTTGAATGATGCGGGCTGTAAATGTGAAATTTATATATTTCTGTTCTAATTCATAATCTAAGTTTTTGGATATTTTCCCAAAATATTCCTCCTCTGTATAGGAATACACGGGGTAACAGCCAGCTCAAAATGCTCCTTACGCAACCCTTTTTTTCTGTCCTATCTCAAGAACGGAATATTTGAGAGCACTCATATTTGCGTTAGGTATCCTTAGAAGACGCGACAGCAAGGGTTTGGTTATTATTTTTGCTATATTTGGTGCAAGCTTCTGTTTTCCTATGCCACTTTTTTTTCCTCAAAGTTGTCTGAAGAGAGTTTTACTCTTTCAGCCTCTTTCCGACGAAGCAGTTTAGTTGATTCAACTAACAATAAGTTGCCTGTTTACCCTCAACTGGTTGACTGTTATTGAAGACTTATGCAAGTCGCCGAAGCGGGCAAGTTGACGTAAGCGTCGTAAGCGTTCGTTGTAGCAAAAATTTTTTGTAACAGAAATTAATCCTCTGATAATGCTAACAATAAGACAAACAGTTTCAAGAAACCTTTTACGAACAAACAAAAAATTAGAACACCTGGGTAAGGAAACCCGTGTAAGTGTCCCACATCAGCTTCTTTAATGATATTGCAATAACAAGAATGTGGAAATAAACATATAGTAATTTTATGTTACGAAAAATTGTTGCTACATCGAACAGTAACGTAGATATATGCGTATATTGACATTAAGCATAATATAAAACCCTCCTGAGACAACTTTGAGAAAAAAATGGCATAGAAAAATAGAAGCTTGTATCAAATGCAGTAAGTGTGAATGTCAAAGAAAATCGTTAGAGCTGTTATCAAAAAACCAAAAAAATCGCTAGTGTAAACTCATCTAACCCCTAGGCCCTCTTTAACCAAAACTTTGCTGTTGTGTCTTCTAACGATACCTAATGCAAATATCAAATATGAATGCTCTCAAATATTTAGTTCTTCAGATACAAAAGAAAAGGACAGGTTGTTTGAGGGACATTTTGGGGTGGCTGTAATCCCTGTATATGATATTTTGGGGGAAAATAACCATAAATCTGTAAATTTTATGTTTTAATGTAGTTTATGGATTAAAAGAGAAATAAGTATATGAATTTCTCATTTGCATGCTCGGGGGGGTTAAAATTTGTTCTTATTTTGACCCTCTACAGCCCCCATTATGCACTCCTTATTGAACCAAAATATCTGAATTGTCAAGAAAAACATTTTTCTTTTTAGTTGAGCTCGATATTTTTTCTAGTTCCAAAGATATCGTCCAAAATATGTCTAAACCATGAGTTTGTAAAATTATGATTGGACGCAACCTAAATCTGAAAGTGAAAATTTAAAATAACTAAAATCCTACCTAATCATAGTGTTTAAATACAACAAATACTTGTAATTAACTTAGAGGTTATTGGCATTTTTTTCTAAGAAAAAATCAAGCAAAAGAGTCTTAAAATCAACTAAGTATGATTATATTTTTACGGTTCTTTAAAAGAATCGTAAATAGTACAGGGTTTGTCTGTTCCTTGCCAGAATTAGGACAATCTTTTGGAAACAGTTGGTCTCGGTTTTCTTTAGCAGGAATCAGGGAATCTGGAATCGGATCTGGTGGTTGTGGGCCCTCAGAATTGGAAACGGAATCGGGTCTGGTGTTGATCGGAATTGTTCAGGAGTGTGAGAATGAAATTTTTTCTCTCCAATTATGGTCTAATTCAGGGATCTTGATAATTTAGATTCAATTTTTTGATACTTTTTTCCAGATACTATATTAATCAAACTTAATTTTGAAGTAGTTAACTTTTTCTTTAAAAAAAAAATTGTGTTTCTTTTCTGAGGCGAAGTTAAATTTTTAAGGTGTCGCCGAACATAGGTCTTACCTCAATGATAGTTTGTTGATATCCATTCAATTTTACGGCAATAAAAGTACGCTTAGTCAAGGAACATCTGAACAGGAACGGACAAACAGGATTGGCACGCATCGGCACCTTTGATCTCATGGCATTCAGTCTGCTATTAGCTAAGAAGAACTCAAAAAAGATGGCGGTTTTGCGCTCAAAAAAATTGCTAAGGATATGTTCTTGCTTACATGTTCCTTATCTAAAAGGAGGCTATTTGCCTGTATTTCAACGTCTCCTTGCAAGTTCACCGCATCTCTGAATGTACAGTGCCATTCTAAGATTCAAATGACGTTCCTGAATTGATGCAAAGAAGAAAATTTCTTCTTCGTCATTTCAGAAACATCATTACATGACTCATTTCTATAATTAGCTTTCTACATTTTATTTAGAAATTTACATTAAATTAATGTTGTTCTTAAATTTTTGACAATTATACATTCCTTTTGACGTATCACCATATGTGGTTTATCTTACTTCTCTTAGATGGCGCTTTTTGACATTTATTTTTTCAATAATTTTCTTTTTAATTATTTTTATTGATTTTGAATGCAGTTGTGACTGGATTTAATGTTTATTTTACTGATTATGAATTTAACTTTGATACATTGCTATTTATTTCGATTTATTGAGCATTAAATTAATTTTCGTAAACGAAATGTCTTTTGCCAAATTTCTCATGAATATATCGTCGTAAAATATCTATTTAAATCGTTAAAATTGCACGTCAGCGCCACACACGTCGAGGTAGAGCGAAGTAAAACTGCGACTGGCGGGAAATTAACCGTCTTGTGTTGGATATAAATTAACTGGTCGGCGCTAAATAGTGTGAGATAAAGAGCTGTTGCGTAAATCACTCACACACACGAAATGCAAGTCCCATGCTACCTGTGCATGTATGTATGTGCGCTTGGCGCGCGCGCTAGCGACCCGCACTAATTATAAATATTAAAATAATGGGCGACCTCAGCACTTACAAGCGTGAGCTGTTCGTTAAATTTTAAATTGCGTGGACGTAAATCGTTTATTTTAGTGATTTAGCGGAATCTTTACATAGTTTTTTGCGTCCAAGAAATAATGATTAGTACACGGGAAAAAAGAAATTGCTAAATCAATGAAATATTCATTGACACAAACAGGTGGCTTGTTTATATATGGGCAAACAAATGTTTATTTCCTCCAAGTAACTTACTTTGTCAATACCGAATACTCGATTCAAATGTTTACAGTATTTCTTTTAACAAAAATTAACTGGATTACAGTTGCTATTAAGATATTTACCTCGTAAAGAGATAAATGTTTTTTGAACGTGTTTGCCATGTATTTAAGTTGTGCTAAATATACGTTGTTACTATAGTGAAACAGGAGAACTGCCATCTTTACGGCAATGTCTGTACTCATATAATATATTCAATGTATTTACATGAGAGAAATAAATGGTTATTTCAACATGTTTCGTAGGCACGAATTTGAGCATTGATTTAACCATGTTGCATTTAAGTGAATCATATGCACCTATTTAAAACAAACATATTTATATTGTTGCACACTTTAGAGTTAATTTACAAGATTATAGTGTTCAGGCGTAACCAATATTTTATCTTGTTGGTTTAATCCCACAAATTGTCGATTTGACATTTGAAAAAGGTGTTCTTTAAACATTTACTATCGGTGTTAACTCGATGAATTGTAATATTAATACTGTTTACATATAGTGACAGCACATGCGCGCAGTCAGTCAGTATCCAACCTCCGTAGCAATAAGACCTATGTTTGTAAGCTTCTGTAACAATTAATATTGAATAATAAAGATAATCAAAACCCATCGCGGAGTATATATATATATATAAACATGGCGCAGTCGGAATAAAAAACAAACAAAATACAAAAAAAAATCAGTGAAAGGAAGAAAAAGTGCAACAAATTATAAAAAAAAGTGTCAGAAGGGAACAAAACAAAATGGAGAATGTATCTCAACCCGAGAAGATGAAAATGGAGGGCGACCTAGCAAAAATTGGAGGCAATTCAAAGAAGATTGGAATTATATTCTACCGCGAATGGTTGCAGTGGGAAACAGCCGAAATACAAGCAGCGACGCTGTTACACTGTATAGGAATGGAAGTTCGAGAAATTTTAAATAATATTGAAATTACGCTGGAAAACACATCGATCGACAGCCGGATGCAGGAGCAAGACAGAAGACACGTTTCACCCAAGGGCCGCACAAGGATGGAAGATCATTGGAAAGAGGTGTCCGGCAAATTCAAACAAGATCGTTTGTAACGGATTCGAACAATTCTGGAACAGATCGGTGTACACGTTGTATTTTTACGCATGCGCAAAGCAGTTGTCTAGCTTATGGTAAAATATGTCATAAATGTAATCGTAAAAATCATTTTGCCTCTAATTGGTTAAGTAAATCGATTAATATAATAAAAACCAATTCCGTTGAAAATAATGATTATTTGGTGGGTAGCATTACGAAATCGGTAAATTCTGATAACGAATTTTGGTTAAATGTTGTTATTAATGATTTATTATGAAACGTTAAATTGTACTTTCCTTTCAAATGTATGAATAAAATCTTTATAATGTTATAGTTATGTTATTAAACTAATATAAGTTTAGTATATAATGCCGTAAATATTTTTTCTTCTATTACCTACTATACTCTTCCTAATTAGGCAATATATAGCTATGCGTTGCTATCAATGGACTAATTGCTGAATGTACGGGCGGATTTTTAATTTCATCGATAGATCTATCGATTACAGTATATCTCTGTTTAACACATTAATGATGCAGTAATCGATGGATCTATTCTTGTAGAACATAGCTTAAAGGATATTATATTTTTTCAAAAATTTAATTTCGCGGTAAACATGGAGAAAAAAGATATTATTTTATTAAACAGGAGAAAAAGGGGGTCATAATGAAGTACAATCTAATTTAGGCATTATTAAATGAAACTATGTAGTTTGAACTTTAGAATACACCATGATTTATATGCATTTTGCTTTAATGTTTTAATTTATGCATAACCAAACAATATTACTTCTGGGATTATTTTATCGATTTTGCAAACTTTGTTCGCAAATATCTTTGTAAATAGATACTGTAGAGCTTTAGGAAAAAATACGGGTCTTCTAATTTTAGGCAAATACTTCAAATTTAAAATATAAAAAGATTCCAAGACATCAATTTTTTTAGGTGTTCCGGTTGATATGGAATGACCCATATATGAATTGAATCAACAGAAAGTATAAATTAAACGGACGCTATGGTAATTTCATCGCAACTGCAAAAAAGTTAAAACAACAATATTGTATGATTATACTTACCCATTAATAGTTTTTAATGAAAGAAACTGAATAGTTAATCAAACGATACAATAGCATAGTAATAACCAAAGTATTGTTTTGTGTGAAAGAAGCATAATGATCATTTTAATAACTGTATATGCTTTATCAGATGTTATAGTATGTTTACATTATTTTTTGGATAATTTTAACAAAAACAGAAATATTAAGTAAATACATAATACTTCCTAATTATTTTATTAAGTTATTCTGTAAGTTCTTGCAACTAATTTCGGCAAAAAAAAATCATGCTTCCTGCAAAGTTAAAAAATAGAAATTAGATGACTGATGGTGAGATTCTATGCATATCTGTAGCGCCGGTAAGGTTACTTGTAAATCTGCAAGCATCCATAATACATGTTCACAGTCTTACAAATAATCTTACAGACACCATAGATTTCCATCATAGGAGATGCAAGTAATATGTTTGTAATAAGTTACATTAATATGTGGAATATTATACTTTACTACTACTTTATCTACTTTCTATTTTTCTACTTTGTAGCATGCCTGAAGATGACTTTAGTCGAAATTAGTTGCTAGAACTCACAGTAAAACTTAATAAAAGAATTAAAAATTACTACATATTTTATTACTATTAACTATAACCTTATGAATATGCACACATATAAAATAGAAATGTGGAAAATGATGAAAAAAATATCATATAATAAATAACTCTTAAACAGACAAAGAAAAGTACTACATTATAACTTGTTATAGCACAAAATGCATAGGCCCATAGTCTATTGGTCGTTTTGGTTTTAATAAAAAAAAACCCTTGTGAATTTTTATTTCATGATTTTATTGCAGATGGAAACTTACATGTAATAATGATACACATATACTAACCGTGTACAAAAAAAAAATTTTTAAAATTATAATATATGGTAGGAAATAATACTAAACAAAAGTATACAAATTCTTTAGTAAACGAAATACATTTGAAGTAAATAAATTGGTCAATCGAGAACAATTTGGCATATTTAAAAACATTTTTATTCAGTTGAATTCACCAACGCAAATCTGCCTACGGGTTTCGGTTTTTATTACAAACCTTCATCAGGGGTACTAGAAAATTTATAATAGTCAAAACGTCAAACTTTGCGATAATATTTAGATCAAGGCAAGTAGTTGGGAAAGTTTAGGATACAGGTAGCCCTAACATTAAAACTGCAATTAAATTAACTGCAATTTTGGTTAGAATATTCCTTATTTTTTAAATTATATTTGATATTATATATGTATGATGATTGAATCACGCTGAATAATAATATAATTCGTCAACACCGGCGCATCTGATGTAGGTATCTCTCTCAAAAACGTGTTTGTTATTTGTGTTATATTTCAATATCACAAATTTAGGTTCACAATTCTTACATGTACATCTGTAAATCCTCTTTGCTTTCTTTTTAAGTTTACAATAAATTACAACATTCTGAAATTGTTATTGGAAATAGTTTTTCAGTTTTAAATATAAAGAATATTTGGAGTTATGAATTAATGGTTTAATTGAAAAGGGTATACTTTTTTGACTCAAAAGTATTATAATTATTTAAATGAAATCTTAATACTTTGTTGGATTCAACTAATTTTTACTAACAAAATATCATTGTATAGCCAATAAACGAATATGATGGGCTAAATAAATTATTATTTGCTCTAAATAAATACCTCTGACAAAATATATTTTGTTGCTTTAACAAATGAACGGATGTAATTTTTTAACGTTTTTGGTTCTTTTCCCTAAGAAAGCTATAAATAAATATTTTTTACATTTAACCCTCGCTTATCTATTTGCTTCCGCTTCATTCTCTCAACCTATTAACTTTTTTTTTCATCTTCAGCGTATAATAGGAATCAATTGATCATTTTGTCGTCTCATTTAAATACGGGATTCGACTCGCTTTCCGAATAATTAAATTGAAACGGTACAAAGAGCGGAGAAAAGTGAATCCCGTAGCTTTATCTCGCCTCGCGGAAACGACAGGCTAATCTCTTAATAAAAATAAAAGGTTTCCTCCAGCCCCATGGACCTCTCCTTCCAGGCCAAGACGGCCCGCGTCGCTCGTGAAATAAACTCTCGATTCCCGGCAATCCGTACGCTACGGCACTCTATATTTTAATTTAAATAAATTTGCACGGTAGCTCCGGGAGTCAGAATAAAAGGAAAAAATTGGGGGCGGATGAACAAAAGGAATAATACGGCGCGTTGGAGTATTTGAAAGTTTCCTCAGCAGACATGGGAGAAGCTACTGGATCCATTGTCTAACTGGCTTACCGTGACATATACCGACATTGCTAAGTCGTATTGGAAAATTGAATTTAAACGCTCATTTCGCTCTCAAGTAGATATATCCATTTAGATCAATGTTAAGTTTACCGATGTGAGATCACAAGTTCGTTTAGGTATGAGTGGGGTGAATGATTTTCTTAGGTGTTTGTTAAAATGAAATAATGAAACAAAGTAGCTTTTCAGCACAGAGCAAAATATTTTTGTACACATGGTAAACACAAATGTGGGCCGTCTTTAACTACATTTTGGGCCCTAAAATTTGGAAAATTACAACATGCACATACAACCGTAATTTTTTGTATATAGGCATTGCTCATGTATATCTTTTACCCCTTTTTTTAAAAAGTGCTATACAATAATAACCCTGTATTGTGGTAGTATTTACTAAAAATTTAATAATAAAAAACGTAACGTGTTCGCAGTTTATATTGCGGCATATTATATAAGTAATAATGGCTGTATGGGAAAATTATAAAACAATAAATCGAAAATGAATACCAATCAATGAAAACAGAGAACAAGCTGGATTTAGAGTGGGGTAGATTGACTATTGACCATATTTTTACGATCACTCAGATAATTGAGAAAAGGACAGCGTATGATTAAAACTTCACCTACTGTTTGTGGATCTAAGGAAGGTCTGTGACAGTGTCCCAATGAAGAAACTATGGGAAGCCCTTGTGAAAACTAACATCAGTGTAGAGCTCATAAAAGTGGTAAAGGCATTGTATGAACAGTCGGTGACAAAAGCAACTCTACCATGGACAACTTGATGGTAACAAAAGGATTAAAACAGAGATACTATCTGTCTACAACTCCTAAAATGCCTCAACATTGACAATTTTACGGAATAATCGCTTAAGGGGTTGGCTTAAGCGATTATTCCGTATATATACGGGCCAACTGCAATGGACTATTGGTCGCAATTCCGGTAATAAAGGGGCTCAAAACGTAAACTTGTTAATTTTGAGGCATTTACCCCAAAAAATATTCATCGCTTAAGGGTTAAACTCTACCTCGAATTCATTAAATGAATAGAAGAAGAAATGTAGAAACAGGGGCCTGACCCTTAATAAACACTGTTCTATATACCGCGGATAACCAAGTATTGGCAGCTCAGGCTTATGAAAATATTAATTAATATGACCTGCAAACTGACTGAGGAATACGAAAAATGGGAAATAGAAGTGAATCTTGACAAAACAGAATATATGTGCATTGGAGGCAAGCAACAAGACCTGGAAATAGAAAAAGGAATACAAATACGACATTGTGATGAATACTAGTACTTGGGAGTGAAGATATTGTAGGATGGGACACTGGATAAGGCCATTCACGAGCGTAACGTGCAGGGTAGGAAGTAGGAAGGCAATTGCTATGCTGAATGGCATCTTATGAGACTAAAATATCGCCAAAAAGAACAAATACCGAATATACAACACCATAGCGAGGAGAAATTATAACATACAACCCCGAAGTCTGGCCAATAGAAGAGAGACCACCCAGGACACTGTTAGCTGCAGAGATGAAGTTTTGGAAGAAAGAAGCAGGTAGATCCAGAATGGAAAGAGTAACCAACATCGGCATAGGAGAAATTATGTAGGTGAACCGTTAGACGACATCAAAGATAAACAACCGATATGGTTCGGACATAGGGGGGAAGGGGGAAGTACTCAAATGGAAGCCAGGAGGAAGAAGGAAGCAAGGTAGGCCGCAGAGAAGTTGGCAAAGTGGCATAAATGAAAGTATGAGAGAAAGAGAATTGGGAGAAAAACTTTTGAACGATAGAGAGGAATGCAGGTTGGACTTCGGTAGGTGTAGCATGCTATAAATCGATATAATTGTACACAATAATTCTAAAATTAATTATTAACACTAGAGTTTGACTTACAACAATGTGTACTGATAAAAAGACTTAGAGGTAGATAAATTATTGAGAGGTGTAAAAAATCGGTCGTCAGTGAGTAGGAGCACTTTCGTTCATTGACAAAAATACAAAAAGAAATACCGAAAAAATGCCTAGATTTTACCAGATTCACGAGCCGCTAATGAGATCGGCCGTAGAAGATCACCAAACACTGAATGAGATTTATATGGAATTTGTCCGTGTCAAGAGTTCCGAATTTCATGCGACATTTTTGGGAACAAATGGGCATATAAGCGATAAGTGATGGTTAGCAACGTGAAAATAAAAGCTTAAAAAAGCTACAAAATGAAAAATTTAGATTTAGCTTCATTACTTAACACTTGTTCCAATACTTATTCAACAGTATACATTATACATTTGCAGTTAGTATTTTGTAGTAATCCACAAAACAATTGATAAAGAACAAGACTGAATACCCGGGAAATACAAAGACAAATCCATTTGGCCATGCCAAATATTTAATTTATAATGGGAATCAGGAAACTATGTCAATGCGCATTGAAGAAATTGACTTATCAACAGTACATCTTAGTACTATTGAATAAGGTTGCCCTGATCGTACTCCACTTTCCAAAAAAATATAGATTTATTTCATATCGTAACTTATATCAGAGATTCTTCATAATTTACTCAGGATACTAAATGGGCAGTAATGGATCAACAAACAGATAAAACAAGATAGGTCACTTATCGTTTTCAACGAGTCCACATGTACGACTTCCGCATTTTGACAGCACTTTTAATTTAAAGAGAGGACGCCATTGTTGTTATTGTTCTGACGTTGATTTTGACGACCATGGAGCATGACTGATAATAATTACGCATTAATTTCAACTTTGTGTGAAAATTAAGATAAACTGTATACTTATTAGTATATACTTCACAAATAACCTCAACATAAAGTCATATTTACAAATCAAATAATAATTAGCCACCTTTGTGGTAATTACCTTGGTTATTTTAATAGCTCTCAGTAGATAGACTAGGTGCACACGAGAACACTTCAAGGTCACTCGTCCACCAGGTTCCCCTCCAACTACACATCCGCGACTTCCAATCCGCGAATTATTTTAATTCGCGGTTTTGTTCGCGACCCCCAGGTCGTTTCCGTGAATTATCATCTAGTAACCCGCGGATCATTTTGATTCGCTGTTTAACTCGCGAACTTTAATATAATTTACAGTTTTTGCTTGCGATGATGTCACTGTGGTGGAATATGTGGAGAGCTTTTCCTTGAGGGGCGAGGGGGCATCATAATATGTAACCCGCGGATCATTTTGATTCGCCGCTTAATTCGCGAACTTGAATATAATTTACAGTTTTTGCTTGCGATGACGTACACTGTGGTGGAATATGTGCAAAGCTTTGCTTTGAGGGGCGAGGGGCTATCCTAATATGTAGCCCGCGAATTATTTTAATTCGCGATTTCACGCTTTTGATCACAATAAAGCTTCACCCACGGTGATGACGTTCACTACATGTGGAGAGCTTTCATTTGGGAGGTAAAGGGGGCATTGCGATATTAATTAGCGGGTCAACACACGCTTGTGACGTTACTTCTTTCTCTATAGGTTTCACATTTTTCAAAGAATTTTAGGATAATGATTTTGACTAATTAGCTAATAATTATTATAGAAACTTTGCTCAACGCAGACATCCACCTGCGACGTAGCTGCTTTCTCTGTAGGTTTCACATTTTTGAAATAATTTCTAATGATAAGACTTTTGTCCACGATAGTACATTCTTTCGCTAATGACTACCTAACCATCATGAAGTATAGACATTCTTTCTAAGTACATTCTTTCGGTAATTACTACCTAACCGCGCCAATGTCTAGCCAAATTTAAAAGATATATTACAATATAATACACAAGCAGCCAAATACTTTTTCTTTCTTTTCTATTCAGTGCAGTAGTAGTGCTTCTGTAAATTTGTTTTTATTCAGTGCAGTAGTAGTGTTGCGTATAATAATGGCGGCTAACGTAGCGGTAGATATGGTTGCAACCATGGAACGTGTAAAAAACACAATCCGTAGGGGCGATAACGTAACTCCCTATATAGAACTATGTTCGAAAACTCTTCGAACTTTGAATTTTGCGCTGAAAAAGGCGGATAATGTTGGAGAAAAGGTATGTGTACAATGTTTTGTTTTTATCACAAATTATTTTTTTAATTTGACACAATTATTTTTTATCATAGTCAAAATTAATATCGGCTGTGGGAAAAATGATGGGATACCCGGACTTATCTAAAGACCTTAATGGTTCAAGGAGGTGGCGAGAGGAAGGTGAACCAGAAGGACCGCATTCGATGGCACGATTTAAAATCCTGTTTTCAAAGTCGCATCCGCACTGGCTGCATTACAAACTTGCGTCATATTGAACCGGCAGCATTTCTAAATGATGCAAAAAACATGTTTATTCGTCGCATTAAGAACGAGCTCAAGAAAGAGCCGTTCTTAAAAGTAAATGTGATATTCTGCGCTAAGTTTGTAAAGCCCGAGGCGGAGGACTTCAAGTACATCAACACCCGGAATGGTGTCGTCGATCTGGACACAAACCTGGAAGAGTGGTATAATGAACGCGTGAGTGCCGTAATTTTGAGGGAGTTGGAAGAGTTTCAGGTAAGTTTTGGAGAACGTTCTGCATGCTATAGGATATTATAAAACAATTGTTTTACAGGAACGAGATTCAGGCTGGGCGTTGTCTGCGGTTGTTGATTTAACTATAAACATAAATAAATACACACCGCAGCGCGTCGGCTCGTATCTCCCCTTACCTCCAGCGATAATGAGAAAACAGGCATGTGTCAACGTTCACAATACGGACAACGCGTGCTTCGTTTGGGCTATCCTCTTCTGGTTATTCCCAGCTGCATCTAACCCACATCGCACCAGC
Organism: Protaetia brevitarsis; assembly: GCA_004143645.1. NCBI lineage: Eukaryota > Metazoa > Arthropoda > Insecta > Coleoptera > Scarabaeidae > Protaetia > Protaetia brevitarsis. The sequence continues at coordinate 1,525,537 of RXPK01000136.1, forward strand.
AAATACCCCCCACTACGAGGACGTTTTCAATTTGGAGGGCATAACGTTCCCCATTCAAAGGGGTGATATTTCAAAATTTGAAAGAAACAATAACATTAGTGTTAACGTGTACGTGTTGGAGGGGAAGCTGAAATGTGTTCCAAATCGTTTGACAAGACATAAACGTGATAAACATGTTAATTTGTTGCTGCTGCAGGACGGCGAGAAAAGTCATTATGTGTGGATTAAGGATCTAAGTCGGCTCGTGTCTAAACAATTACCCACACACGGACACAGCAAAAAGTATTTCTGCGACAGATGCCTACACTATTTCCACAGTAATGAGAAACTACAGAGACATGTAGAACAATGCGGCAAGGTAAATGATTGCAAGATTTCATTTCCAGAGGAAAAGACAATCAAATTTAAAAACTATAAGAACAAGATACCAGCGCCGTTCATTGTATATGCAGACTTTGAATGCCTCCTGCAGCCCACTCGTGATCCTCAAAAAACACACCAGCACGTACCGTTTAGTGTAGGTTATTATTTTAAGTGCGGGTATAGTAAGGACCTGTCGTACTATCGTAGTTATAGTGGAACCGATAGCGCCAAGTGGTTCGTAGAAGAATTAAAAAGTCTCGCGGAGGACGTTGAGACGGTCCACTGGTGCCCCATCCCGATGGAGAGGTTAACCAAGGACCAATATCGACAATATGTGACTGCCACAGTGTGTCACATATGCGAGAAGCACTTGGCAGGAGCGGGTTAGGGATCATTGCCATTTGACAGGTGTATACAGGTAAGTTCAAAAATATTAAAAACAGTTGGTACGGATACTAATTTAATCATGTTTACAGAGGTGCGACACACCCTCAATGTAACCTGGACTACCAAGTCACGAAGACGATCCCAGTTGTATTTCACAACCTCTCCTGCTACGACAGACATTTGCTAGTCGAAGACCTGACGTTGAACGGTGACATTAAAATACTTCCCAACAATACGGAGAAATACATTTCCATGACTTGGAATTGTAAAGATTCAGATATAAAATTTAAATTTATTGACTCCTTCAGATTTATGGCGTCCTCTTTGGAGAAGTTGGCCTCATATCTAAAGGAGTACACTATTTTGGAAAGTCAATTTAATGTTGATACCACTCTTTTAAAAAGGAAAGGTGTTTTTCCGTATAAATATCTGGATTGTTGGGAGAAGTTGAACGAAAACTGTTTGCCAGCAGTGGAAGAATTCCACAACGATCTAACCGATACAGCCATAAGCCCAGAAGACTACGCGCATGCTCACAACGTATGGCGTGAGTTTAAATGCTACAGTCTAGCGGAATATGCAGACCTGTATTTGAAAACAGACGTTTTGTTGCTGGCCGACGTATTTGAGAACTTTCGCGATAGCTGTATGCAAAACTATGGGCTGGATGCAGCTCACTATTATACAGCGCCAGGTCTAGCGTGGGATGTAATGCTGAAGCATACCGGCATAGAGTTGGAGACCCTCCAAGATGTTGACATGCTTTTATTCTTGGAGAGAGGCATTCGAGGTGGGTTAACACAGTGCTCGGCCAGGTATGCAAAAGCAAACAATAAATACATGTCCGACTACAATCCCAATGAACCTAGCACATACTTGATGTACTACAACATCAATGCCATGTACTCATGGGCAATGTCGCAATACCTCCCGTATGGAGAGCTGAAATGGGTAGTGGGAGATGTAGATTATAACATCCCCCGACGACAGCCCCGTAGGCTATATCTTGGAAGTCGATTTGGAATATCCACAACACATACATGACCGGCAGAGCGACCTCCCGATGGCCCCAGAGAAAGCGAAAAGGTAACAGGGAGCAAAAGATGCTGGCTACCCTATATGATAAAAAAAACTACGTGGTGCACTACCGCAATTTGAAGCAGTACCTAAGTGAAGGCCTGGTGGTAACCAAGATACATAAAGCGCTGCAATTCATCCAATCAAACTGGTTGAAACCATATATTGATCTGAACACAACGTTGCGTCAAAATGCAAAAAATGAATTCGAAAAGAATTTGTTTAAATTGATGAACAACGCTGTGTTCGGAAAGACTATGGAAAACGTGCGGTTGCGGCGCGATATTAAGTTGGTTAGCAAATGGGACGGACGGTACGGGGCGGAGGCGTTGATTAGTAGACCTAATTTCAAATCGAGCACTATTTTCAACGAAAACTTGGTAGCTGTCGAGTTATCAAAGTTGGAAATAGTGTTTGATAAGCCGATATATGTGGGCATGTGTGTCTTAGATATTTCAAGACAATACTATATGAATCCATTATAACTACATGAAACGCATATATGAACACCAGTGTAAGTTGTGTTATACGGACACAGACTCTTTAATTTACGCGATAGAGACGTTAGATGTGTTCGAAGATATGAAACAAAATATTTCGCGCTTCGACACATCGGACTACCCAGCCGAAAATTTATACGGGATGCCACGGGTGAATAAAAAAGTGCCCGGGTTAATGAAGGATGAAGGCGCCGGTAAATTACTGTTGGAATTCGTGGGCCTCAGATCGAAGATGTACGCCTGCAAATTCCAGGACATCCAGATCAGGAAGGCGAAAGGGGTGAAGGGGTATGTGGTGAAACGACAGATAACATTTGACGATTATGTCAACTATTTGAGACGGGACGCCGATATGTCACATGAACAGGTGGGCATTAGATCGTTTCACCACACCATATACACAACTATGCACAAAAAAATATCCCTTAGCCCCCACGACGATAAGAGGTTTCGAGTTCCTGGTTTTACCGACACATTACCCTGGGGGCACTATGCTGTACCTATACCACCAACGAAGTAAGTACATTCAAACAGTACAGCGACAACTTCTGGTAGTGTAAACACGCTCGTCGAAACCTAAAATGGAAAACAGGTACCACTTACTTTGAAATTGTGTAGTTGCATATATTAATACAACTTTTTGTTACAGTTGAACAAAACAACGATTTTTTAGAAAAGGCTCTTGAAATGCAAGAGGAGAGTATTCTAAAGGAGAAGCAACTAATTGGACAGTCATCATATTTCCTGAATAAAAGCGGTTCTAAATGGGTCAACGTTGGTCTTAGTCCAGCAGCAGGTTTCGTGCCCATCATCCAGATTAGATCGTCCTCTACAAGCATTTTCTTCACCAAGGAGGAATGGGAAGAATTTTGCAAAACAGAAGGTTGCAGTGCTAATCATCAGATGGAAGCGAGTTCCTATAGAGGCATTCAAGTCATTCGCTTAAAGAGTCGAAGAAAGCAAATTGTTTTATCGGCGGAGACATACACAATATATACAACCTTCAGGAGTTAATTAATCAGAAAATTAGTATATTAGTGAACTCTGACTTTGTCACATTTTTACAATAGTGTTATTAGGTCTTGTATTAAAATGGAAGGCGACTTATATACAATTGTTAAGACACTGTTATATACATATACTAATTCACTGAACGCCTTATATATGTTGGAAGCTTTGCACGTGGCATATAGGACAGTAGCTTACGATTTTGAGGTAAATAAAGCCTGTGAATAACTGCATTCAAACGTGTTTTATCTTGTCCTATCCTGTCCTAAGAAATGTGGCGATCTAATAAAAGCAAAAATGACTATGTAGCTATGTAAATTCATGATATCTATACAGTATGAATCTAGACGTGTTGCGATTGAGACTGAAACAACACGTTAAAGAACTTCAGAAATTAAAAGCTCTAATCGAAGGGTATGTTTTAACAAAAAAATTGCGAGAAATAAATATTGAAGATAATTATGGAGATGATCGACGAAAATTACGGAAGATTGGACGGGATAGACGACTGCTTTATACAACTTCTCCCCGTATACATATTAAAAACAAAGATGCATCGACTGTCGCTAGAGCAGAAATGGCATCTCATCCCTCAAGACAAAAGAATCGAGCTTCGAGATTACCTACCATGTCACCAACACTACAACACAGTCGAGATGGAGGACCACGTAGATGCACCATCGCCAGCCAAAATAAATTGTCAAGGTTGCAAGAAACTTTCATAAATTTTCATATCTGTGGACGGTCCACCACCAGTCATAAGAAACTGTGTTGGATGCAACAAATTCCTCTAAAGTTTATATTTCATTAAATAAACAAAATATGTGATTTTATTTATTTATTTTGTGTAAAAATTTATTATAAATAAAAATATTTAAAAAATTACTTATCGAGTAAATAATTTAATAACGTTTCCACATTGCGCTCTGTACACATACTTAATTTATCTTTTTTATGATAAAAACATGCAGAATTAGTCTTTACAAAATTTGGGACACAATCATCTACAAACTCTAAATTAACAATACTTAAGCCTACATATTTTCTTAGGAAATCAGCCTTCTGATGACCTTTTACATAAATTTTTTCATAAGTCTTACAAATTTGATTTAAAATTTTCCCAATAGATTCTAACTCTACATACCCATCACCGTAATTAATATTCAAATTATTTCTCTCCAACCAACGTATCTCCTTCTGTTTATGATGTGGTATTTGGTGGAAGGGCCTTGGAGGTTTAAACAGAATGTGCATAGAACGTTTTTCATCAGAAATAGACATTTCTTTAGGTATAAAGTCGACGTTGTTGAAACCTTGCACATCTATCACCAGAAAGGATTCATAATGTCGTCTAAATACTTTATCCCTATGTGTTGATAACAAAACAGGTTTCAAAATTTCCTCCATGTATCTTATCCGCCTTTCAAACCTTAATCGATCTGCCGCACAAAACGCCCATTCCGAACACCTATCTTCATCTTCATATTCAGACCACACATATTTTACTGGCATATTACTAAACGTAACGCTCATGTCTAAATTAATTTCTTAACTGTTCCGTTGAGAGGTTCGTACTCCACAACACTGTCATGCAGAATAAGACAGTACGCAGCAGTGTTAATACTGAATGCTTCTTTGGATTCCACTTGCAATTTCACATCTACAGTACTAGGTTTTACCGCCTCATTCTGTTTCGAACAATCAATTACATACACAGCACATTCGCCAAATTTCATATAATCCATTAATGGTGTACTCGACCCACCGTAATAACTTGGTTGGAAGGCGGTGTACATGTGGTAGGCTATAGCATAGCGTTTATCATTCATATCTATGTTCATATCATTGTAAGGATAATTTTCTGAATTAAGATATAGTTTGATATTGGTTATTTTTGAATGGTCAAACAGCGAAGAGTCTTTTTTAAAAATTATCTTTCCTCTCATTTTGAAATGCTATAAGTACATAGCGTGGTTTCTCCATATTTGTACTAGATTTTATCTGCCAAATATCTGTTTTAGTGTTACGTAGTGACGGTAATTCATAGAGTTCCCATTTTCGGAACGGGATTTTTATTGTTTTATTGTGTTGAATAAGCATCTAATAACTTATATCGAATATCATCGTTAACGTTTATGTGAGGTACATGCCATTCGAGCTTCTCGATCTCGATAGACGCCTTCTTCGTGCCTGCCTCTACTGTGTTTGTGTAACAATTGTCATCCGTTCGGCTTCTAACGAGAATCAATTCTTGACTAACATTTATTAATATGCGTTTATAATCCTCAAACATCCCCATTAAGAATTTTAGTGGAATACACGCATTAAATTTATTATCTGATAATGTGGGTTGACTTTTTTGGAACGGCTCCCATCCTGCCATTTGCAGCAACTTACTTTGATTATCACTATAGGAGACTAATGATTTTAATGTTGTAGTAATACCAGGTTTAGTACAACGATCAATTTCCACTCCATTAATCTCATAGCGTATTTGTTCAAACATAAAAGCGTACGCATTATTTGTTAAAGTACAAGTGCCGGTTCCTTCAGCAGCAACCTTAAATTTTCCTTGCAAATATATGTAGCTTTCACTGGGAAGAGTATAGATATCTTGATGTTGGATGCAAATGCGGATTTCATCGTTTAGGTTAAAATTATTTGTTCTCGGGTAATAAGTGTGGTATTCCTGTTTGGTTATTGTTTCATCGAAATTCAGACCTTCGAATATTTCTAATTTTTCCATTGTTTATCACCTTGAGTCCAATTGACTGCAAGTATGAAATATTGGGAGGTGTTAAATGTTGAATGCTTGGATCGCGAATGGTGTGGAGTGCAGTGTTTCCTCTTATTTTATATTTTCGGTTGGTAAACGATAAACCCATTATAACTTCTTCAATTCTAATCTAATAACAATCTGTTCACTCGAAAGTCTACGGATCACCGTCTTGGCCAATAAGTTAAGGTTATGTTTTCTATACTACTTCTGTTTACAGGTAGATAAATCACGTGTTGCGGTTCAATATAAATACTATAACCGGGCTCCACTTGTGGCGAAAATTCATACAATGTATGTGAAGGATGTGTACCGTGGTAGGTAGACGATATTATATTACATTCTATGCGTATTGTCACAACTTGTAAAATCTGTACGGGTAAGTCGGACTCGTGCCTTTGATTAGGCTCCAGAAACCTTTTATTGAAACCTAGAAGTCTACCCAGAGTACCTTCTCGCTCAAAGTTTATCGTGTGTTTGCATTCGATTTCTACTTTCAACGTATTATTATTCGGTTTGAGCGATATCGAATCTTTTGACATAAAACGTTGTAAATATTCCTCAATATCACTTATTTCATATGATCCTACGGGTATTTTTAACACTTTATTATCATAGTAAAATGTGTTATTCTTTTCGGTTATATTCGGAATCGTATTGTATGTATGTAAGCTTATGAGTCCGATAGCATAGTCGTGTTGAGAGTTCATTTCAATTGGTGGATAGTAGTTGGTGGAGAGCACATGGCTCGTTCCTTTTAATGTGAATGTATATGACATGACTAAACTATAATGTTTGCTTACGAGTTATTTATTAGAAATTCTAGACATAAATGGCCACAATTAACTTGGTTAAAATCTTGAAATCTATCGTTATTATATTTAATTATTGTTTCCCCCCTTATATTGAAATAGTCTAATAATTCCAAAGGCGGTTTCAGATTACCAAACGAATCAAAATAGCACACTAAATTTTCTTTTTTATAATAAGCAACCCAATGCGTTCCGGGACCTTCTGAAGAATCTAAATTGACTACCGCACATTCAACTTTAAGAGGAAATTTGGGTAAACGATCTCTCATGAACACTCCTCGAAAATGAGGTATATTTCTTGCAAATTTTAGAATGTCCACGTCAGTTAAAGCTCTTTGCGGTAGTCGTCTTAATAGTTTTTTGACGGTTTTATGAATAAACCCATTCCTCTCTTGTATGGTCGCATGTACAATCCATCACCTTTTTTCCCTAATGCGATGGCTTCCATTGTTTTGTTATGTTTTTTGTGCCTCTACTAGCTGCTGTTGTGCATTTCTAGCCTTGTTAGCGGCGTTGACAATCCCAGCAGCACCACCTGCTAGACTACCGAGCGCGCTGAGACCCGCAAACAACGGTATTAATGGCAACAGTCCACCACTCTTGGGAATTGGTATGATTCGCGGAGTGCGTATGCGTTTTCGACCCCCTGCTTCTTTAATAGCTGCTCTAGCAGCTTTGAGAGATACTTTTGCTCCTTCTTTCAAATCAATAACTTTATGTCGCTTCATTTCATTTTTAGCTTTATTAAACACAGTTTTCCTAAATGGTTTCTGTTTCAACCCCATTCCCAACTTTCGTTTAACCTTCATGATATTGGTAACAGTCCACGCAGCTGCTTTTTCACCCACACTAGCGTTACTCGCTTTAACTCTTGACCAGGCTTTCTCTTGAAGAACTTTATCAGCCTCGTGCCTACTATTCAAATCTTTGTTTTGTGAGTATGCAATGTCGTGATCCTTGCACGCCACGTCCAACTCATTAATACCAGAATCCCCACGTGTCAACCTTTTTTTCAAATTTGTGCCAGGCCCGCAATATTGATATCCTGGTAGGTGCAACTCTATAGGTAGTTTATTTATAAGGTTATTGACAAAACCTCCTCCCTCTTTAAGGTGCGACATTTAAATGAACTTGTCGCATAAACTGATTTATATTTATACAGATGATCTTTTGGTTGAAATCTCATTTACAATGCGACTAGTTCAACAAAAGGAACGTCTAAAAGTGTTAAACTTGGACATAGATGATGAATGTCCGCAAAGACATGGAGGTTTGCTACCTAATATGTATAATTTGTGGTCCTTCAAACTGTGGAAGACGAATATTATGCTTACGTTATTAATTGATGAGAACGGGCTCAGGTTTGAAAATTTGTATGTGTACTCCAAATCTCTATATCAGCCGAAGTATCAATTCCTTGAGAAGGTTATGAAGTCATCCGGTGTACAATTACGCATATAATGAAAATGAAGAAGTTGTAGATCCTATGGACGCAAGAGAAAATTCAGTTTTTGTATTTGACGATGTGTGTGTGATAAGCAAGATAAGATTAGACTTTATTTTTGCATGGGTAGACATAAAGCTGTAGACAGCTTTTATTTGTGTCAAACATATTCTAGAATCCCAAAACAACTAGTCCGCGATAACAGCAATTTTTTAATTGTTTTTAAACAAGATGATCTGAATTTGAAACATGTATATGATGACCATGTCGGCGCTGACATGACCTTTCATCAATTCAAAACTATGTGTGCTGAATGTTGGAAGGATAAGTATGGATTTCTGGTGATTGATAAGGACAGAGATATTGATAAAGGTCGTTATAAAAAGACTTTTGATTGGCATATATACTTCTAAACAAACTCTCACTGATCATTCACATTCTTAACTATGTCGAGTAAGGTTAAAAAGAAAATCAAACATATATTGATATTGTTATTTTCATGTAAGAGTAAATGTTCTGTTATTAATAAAAGATTTAATATCCGTTGAAATCGTTTAGTAACAGACTGATTTTCCAATACAACGGAGTACTTGTTCTATTACAACAGCTATCTGTTCCATTTCAACAGGTAGCTGTTACATTTCAACAAGTGGTCATTGCATTTACAACGGGGTATAGCTGTTTAATTACAACAGGTGGCTGTTGCATTTACAACGGGGTAGCTGTTGCATTACAACGGGGTAACCGTTGTATTACAACGGGGTAGCTGTTCTATTACAACAGGTAACCGTTCATCACAATTGAGCGAATAAACATGGAAGTAAAGCCAGAGGTACGGGAACTGAAATTGAAAATTCTAAAAGCTAGTAGAGCAATACGAAAGAAACATATGCAGCTAAAGCAAGGTCGGGCGGATACTGATGAATTGTTACAGAAAACGTTCAAACCAATTTCTGAACCCTTGAAAGAATTGGGTTCAACGCTTAAAGAAGAAGTTCGATCCCTCAAGGGACCTGTAATTACTAATAAAGAACCTTTACTGGAAATACAACACAAACTCAATCATCTCCTTCCCACAAACAATGGTAACACCTACATCACCAAATATTAGAACAATTCCACCTAAAAGTTATATAGTAAGACTCTCAGCGATACGAGCACAAAGCGTTAGACACCACTTTTGGACCAATAATAGATCCTCACACCAGGTCGTTTAAAATTGGTAACAGTGTTATTATTTTTTCTGGGAATGATATGGTAATCAACGATAAAGTGTATAAAGGTACAGAGGGTTTGTATGAATTGCTGTTCAAGAGAAAGCCCGCTACTTACACTCCGGAGGATGAAAATTCATATCGCGATATCTTGCAACGTGCCCATGTGATATATCGCGATTTCAATCCTGAACATCAGCTGAAGGGAAACAAAAGCTACAAGTATAGTAATATAATCAAACGTTGTTAGAACGAGCTTCTGGTAAAGGGCATATGATCGTATCGGAGGCGCCATATCAATATGTATATTGGAATGATATCAACGAATTAGTTGATCGTCTTCGACTTCTAAAAGCATCCCAGCAAGCAGGGAATACTAGCCACAATAACGAAATTATATCTATAATAGAAGAATTGAGAGAGGCCGGTGTTGTACAATAAATATAATCTTGACGACAAACACATATCATTTTCAAAATGAGTATCGATAAGTTCGGACGTTTTCTTAACTCTAATAAAACAAATTCGAGCTTCAAACGTTGTCGTCCGGAATTCTTCCTAACGTCTGAAGGAGACGTTAATGCAAACGGGAGACGTATCAGATATGTGGCTGATCCTATTGATGATGAGGATTGTGTAAATGCACGTTATATATCCAAAATAATCCGACACAACGATAAAAGATTAACTGACGTGCGAAAACAAATAGGTTCTGAAATGGAAGACGTAGTTAAAAGACTAGAATCTAAAATATCGGACTTAGAATCTCGCATAAATAGTTTAACAGTTGAGCTGGACACACAAAAAACTATTAACCTAAAAAGATATAAGACTACTTCAAAAGTAGAGTAGTCATATAATATGAGTAAAGAGGACGTTGTGAACGAACTACACCGACCATCTAGGCGAAACTTTGTGAGACGTCGTGTAATCATTAAAGGTTTAGACGACTTATGGCAGGCAGATTTAATGGAGTTCTTACCTTACAAACGCGAGAATAAAGGTTATAAATACGTTTTAGTCGTAATCGACTGCTTTTCAAAGTTTTTATGGTTGTGTGCATTGAAAAACAAAAGCGCTAATGAAGTTAGGGATGCGATGTCTAATATTTTACAGCATGGACGTTGTCCTAAAAATTTGCAAACAGACGCGGGTAAGGAATTCTACAATCGGGAGTTTGAGAAATTGATGAAAAAACATAGGATAAATCATTATTCTTCATATAGTACTAAGAAAGCGTCAATAGCTGAGAGAGTGATTCGTACAATCAAAATAAATTGTATAAGGCGTTCAGTTTGAGGGGTCCTACAAATGGATAGATATTTTACATCAAGTGACTAACAATACAATGAAACGAAACATAGAACTATTAAAATGAAACCGTGTGACGTCACAAGGAAAGATGTGCAATATCTTCTATCTACTGTTTACAGCAATATTAAAATTAAAGGAAAAAATAAATTAAAGTTGCGATACTGTTCGAATCAGCAAGTATAAAGGAGTATTTCAGAAAGGATATATGGCTAATTGGAGTTGTGAGCTTTTTAAAATATCGAAAGTGCAAGTAACTAATCCCGCTACATATCTTCTAGAGGATATGAATGGAAGACCAATTCGAGGCTGTTTTTACGAACTAGAATTCCAGAAAACAAAACATGAAGACGTTTATCTCGTTGAAAAGGTGTTGCGAACAAAAGGAAACAAATGTTATGTTAAGTGGCTAGGATTTGATAATTCACACAACAGTTGGATTGATAAAAATAATAGTGTAATCATGTTGACAAATTTATTATAATTTCTTTTGAAATAAAACACACATATATTTGAGTATAATATTTTTTTAATTTTCACCGATCTTCATCACTTCAAAATCATAAGAAACAGTGTTGAAATATGTAATGTTTCCAGCAAGTACAACGCATATAAGAATTAGTGTATGCAGATAATAAAGTTAAGATATTAGTGTGCAAATCACCTTCTAATTTTATACATGAATTTAATACTGATTTATAAAATGCTACGAAATCGACATTTACCAATAAATTAATTTTCTTGTTAATTACTTGTTGTAATTAAAAGATTATTATATGTTTGCTGATAAACAATCCCATGATGTCGACTCTTTAGTCTTCTTATATGCATCTTATCTATAGCATTCGAAATATTCCCTCCAGTCCCTCATATACCCATGTGCTTTCGCAAATATGAAATATCTCTGGATTAAAGACTTGCGCCGACGGACATTGTTCTATTCGTGCAAACACCGCTGCCAACTTGATTAGAATATCGTCACTATGGAAACCATTGCCATTTCCGATGAAAACAACATCATGTTTTTAATTTTCTCTAGCTCTGAATCGATCCATTTAAAAGTGGTGTTTTCACAGGATAGGTTTAATTCCTCATCTGATACTTGACCATTGAAGAAATTCAAATTATTAGTAGAAGCCATTCTAAAACATTTAAAAGTTAAAATTATAAGAGAGGCAATATGGAATGTAGACTTACAATATTTGTAACTAAAGAAAACTAGGTAAATTGCAAATAGTAAAAGAAAATACTTACGAGTAGTATAATGTGAAGTAAATAGATTTGAAAAGTGCTGAAAAATATTTCTAATAGCACAAAATTGACACTAATAAAGCAGCGTAAATTATGAGAAGGAACAGTAAAAGATGCCTCTTATATTTCATAAGAAAGGGAAAGGGTAAAAAGTAGGGGGAGCAATCTAATTTACAAGAAAATTACTTTGATATTGATTTAAAAATTTATTAAAATTTATAAGTTGAACATAAACTAAATTAATTAAATATAAACTAAACTAAACTAAACTAAACATAAACTAATTGAATTAAATATAAACTAAACTAAACTAAAATAAATTAAACTAAATTAAATTATTATAAAAATGTGTGAAGTCTGCCAGATCTTCCTCCAGCAGACTCACTACCTCTACCGGCACCAACTCTGAAGGGGGAGGAAGCCGCGGTTCCTTTTAGGCCTTTTGGGAGGAGGTCCACTTCTTCGCTTCTCTCATGTCGAATTTGTATTTTTTGGAAACCTCTTCGAAAGGCTTGCCTCCTCCTCCGTGTCCGCCTTAACCGCCGGTATTCCACTGGAAGATTCCCCACTTCCTCACCATAGTCTCGTTCCTGGGGCAGTACGTGAGGATATAAACATTTTCCCTCACATTTAACAATTTTCTTGACGCCATATCTACACATATATAGTATTCATATAAGATAAAAAGAAAACATTTAAAACTGTCTTACCTGAATACATTTTTGCATATCACATGCAATGTATCCTCCGTTAGTTCCGTTTATCTAAGGACTCGATCGTAATCGTACACGGGATCGTGGCCATTTTAATTGGTGATGAACAGTTGCTGTTAAACAAAGTTGCTGCTAAACAAAGTTGCTTCTACGACGAGAGACTGAATAACCTGGGTAGCTCGGGTTTTGTTTTATATTCAGCTTACGCCATTAACTAACTATATTTAATGTAGGAAGCTACTACGTCAGAATCATTGTCCCTAAATTTCTCTGTGATGGATAATGGTCAACATATGTCATAATGAAAGTTGCTATCCACAAATTCTTTTAAAATGTGAAAGTCACATATGGTCTGCATAAGAGCTGTATTATTAGCAAAGACTACGTCAATGTAGTAAATTTAAAAATTTTAGTAATCAGTAACAGCGAATATGTTTTCTATCATTAGTAACTGCATAAGAGCTGTATTATTAGCAAAACTACGTCACATGTAGTAATTTAAAAATTTCTAGTAATTAGAAACAGCGAATATGTTTCTATCATTAGTAAAAGTACTGAGGTAATTAAGAGGTAGAATCATTATCGAAAATTATTTGAAAAATGTGAAACCTATGGAGAAAGCAGCTACGTCATAGGTATGCAAAATATTTGTAGGTATGTGTGAACCGCTAATTAATATAATAAAATTAAATCGCGAATCAAAATAATTCGCGGGCTACATATTATGATGCCCCCTCGCTCAAAGAAAAGCTCTCCACATATTCCACCACAGTGTACGTCATCGCAAGCAAAACTGTAAATTATATTAAAGTTCGCGAATTAACAGCGAATCAAAATGATCCGCGGTTACATATTATGATACCCCTCCCCTCAAAGAAAAGCTCTCCACATATTCCACCACAGTGACATCATCGCAAGCAAAAACTGAAATTATATTAAAGTTCGCGAATTAAACAGCGAATCAAAATGATCGCGGGTTACATATTATGATACCCTCGCCCCTCAAAGAAAAGCTCTCCACATGTATTGGACATCATCGTCGCAGGTGAAGCTTTATTACAATCAAAGTGCAAATTAAAATTAAAGCTCGCGAATTAAAATGAAACCGCGAATTAAAATAATTCGCGGTTGGAAGTCGCGGATGTGCAGTTGGAGGGGACCTGGTGGACGAGTGACCTTGAAGTGTTCTCGTGTGCACCTAGTCTATCTACTGCTGACCATACGCTGTCCATCTGAAAGGAGTACGTCGCGTATGGAAATTCGGCGCGTATGGTCAGCGCTGACGATCCGTCCTGACCATACGCCCCATGTGAAACGGCACTTAAATGCATTTTCTTTCGTTATTTTTATTTTAAAGCTTTTATCACTTCTGTCCCATATAGCTTTATAATTAAAGAGCAGGGACGCTAATTTACCGTCGATGTTCATTTTCTGCAACTATTTAATTAGAATCTTATTTGAAGCTACACTACCCCCAACAAAAACAGTTGTAAAATCAAATATTAGCTGATTTAATGTCACATTTGCGCACGCGCGATCGAGTGATATGAGTAGTAGTGATGAGCGAAACGGTGATTCTTAAATCACGTCGTGAGTCGTGATTGTGATTTATAAATAACGGTGATTGCGATCACTGTATTGACTGATCGATAGATAACATATCTTAGAATAACCGTGTACAGGTATACTTCTCATAGGTTAGTAAGGTTAAGTGAGGAGTTTTTCCTTTCGCAACGTTAGAGTTACCATGCACATTTTCTGTTTTGAAACACATTTATATATCAAAAGAAAAACTGAAATTTATATTTTTACAAATTTGTAATAAAAATAGCTAACATAACTGCAATGCGAAAAGCAAGGATGTTTTATATTCTACATATTCGAATAAATAGTTAATATTATAACCTAATTCAGATGTATGGTAATAAAAATTGCATTTTTTCCATGGTTATTGCAAATATAGCAGTACAATTAACATTTGCATTTCCTAAGGGTAACACATATTTTTGGGATGGTTCTAAAAAACTGTACGTACTTATACTTCTACTACTTTAATTTATTCTGCTTTAATACTAACAAAAATATTATTTAAATGTTAAGATAACAATACTTAAAACTTGAGTTTATAAAAGTAACATATTTGCCTTTTTGCACTTAGGCGATTTGTACGGTCGCTGAGAATTTGGCCAACTTTTGAAAATATTCGTTCATATGGAACTGATGATGCCAAACCGCAAAACTTCTCTTGTACAACTAAAGAAAGGTTTTTGGGTAATTATATTTATGCTTTGACCACCACTGTAATGCATCTGTATTTCTAGGGACTATTTAGTCTTCCAGGTAACGCTGAATTTCGATTATTGCACTTGATGCAGCCGTAACTCGAGGTTGTGCTGTCGATATAGAGTTATTAAATGATTTCCAAATTGAGAAATCATCTTTATCTTCCAGTTGTACTGCGCGTTTGTTTTACGGAGTATTTTTCGGCAACAGCGTTTATTACATTTTTTTTGAAGAAACCTCTCCTTCTTAAACCATTAATTCGTAATATAATAAATAAAGTGTAGCGCACGCTGAAGAAATAAAGCGAGTAATAAATATTAGTATATCATTAACCATTAGAGGTAATGCGACGGCTTGATACACCACGTACGAAAAGATGCGTTATGTTGCCTTTTACATTTCATCTCGCTTTTTATGAAGAGATTCTTTATATTTTAAGATGATTTATACGGTCTGAGTTCGAGCTTTTCGTAAACGTTTTGTCCAGTATACAAGTTCTGAGATGTATTACGTAGTTTGAGAAAATATAGACAATTAGATCTACAGAAATATTTTTTATGATTTTTAAAATGAATCCTATTTTTATGTTTTAATAACAATTATAACACAGCATTAGCAAAGTAAATTGACTTAAAGTTGAAAAATTTATAAATTCATATAAGAGAAAATATATGTAAATCTACATATTTCTCTAACGAGAACATTAACGAAAGATTTGTATACACATTTGTTTTCAAAACTATGACAAATAGTAAATATAAAAATTGAAATGAAGCTCATTTCATTTTGTAACATTTACAATGATAAAACAACAAAATATAATTCTTAAAGTGAGCGAAGATTTAAAAAAAGCTGTGATTTAATACTACTACCTACAATTTAATAAAAATCCTTTTGTTCTTGAATTATTACTTTAAAACTAATAATAAAATTTAATCTTATAACACAATATCCCTCTAGTAGCAAGATTTAAATTCCACAATTATTTCTAGTAATTCAACAGAAAGACATCAAAGTAACTAATCTTGTAATTAAATACAAAATCATTGTATTTTGTGTTTCATTATTGAATTCCTAAAAATAATTTGCGGAAATTTAAATTTTGCTACTAGGGCCATTACCACAGCAGGTAAAAATAAATATACAATCCTTATAATTGCAGATATAATATAATTATATAAAGGGTATCAATATTTTACATTTGAAAAACATAAATATATTATAAGAAGATAACTCCCGTCATTTCCAGCTGATATAATAATATGTATTATATGTTCATTCATCGGTTCGATATATTCCATTTTTAATAGGCAACCGGTAATCACAGTTTCAAGGTCGTTAATTCACCGATATTATTTGTTCACTTGCCAATGGCCAAGCAGTGATCGTCAATTTGCTGTGCGCAGTCGCGCCCCGCCCATTGATCGTTACCGCAATCACGAATCAATGCTTTTAAGCGCAGTTCACAACTATGCATTGCAATGCGGCATTAAAAGATGCATTAAATGAAAGCATTTTTTGCCTCTCCTTTAATTCACTTTTAATGAAATCTATGGCTTGTGACCTTTTTGATTTATTTTTGGAGTCCTTATTTCTTATGATATACAATACCGTCTGGGACTCATATACACTTATTAAATCTTTTATTATGTCCCGTGTCCAGCTAAACAAATGTTTGCTTTGTGGCATGGTTACACTGTATAACCTATAAGCACAGACTAATTATAATCTATTTACCGTAAAATATATAAATATGTTATTACCAATTCCTTCTCTTTAAACACAGTTTCTCCAATAAATAAGACTGGGTAAGACACATGCACAGTTAAACCTAACCTAATAGCTCAAAGGAATACGCCTGTTCGCGCTAAAAACGTATTCACTAGACAAGCTTAGCCAACTTAACTAAAAGATTGGTATTAAAATATCACTAGAAAAATTACTAAAAATGCGTCAAGAAATGCAAGAAAATAGAACATGTTCTTAGCTTGCATTTGCATGCCGCATCAAAAAATGCTCTAAAACATGCATAGTGTGAATACTGAAGATGCATGCATTTTAACGCCGCATGTCAGTTGCAGCAATAAAATGCATAGGTGTGAACTGCGCTTTAGAATTCTCCACTCACGGCTGTGATCCGTGATTCTCCAATCACCGTGAAAGAATCACAGTAGGTGAAATATCGCTTATCACTAGTGAGTAGTGTAGTGTCAAACTTTGAAGTTCGCAAACTTTCCGCTTACTATTCCACTGCCATTCCATTCTATCACTTTATGTGAACGATTTCATTTAAATGCACGTCATTAAACTTTGACGCTCCACTACTTTTACACTAAAGTTGGCACTAAGCTGTATCATTGTTTATATATATATATAGTTATTCAACCGTTTGTAGTTCGGGGAAATCGCGGCCAGGGGGCGTGTTATTTACCTGTCGTTCATTTATAATTTAGAAACTTATTGTTAGTAAAATATGAGTAAACTGATTTTTTATTGTTGGCCAGCCTGCGAAAGTTTCTTTACTGTGGTTTACTGTGCGTCACCTGTTCGTTTACGAAATTTGCGATACGACGATATTTATCCCGAGCGAACGAATAATATTGTATTTATAGTTTTATTTAGTTTATATTTTTATTTTTTGTATTTATAGTTTCACTTAGAGTATTTATTTTTGTAAATATATTTAGAAAGAAGCATCTTTGTACAGGTAAGTATCAACTATTTAATCTGAAATATTATTAATTTAAACCCTTTGTTTCAGCAAAAATACAATCTGTTCAAGTGTTCGTATTTCTTGTGTGGTAGTTCTAGACGAAACACTCCTGGATTAAGTCCTTTTGCATTTCCTGTTAAAAATCCAGTTTTAACACAGGAGTGGGTGACTAACTCTGGTATAGTATATCTAATAAAATAATAGTGACGTATGTTACGAAACTTTTTTTCTTATAGGGAATGCAGAACTTATTAACTTGAGTCCAGAAAAGTTAAAGAAGCGTTTTATTTGAGAACATTTTACAAAAAAAAAATCATTGGACGGAAATTGACGCAACATGCTTTTCCAACACCATACGTTCATGAAGATGTAACATTAAAAACTACAGAGAAAAAATATGGAAGTGAAAATGTTATAGCCATTGAGGATCAGTATGAACCGCAACTTTCCCATCTTCTTCCCAGCAAGAGATTCATATTTTAACCCTTAAGAAACGAAAAGTGCAGCATTTAAAAAGTTCAAGGGGAGAACTTGATGATATTAATAGAATTATATGTATGCCAAGTACATCAAGACAAGGAGGAAGACAGTGGAAAACGGAAATGCAAAATAACAACTCCTAGACCTCTAAAATACTTAGCAACCTTTCCCAAGACATTAACAGCAATGCAAATATATCATGCATCTAGGACACCCTAATCAGCGGAGGAGAAAAGTACTGCTTTAGCCATGTACTATAAAGGTCCTGCGATGTATACATTTTTGCGAAGTAAGGGAGTTATATTTCCTTCTCCTTCAACCATTGTCAATTGGATCAAGCAATGTGATTGTAAAGCAGGGATTAATAGAAAGTTATTGAAAGCTGTAGCGATTAACGTAGATACCATGTTAGCCAAACATAAAGAATGTGTGCTGATCTTTGATGAGATGGCGATTAAGAAATCCCTACGGCATTCGAAGCGCAAGGATATTCTAAGAAGGCTTTGAAGATCTAGGTGAATTTGGTAGGAAATCAGTTATGGCGAAACAGGTTTTAGTACTACTTGTACGGGGAATTTATAGTAACTGGAAGATACCATCATCCTTTTACTCCACGGAAAAGGGAGTTAATGCTAGGCAATTAACTGCTATGTTAAAAATGAATTTGGAGGTATTGAAAGATTTAAAGTTAAATACAATCACCATTATTTGTGACCAAAGTTCGACCAATCAAAAATTATTTAAAGATTTAAATGTCACACATAGAAGATCATACTTTGAATACCAGGGAAAAAAATATGTTTGCATATACGATGCGCCACACTTAGTAAAAAATATTAGAAATAACTTACTTGATAGTGATTTCATCGTGGAGAGCAATAATTTAATGATATAAAGCATGTGTATGCTCTTGATAAGGCAAGCAGAACAGGAAAAGCCTACCAAAAATAACAGATGTCCACATTGCACCTAATACTTTAAAAAAAACGAACGTTAAATTAGTAACGCAGGTTCTAAGTGGTAGTATGAGTGCTGCTACTTACACTGCCGTAGAATGCAAACAAATGTGGCCGCTGGCAAAACATACAGCACATTTTATAAAAATAATTAACAATGCATTTGATGCATTAAATAGTAGAAATTTGACTTCTACAAACTTGTACAATGTGGCACTTAGTGAAAGTAGTCAGTATGCCTTTAATGCATTGGAGGAGGCTTACAAGGTGCTAGAGAATACATTTAAAGTAAGCAAGACGGACACAATGACGAGACCAGCCTGTTTTGATGGGTTGCTACTAACAATTAATTCAGTGCTTGAAATATATAAGCAGCAGAGAAATGCTGGTTCTCTATTTTTACTAACAAGCCGCTTAAACCAGGATATCCTCGAAAACCAATTTTCAAACTACCGTCAAAGAGGAGGATATTTCAGAAATCCCACGGTGAGAATGTTGCAGGCGGCATACCAACAAAATTATCTGTATAATTTAATGAAGCCACCAAAAGCAAGTAATTATGAAGAAGCGTATGAAACAACAAACTTATTGGAAGTTTTCTCCGTACCTGTTTCAGAAAGCTCGAGTGATCTCTCTGATGATAGCTTTTGTAGTGAGACAGAATGTAGCCCTGCTACATCTGGTGATAGTCAGCAAGCTTTAGAAATGAGTGCTATGAAATATTTTGCTGGTTATTTGTTTAAAAGCAGTAACGATAAATTTCATTGTGGTATGTGTGAAGTTCAATCA
Organism: Protaetia brevitarsis; assembly: GCA_004143645.1. NCBI lineage: Eukaryota > Metazoa > Arthropoda > Insecta > Coleoptera > Scarabaeidae > Protaetia > Protaetia brevitarsis. Next base: position 1,545,614 of record RXPK01000136.1, read on the forward strand.
TGTAGTACTGACGATTTAACAGACAAAAATGACATTTTATTATTTTATAAAAATTATAGCATTAATGTGGTCTTGAAAAGATCAACAGATTTACTCTTCAATATTAGAAGGAAGGTGATGTCAGATTTTTTGGATCTCTATGAAAAAGTATAAAACAAAAGGCCATGTACTTCAAAATATATTAAAGCGAATTGAAGGTCGTTTACAAAAGGATTTTCTGGAGTGGTGTGTATGTTCAAACCCTTGTGATATTCACCATCAGTACATCTTAAATTTGTTAGTTTTTTATAAAAGATGTAAATTACTAACTGCAACAGCTGTATCGCCTGAAAAAACTTCTCATAAATTAAGAATACTAGCCCAATAAATTGTGTCATCTGTCCAAGGAGTTTTCCTTTTCTCATACACATGTTTATTTTAAGGATTACCAACGCCAAATTGTGAGTGAATTTCAATTCTTTGGATTCAAGAACTACCGCCTTCAAATTCAAGAATTTAATGAAACAATTAATTTTAGCGCTGTAAGTAAATTTTATGTCTTTTTCCGATTTAATAAGAGATATTGAGAGTTTAACGATAAACCGAACGACAAACCGAAATCAAACAATGCCAGAACACACTTACACCAGAAGTTCAATTTCACAAGCCGAAATTTCAACCATACCAATATTTAGCGGCGACCCAAACGTATTACCTTTGCATATTGATGCGTGTGAAGACTTAATTCGAACATATGCGGATGTTACGAAAAACACAAATCCAATAAATTCATATTTAGTCAGAATAGTAAAATCAAGATTAAGTGGTGACGCACAATCATTAATCGGCTCCAGAAAATTAAATACAGTAAACTCCCGGTTATCCGAGTCTCGGTTAACCGAGCCTCCGGGTTAACCGAGCCTCCGGGTTAACCGAGCCTGTCATTCAAAAATAACAAACATAAATAAAGGTGTTAATAGCAAGACATCTACGGGGAGCCACGATGTTTATTTGTTTATAACAAGCGCGGTCAGCCATATGCGCCTCTACTGGCTGTTGTACTGTAATCGGAGGCACTCTCACACCACCTGATATACATATGTACATACTTTTAGTCTCAGTTGGCTCTGAACTCGCGCTGAACTTGGTTGGTATTAGTCGCACTTGAGCTAATTATGAGTGAAAACGGAAGAGAGTTGTAGTTTCTCTTGAAACAAAGTTTAATGCCATTAAACGATTGGACAATGGTGAATCGATTAAAAAAGTGGCTGCTGATTTGGGGGTTGGGGAAGTGACTGTTGGCGATTGGAGACGAAAACGTGAAGAAATCGAAAAATATGTTAACAAAAGTTTGAGTGTAGGTGGTGTTAGTAGCCGAAAGACTTTGAAGAAGGGCGACTATGGAGCAGACATGTGAAGCCCTTTTTGTGGTTTTCCCAGCTTCGAGGAATGGGCAGTCTGTGAGTGGGCCGATGCTACAGGCTAAGGCACTTGAATTTCATAAGAAATTTAAAGACGGCGAGGAAAAATTTACCGCGAGTGAAGGATGGCTGGACCGATGGAAGAAGAGGTATGGAGTAAGGCAGCTAAATATTAGTGGTGAGAAGCTATCAGCAGACTCATCTGAAATCGCTGAATTTCAAAAGAACATGGAAGAAATTGTGTTAAAGGAAGGATTAACTTCCGATCAAATTTTTAATTCCGACGAAACGGGCCTTAATTTCCGAATGCTACCTTCTAAAACCTTGGCAGCAAAATCCGAGCGGACTGCTCCTGGATTTAAAAAAAGCAAAGAGAGGGTAACGATACTAGCTACAGCTAATGCTTCTGGCTCATTGAAGCTAAGGCCGCTGCTTATTGGAAAGGCGAAAAATCCTCGAGCCTTTAAAAATGTAAAAGTCGACTGCCTGCCAACAATGTACCGCAATCAAAGGAATGCATGGATGGACGGCCCGATATTTTAGTGATTGGTTTTACAACGAATTTGTACCTGTCACTGAAGCGTTTTTGAAAAAAAAGAAGCTTCCACGGAAAGCTGTTCTGCTATTAGATAATGCGCCATCTCACCCTGATGCCAAAGAACTGTGCAGTGATGGTATTAAGACAATATTTCTACCCCCTAATGTAACCTCACTTATACAACCTCTAGACCAAGGGGTTCTAGAAGCGATGAAGAGGATTTACCGGCGAAAGCTTCTCCAGATGCTGATTTCCAAGTTAGATGAAGGGATGACTGTTAAGGATGCCTTAAAACAAGTCACATTAAAAGATGTGTCGTACTGGATTGCGTCAGCGTGGGATGAAGTAAAAATAACCACCGTTCAAAAGTCGTGGAAAAATTTATTTGGCATAGATGGATCATACAAAAAAGTGCCAGAACCCGAAAACATGAGTGAACTAGTCGAACTAGCTAATGAGTTACCCGTTGATGATCAAATCAACAGCGAAGACATTCGTGATTGGTGCAATCAAGATGTACAGATGGAGATTACCGACGAGGAAATCATCGACATGGTAACCGGTGCTAAGGACAGTGAAGGAGATGACAATATGGACGAGATAACTCCCAAAATATCATACACCGACGGGCTGAAGTCGATCGACGCTGCTCTTGCTTTCATAGAGCAACAAGAAGAGTGTACGCCGCACGACATCCTGTTTCTACAGCGTTGGCGCAACATTGCATCGTCCAAGCGAGGGAAGAGGTTATCTCAGAAGACGATCAAAGACTTTTTTAAGAAATAATTTATGTTTTTCTACTTGCTTAAAGGTCTGTATGTATGTATGTACATATTTGTGTTTATTATATGTTTTTGCCTCCAATAAACCAGTTTTATAATCTTTCACGGGCTTTTACGTCTTTTTTACCATAACTGAACATAACCTCCGTATTATCCGAGTTTTCCCGTATCCGAGGTGGTCCCGGTCCCAATTACCTCGGATAATCGGGAGTCTACTGTACATGGCATGATGTAAAAGCATTATTACAAAGTAATTTTCTCGACCAACGATCAGAAGATTGCTTATTAAATGACCTAACCTCTGAACAACCTAAAAAGAATGAAAACCCGTACACTTTTGGATAAAGAATTAAAGATCTGCTAAATTTATTATTGGCAAAAACGCAACTCGAAAACGAAGAAAATACAATACCCCTTAAAACAAATTTATATAAAAGAACGGGGTTACAAACATACAAAAGAGGATTAATGAAGTATGGACGAATAGGAGAAATGATGTACTTGAAAAGTCCGAAAAAGCGAGCGATATCTGAAGTATTAGAACACCAAAACTGGCAGTATAGATGCGGCACATCAACAGCACCGACAACCCAATACAGACCAATGCATCAAATAAACCAGGAAGTATGACAATTCCAAACATTTCAAGTATACCTCAAATATCAATACCACAAATTCATCAAAATAATTTTCCACAATTTCCTAAACAAAATCAAGCAAATCCATTTATGCAACAAAATCCATTTAAGCAATAAATCCATCATTTATTAAACCGAATTTCCAAACACAACAATTTCCAAGATATCAACAACAAATCAATCAAAATCCTAGACCACAATCATTTCGATTAGCGAAGACACCAGGACAAGTAATTGAAAAACGTCAATCTAGACCACAGCCGATGGATATAGACCCCAGTACAAGTAGATTCAAAACCAAGAGGACACCTTTTGGACCAGCAGCAACAAAACCATTAGTAACAGTTTAAGAATTACATCAGCAACAAGATATAGAAGCCAATGAGCAAGAGTACTATGAATATCAACCGGAATGGGGTGATCCAACAGAACCATTTGGATGGGAAATTCAAGAACTTTTTTTTATCTTGAGTTAATTTTGTTCTTATTCCTTTTTTACCCTCAATTTCACCTTTGTATTCGCATGTATGAATGGAGGACGATATTACACTGCGAGCAGTGATGCGACGAATCCATGATTTTGGGAATCGAATAACTCGGTTGGCAAAGGAATCGAGTCCATACCCGAGTATGTAGACTCGATTTTAGTACTCGAGTTCCTAGACTCGATCTCAGTAGCCGTGTTCCCAGACTCGATTCTAATACTCGAGCTGACTTTTGGTGCTCGAGTAGACAGGTTCTAGTATGTAGATTCACTCACTAATTCGAGTATGTGTAATGGAAAAAAGATACCCATGTACATATGTTATGTATTATCGTGCTCCCCTTTTATTACTTTACAATTACCCTATTAGTTCAAACTGTTTAACTTTCAACAAGCTCTGTATATTAAATTATGATGTAATTGTAAAGCAACATTATCTGTGTTCCCACTTCACGTGAAAAAAAGCAAACGCTGATGCATGCGTTATATGCAGTTCCCGGGAAGGTAACATAATACCCGTAAGAACTAACAATAAGTTACCGGGGGAAGATAAGGTCGCTTTATGAAAATAGGATTATTAACAACTTGTACTTCGATTGAGAAACTTGGAATTCTTTCAATTGTCAAAAGAAAAGGAATAAAAACATTGGCAATTCATCTCTACCAACAACACGTTTCTTTCCAACTACCTACGTGCAAAAGTCATATATCTGAATCAAAATATTTATACACATTCGGCCAGTGAATATTTATAATCTGGGAATAAACTTATGCATAAAAGCTCCTTTTAGTTGCCAAACGCATTGCAATGAGGATGGGAAACCACACCCACCACCCTTCTTCACTCCTGGCCGCAGTTCTTTGAAACACTACAAGCGTTCAGTACTAATTTAGCGGCATGATCTTCGCTGCTATCAGCTGTGTCTTCTCACCTCGGCCTTTTACTTATATCTTTTTCATTTAAGATATAATACATAATCTTTTTGGCTATTCCATTTTGTTTTTCTTTATTTCCAATTCTTTTCACTACAATGTTAATTTACACATGCGAATAAAAAAGAAAAATAATTAAACGTAGTAATAATCTATTGTAGTAAATTGGCCGTTTTATATCTGCTTTGAAAATGGCTCACGTGCCTGTATCTAGATTGTTCGGGAAAAATTACGTGCGATTCACGGAAACCCATGAATCGCTGAACAAGTACTTTTTATACTATATAAAGGTTCTGTATCACAGTAGCAAAAAAGTCTGACATTAGAAGTCGTGCAATGCAAGTCCTGCTCTAGTGTTAAGTGCTTCATGTAGTTTGTAGTTTGTGTTCCTGTTTGAAAAAACCAAATATTTTTTTTTAATTCATACTAAGTGGTATAATTTAACTTGTATGTTCAAACCCTTGTGATATTCACCATCAGTACATCTTAAATTTGTTAGTAAAAATACTTACAATCGCGAGCAAATGTTATAGGCGCCCCAATAAAACATGTGTTTCACAAGGCAGGTAGTGGTTCCTGGAAAAAGGGTACTGTGAAAGCATATCCGGCCGTTATTTAAAGCAGGAATTCCTAGAAAAAATCTATTATGCTGGCATATAAGATAAAAATTAAAATTTTTGTATTTAGTAATAGATTGTGCGTAAAGAAGAGAGCATCGTTTGTCTGTTTAAAAATTTCATTTACAGTACGAATTTTTTCTTGTGAGTTTGTGTATATATAATATCGTCGGCTAAAAGTGTTAACCTGCCAACTCCATTTTAGACGAAAATTGGTTTTTGCTACCGTTCGAAAGAGGGCGTTGTAATACATTATCTGATAAAACCTGCAAACTCCTATTTTATACTAAACATAATGTTTCTTTATGATGCGTTTACCTGCTAACTCCACAAGTTCCAACCTGATCGTGAAAAAGTGCTATCTCCACCAGTCGTGACCATTTTGTATAGAGAAATATCAACGCAAATGTGATGTCAACGTGTAGTGAAGTTTTAAGGCTGAAATAAGCTGTTAATGAGTGTTATTTTACTGTTAAAGGAGTTTATCTTTAAAGGTACGTATTTTGTAATGTTTTACATTAACAGCACTATGTGGATTACCATTGTTTGAGAAATAAATCGTCTGTCAAATTGCATGGTCAAAATGAAGAAGGAGTTAGCACCTTTTCCATAATGCATTTTTTTTTTTTTTGAGGAGATAGCATTTCACCTTCATAATATTGCTTAATAATAATTATTATTGCCCAACGTCAGTTTTATGTTTATGCTATTAATAATGGTTATAAATGGATGAAATTCTATTTTGCACATTATTAATTTCAGATGTCGCGCTCAAAAAAGATGTTAGCATTGGCATTCGCTACGCCTCCCGATGATGAAAATATTAATTTGAATCTCTCAAATAGTTTAGCCAGAACTACTTCTGATAATGTACATTTTGATACTGACATCCAAAAGGAAGATGATGTCGCAAATTGTAATAATAATATTTACAGTTGCACTACAAATTTTGACAATGTTCTTGGAACTAATAATTTTGTAATTCTGGAAAATGTTCGACTGAGCATAAATGAAGATGCAGCTTTAGAGCCGATGAACTGTGACTTTAAAGATCTTATATCTTCAAGAAATTCTAAATTAGCTACGACCACAAATTTTGAAGATGAAATGAGCACTCAGATTCTGATGTGTCATCAGATGTACCTAGAAAAAGTAAAATTCGCAAGAAGCGTTTTCAAGTAAAAAAGTCTACGTGGTTCGCAGAGAAAAATAAACGGCGCAGAGAACTGGGACAAAAATATCTTGGACGAAGTAAGAAAGAAGGAAAATGGGATTAAGAAAACGAAAAAGAACCTCGTGTAATGAAGGGAAGATGTAAATGTGTCTTCAAGGAAAAAGGCTTAATAAAGTGTTCATCTATCACTGAAGAAGAAAGGGCAAAGTTATTTCGTTCTTTTTGGAACCTTACATGGGGCGAGAAAAAAACATTTATTGATAGTACAGTCACTGCTACCGCTACAAAGAGACCTAGACAGCGAAAGGATCCCGCAATTTCAAGAAGAGAACAGTCTTTATTATATCACTTGAGGATAAATGATCAAAATATAAGAGTCTGCAAGACGATGTTCCTAAATACACTTAGTATAGGAAGAGTGAGTGTTTTAAAGTGGAAGGAAAACGTAGCAGGAGTACTTAAATCTACATGCAACAGGCTGACCAACCCAAACTGTGTAAAACCATTTGATGAACAAAATCAAAGCTTACTTGATTTCATAGATTCACTTTCCGCCATGGAATCGCACTACTGTAGGGTTTCATCAAAGAAAAAATATCTGTTGCCAGAATGGTCGTCAATACGAAATCTGTACGAATTTTACGTCAATGATTGGTGTAAATGTCGAAACGTCAGTCCTCTTTCAGTGACATCTTTTAGAAAAGGTTTAGATTTACGTGATATAGCACTCTTTCGTCCAAAAAAGGATGAGTGCGAGAAATGTGCTGCCTATAAAGTAGGTCACGTTACAGAAAATGTGTACCAGCTACATATTGCTAAAAAAGATGAAGCCAGAAAGGAGAAGGAAAAAGATTCAAAGAACGAGCCATATGTTTTTACGGTAGATCTTCAGGCAGTACTGACGGCTCCCTAATCTAATGTTGGTAGTCTTTATTATAAAACAAAGCTTTGCGTACATAATCTTTGTTTTTACGATTTAAAAACTAAAGATGGTTACTGCTATATCTGGAACGAGACCGAAGGAGGAATTAATGGGGAAGAATTTGCCACCATTTGCTGCCAATTTATTGAAAATAAAGTACTGCCTCAGATAAACATGAATCAAGACAATGAAAGTCAAAAGATCATTCTATATAGCGATGGGTGTACGTACCAAAATCGTAATTGCATAATATCGAATGCGCTTTTGAATGTAGCTATTACACATAAAGTTGTTATTGAACAAAAATACCTTGAAGTCGGCCACACGCAAATGGAGGCCGATTCAATTCATTCCACAATCGAACGTTGTTTGAAGACAAAGACAATAAATGTACCTGCCGAGTATGCATCTATATGCAAGATAGCTCGAAGAAATCCCCGTCCCTATGAAGTCAGCTATTTGGATCACACATTCTTCAAGTCCTTTCAAAAAGTTGAATTTTATAAAAGCATACGTCCAGGCAAAAAAAAGGAGATCCGAAGGCAAGTACAAGATCACAACATTATTTTATAATATTATTTTTTTGTTCTTTGACAGGTGACTGATATTCGCGCTTTATGACTCACGCCAGCTGGCGATGTATTTTATAAACTTCGGTTTGGAGATTTCTGGGAACTTTTGCCCCAAAGACGAGCCGCTGATATGGCACCCTGTTCTTGGAACGATTTAGATAATCTCCACACAGAAAGACTAAAAATCAAAAATAGGAAATATAATGATTTACAAGACCTAAAAAACACCATGACCGTGGATTATCATGAGTTTTACAACAATATTCCACACCATTAATTTATCTATGATCTTAGTGTTGTTTTACTTAAAAAAACTAACTTCTTAAAACAAAAATCTAATGTTAACAGAATAAAGTTTACTATCTTGATGCATTAAATCTTTTCTTCAAAAACCTGCTAACTCCCTGATTGACACGTGCGCATTTTTTTTTAAAGCCAGAAAACCGGCTATGTGCTTTTTACTTCAATAAAATCCAAACTAAAAGAAATTTTTGAAACTAGGTATTAATGAAACCTCTGAAACCCAGTTATAAAGAAACGGGATTTTTGATTTTGTCGTATTCTACGTTTGGAAATAATTATAATGTTTTTTTGCCTCCTGTAAAGTTTGGTTAGACGGAGTTAGCAGATTAACACTCTTAGCCAACAATATGTCAAAAAAGCCCCAATTAACTCAGGCCTTACGAGGCCAGATCATTTTATTACACAAACAGGGGGTATCATAGATAAAAATTGCTGAGACAGTAAAATGTTTACGTTGTGCAATACAAAACACAAACGTAAACGTTACTAAAAGAACGGGAAGATATGAAAATCTACAGAAGAGTGGTAGAAAACGCGTAACGACTGTGCGGGAAGATCGAATTATAGAGCGCACTGCGCTCCGGGATACGCACAAATCCGCCGTAGTGATCGCTGCTGAGCTTCGCGCTCAACGGGATACAACACTTTCTGTGCATACAGTTAGAAAAAAGGCTAAATGCGGCCGGGAAACCGCGACAAAACCCTTTGCTCACTAATTTACACCGCAAGCAACGCCTTATGTGGGCAAAGAAGTACAAACACTGAAGTGTAGATGACTGGGCCAAGGTACTGTGGTCCGACGAATCTAATATAGAGGTAAGTGCTTAAAAATGTCCCATTGTCCTTGCAATAAAATATGGCGTCAGGTGAGGACAGTGACTCCGATCCTACGCCTAAAAACGTGCGATTTCTGTAATAAAAGTGCTCGTTCGGGTGTTAAGAGCATTTCCTGTACATCGATCATACATACACGTTGTTTAGATATATTGGCGAAGACGCAGGAATTTGATAAATAAAAATGGTCCTGCAAAAGTTGTAGCTCAATGCTTATAGACCTCACCGATAACAGAAATACAGACATCAACATAATTGAAAAAGAAAATGGACATTTAAAAAGGGAATTACTACTCATGTCTCAACTAATAGAAGAATTGAGAAAGGTAAATAAATTACAAGAATATAGATTAAATGATCTTGAAGAAAAATTGAAAATATCGAACAATAAACATGAATCAAGGCCAGTTCGCCATCAGATGGACTCCCTATCGACTGCACCAAACATACCACCAGAGCGCATCGAAGTTCTAACAGGAATTACTCCTTTACATGATTCTCCTGTTCAACAACAGACAGCGCTGGCAAGCATAAACAACATTAATAAACTAAATTGCGCAAACAAGGGCAATGACACACCTACTACTTATGCAGAAGCGCTGAAAAACATTACAAATGAATCAAACACAAAACCCACAAGAAAACCACAACAAACTATAGTAGGAAAGAATGAAAAAACAAGATCAAAACTCCAAGGAATGGAGAAGCGTGTATGGTTATACTTCGGGAATGTTAATACTGCGGATGTTATAGAGTACTTAAAACAAGAAACCAAAGAGGAAGGTTTCATCTGTGAGTTATTAGAGACTAAAGGGAAAAACATTGCATTTAAAGTTAGTGCTCATTACAAGTTTAAAGAGCAATTGTATCAACCGAGTTTTTGGCCAGAAAATGTAATTATTAGGCGTTTCAGCTTTAATAATAGTAAAGCTTTTTTTAGAGAAAGAGAATACAATACAAACACAAAAAGCGACATGAACAACACAGTTAGTTTTAGTCATTTAAATGTAAAAACTTCAGGTAATGGAAAAAATAATACTAAATTATTTTTGAACAATAAAAGAATCAATTTACCTAAAGATGAATCAAAAATTGAATTATTACTTGTGTTAAACATACAAAGTATTAATAAAAAAATTAATGATTTAAAAGTATTTTTAAAAACTCATGTACCGAAAATTATATGTCTCACAGAAACTTGGACAAAAACTAATGAACTAAACAATCGACCTATACCAAATTATAAATTAATTACCTGTTTTAGCAGATCCACTCGAGATGGTGGATGTGCTATCTGGTCAAAAGATGAACTAAACATGTATCCTATTAACATCTCGAATTTCTGTACCGTCAAAGAATTTGAGGCATGTAGGGCAAATTGGAATTATAATTCTGTTAGTCTAAAAATAATATGCCTCTACAGGCCACCATCTGGTAGTTATATCAATTTTCTAGTCGCTCTTAGGTCTCTCTTAGATTATCTTTATAATCCAGGATGTAAGATAATATTGGCCGGAGATTTTAATATAGATTTTAGTAATATAAATGAAATGCTTCTAGACCTAAAGCTTATTCTTATTCAAGAAGTATGTAACTGGTAGATCGCACAGGGTTCCGTCAGTAAATAGTAGATCTTAGCTCTATTCAAGTTGGCCACCCCTGATATACACCTACCACAACACAGACTCACTCTTACATCCAAAAGTATTATGTACATGGGCATTAAAATATATGACACCTTACCTTCCGCTATGCGTAATTTAACCCGTTATCAATTTAAAAGAACACTTGATTGACCGGCCTTATTACAGTTTAGAAGAGTACTTTAGTTATGCTCTCATATGAGTAAAAGTTGTTTTTTTTTAATTTATTTAAATTTAAAGCAAGGGATTTTTATTTGGGAATAGAATTTACATTATTTTTATTTATTTCTGCTTTGTTTCTATAAAGCTTATATTTTGATTTATTATTACTGCATTATGAGCGCCTTTGTTTTCCATTTTTGCATATTCCTTTTGTTTTGACGTTATCCTATAAGTGTTTTTGTATTTACTTTTTCTGGAATAAACGTTTTATTTATTTATTTATTTATTTTATTTATATGCATAATTGAACTTAGCGCCCTTGTTTCTTTCACCGAAATAAAAAATTAGTAAAGCTAATGTTGTTTGTTTATTGTGTGCAGATGCGCAGCATCTCTGGAGCCAGTTACTTACGTCGAAGGTCGGGGGAAGCATTTTTACCAGAATTTTTTTTTCTTCGTCTTCAGAGAAAACTTCTCTCATAAATAAAGAATACTAGCCCAATAAATTGTGTCATCTATCCAAGGAGTTTTCCTTTTCTCATACACCTGTTTAATTGAAACCATTATTACAACAAGAATTTCGTGTTTTGTACCCGATGTAAATTTATTTTTTACGCAAAGTACTAAAAATGAGATCCGAAAAGTTAAGGTTATGTTACCACGAAAATACTACTTTCATCGGCTTACACTGTGTAGCCATAAATACTGTCACTGCCGTTTCATTTAGGGAATTTAGAGTAGAACAAAGTGATCACACTGTAAAAGTCAGTGGTATATTTGCGTTTAGTACTATAGTAACAATCACGGTTGCTTACTAACGTCAAAACCAATGGAGTGATCCGGTTATCACGTGCGCGTTACTGTCGTCGGCTTGATCAAGCCAGGGCATAGTTCTTCGCAGATTCACTCGCTCCTAAAACAGCTTAAAATCAGTGAACACTTTGTGTATCGTACATTGAAACGTTTTAAAGAGACAGGTGACGTTGTTCATAGAACAAGAGCTAGGCGGCCGCGTGATGCAAGAACAAAAAACGTCGTCGAAGCCATTCGTTCAAGAATCAACCGATGTCCGCTACAAAAGCAGAAAATCATGGCTAGAGAAATGAATATCGCGCCAAGAACGGTCTCACACATTATCACAGATGATTTACACATGCGAGCATGCAAAAGATGCACGAGTCACCTTTCAACAGAGAAGTTAAAGGTGATAAGATTCGAAAAATCGGAAAAGTTGAAACGCTTGTACGGGAGAGGCGGATACAAAAATATTGTGTTCACCGTTGAGAAAATTTTCACGATAGAGGCGAAATTTAACAAGCAAAATGATAGGATATATGCCTAGTCATCCTATGAAGCCAAAGAGAAAGCTCCACGCGTTCAACGGAGCCACCACCCAAGTTATGTAATGGTTTGGTGGGGTGTGTCGTGGCATGGAGTAACTTCTATTCATTTTTGCGAAACAGGTGTGGAAACGGGTGCAAAGGTTTATGAAAACAAAGTTCTGGAACCTGTTGTTAAGCCTCTAAACGATACTTTGTTTGACGGAGCCGATTGGTTTTTTCAACAAGACTCAGCGCCGGCACACAAAGCAAAATCAACTCAGAAGTGGTTGCAGGACAACGTTCCTGGTCTTATAGCAGCTTCAGATTGGCCCCCTGGAAGTCCACATTTAAATCCCCTGGACTACGTACTATGGAATACTCTTGAGGAAATGGCTGGTCGAAAACCTCATAAAAATTTGGAGTCTCTAACGAAAAGCATAACAGAGGCAGCGGCGAAAAATCCCCTAGAAACGCTGCGTACATGTATCGTCCGATGGCCGGAGCGTTTATCGTTGCGCATAGACAGTAAAGGTGGATATTTTGAATAACCAATACATTGCTTAAAAGAGAATATCTGTAGTTTTTAAATATATTTTTTTTAAATTTGCATCATGTGTCATTTTTGTGTTACGTTCCTTCAAAGTACTAACAGTATTTATGGCTACACTGTGTAAGTGTTTTACAGAAATTTATCGGTTAATCTGATGATCATTCAATTTTCGTTATTTTGAAGCTATATTTTTGTGATTTCATTTCCGTGAATCCTTGTTTTTGATTTCCAACACATGTTCATATTTATTATTATACACAGAGATTCAAAATGATTGTCAATTCCGCTCTTATAGATAGTAACAGCGTGTAGGTATATGCCGCGTGTTTGTAATGAAGGTTTGAACTAAGTCAGTGTTGGAACATAAGAAAGTAAACGGATCTGTCATAAATAAGGAAAACGTAACCTATATTTGAACTCGCATTATATAAACGACTATGGATTGGTGTTTCTGCTTGTAAAAATGAAATGTAATTAATTTAACTTTACTAAATTATGATTTTACAATTCAGTACTAACTGGTGTTTAACTAAATTTATTTATTACTTTAAATTATAACATACAATTAGTATAATTATTAAGTGCAAAAATGCATCTCTCAGCTCTTCTATGGTATGCATGCGGTTTCTATAGATCCTATTTTTTAGATAGCCGAACATGAAGTAATTTAATGGGGTTAGATCAGGCGATCTTGGTGGCATCTTTGTGCTCTAACGAACCTGTCAGCAAAAAACTGTTGAAGATATGGCAGGTTTGTCGAGCAGTATGTGCTGGAGCATTATCGTGCTGAAAATAACCTGCTTCAAGCTCATTTTCTTGTAAACTCTGCAATAAACAATTCCAACATCTGTTGGTAACGTTGGGCTGTTACAGTTTCCTCGAAGAAAATTGGCCCTATTATTCGTTGCCTGGACATAGCTAACCAAACTCCAACTTTTACGGGATGCAATTGCGTTTCTCGAAATTCATGTGGATTTTCTGCAGACCAGATACGATAGTTTTGTGAATTGATATAGCCTGTTAGATAAAACCAGGCTTCATCCGAGGAAAATGATTTGTTTAGCCAGTCATCGTCCCTCAAATTGTTATTAAACCAATGACAATAATCCAATCGCCTATCGTGATCTAATGGTAATAATTCCTGTACCGTAGAAACTTTATAGGGATGAAAATGTAACAGCTCTTTCTTTTGACAGCTCATTGCGCTGAAGTGTATAATAAGCCTTTGAAATTATAAAATGTAATAAACTATTTCACTTAATGTTAATATTGATTTTTTACCTGTTTGTTGAGCTAATTACCACAGATAAATTCCCTTATTTTCTTACAGTATTCAGAAATACTATTGTTGGTGATATTAGATGTAAATATAAACGATTTGAAAAAAATTATAAGATAAATAATCGAAAGATACTACAACACGCACGCCAATGTCGCTAAATGGCAAGAAAATTCATTTAATGTATGAAATTTGTATGTAGCTAACTTCGCTCATTAAATTGGTAATAAGTATAGATAAATTTTTCCGGAAAACAGTTTTTTTCTTACGACAATCATTTTGAATCACATGGTATATTCACAGCGCTATGGCGCTATTCATACGCAAATCATATATTACATACTCAGATTTATTTTTATAAGGTTGGTTCGTTGGTTTAAAATTATTTCATTCATTAATTGACAGTACACTTTGGAATCGCTTGATGGCAGCACATTACAAAAGTTGATGTAAAATTAGGTTGAGTACCTATAATATTGTGACGAGCGCCAATTTTAAAATTGGCGGTTTCGATAGGCGCCCCTAGATGGCGCTAGCATAGCGGAAGAACGGCCTACGTACGAGGTTCCAATAAGGAACGACAGAGGGCAGTACGGGGTCGAAGAATCGTGAATATTCTTCTGAATCTGGAAGCCCGCCCTAGAACTAACTGGAAACATCTCGTAATCCCGGCGCCAGATATAAAATAACGCGTGGGGATTGGTCGGGAAGTCAGTCAGTGGATACGAGTTGAATTGTGCAGATAAGCTAGTAGCGAAGATACTAGTGAAAGTAAATGCGAGTGAATTAGTTCGTGTGATATAAATATTGGTGCAAACAAATCGTTTACATAAATTAAGACGTTAGTAATTAAGAGATTTAATTAATAAGTGATTTTTAATAGTAAGTAGTGAGTGATTTAGCTTCAGTGTTTATTTTCATCTTATCATTATTTATTTTAAGTAGTCCGTAAGTGTGTTAATAAATCAAGTTAATTTAAATATATCGCCGGTGTATTTTTCTAAACCCCGACAACGTTTTAAAAATAGAAAAACGTTACAATATATACAAACAATGGCTGTATGTAAATGGGCCTTTAATAAATTTAGTAAAAGCGTCTACAACAAACAATACAAACTTGTATTTGGTACTCATTTATTCTAAGGGACCATAGTAATCTACATATGTGGACTGTTTGAAATGGAATGCTTCCCTTGGGAATGCTACGTAAATAGCCTTCGGTTTTTCCTGGATTTGGTGAAAATTCAATGTATTTAAGACAATGTAGGTTTTTGTCTTTTCGTGTAAATTCGGCACCCAATATACTCTGTGTTTTATTTAATACTCTTCGTTTTACTTAAAATACGTTATTTAATAGCAGTCACCTCGATTACAATTTCTATTCCAACATTCTAACAACACCTATCTAGTAATGATGGTAACCTAACTCTCTCTCTTAGCGGAAGTGCTCTACAGTGTCGCCAACTACTAATGTACTCTTACTACAGGCTTTCTTTTTTTACAAAAAAATAAATAATTAATTATAATAGATATAAATTTCTTAACTTCCAAGATACTACTAATCTATTATTATAATACACTAGTCCGTTGTCTAAAGAGATCTCGTTTCTCATTTTGTAATAATGTGCAAATTCATCCATAGTGCTCCGCCTTTTTGGCCAGTTTTCTTGACAATATTTAATAAGGCGGTGGTCTCCAAAAAACGTCGTAGGTTGCATACAGCGTCACACCATACGCCGCGCCGCGTCTGAATGCTGTGAATGAAAATCTGTCGGTACGGACTCCCTTACACGCCCTACGTGGTATTCGAGTGCGACGCATCGCGTGTAGACGCCGTACGCGGCTTCTTTAATTGTTTTCGAGTATTGTAACGTCATAGTCACGTCGCGCAATGAGTAAATTTGACAAAGAAAAAGATGAATTGCTAATTGAAATGGTTAAAAACTTCAGATCGTTATATGATGCTAGTGATAAAACCTACAAGAGCAACATAGAAAAACATAAATGTTGGGAAAAAAATTAGCGATACTGTTGCTTTACCAGGTAAGTTTTAAGAAAATGCTTTATTCACTATAAAAATACATAATTCTATAAATGTAATATTCTATATATGTTCATTTTGCCACATTAATCTCCCTTGTGGCGAACAAATGTATTGTTTCAAATCATTTCTAATATTTACTGCTGAAACAACCTCAGCTCCTCCTGCTCGCCTCAAAGGTTGCATATTTTCATTTGGCATTTCTTTGTTGATGTTATTTAGATTATCAAAATGAAAAAATATTTTTATCTTTTATCAGCATATTGTGTAGGCAACAGAATGCCATAATAAGGCTGTCTATAGTTTTTGGTTCCATATATATATATAGGCGTATGAAAAACTCTGAATACGTTTGCAAGAATTCCAAAAGCACTTTCGACAGTTCTACGAGGAGGTCTGCTAAGCCGATAGTTAAATTGTCTCTTTTCAATATCGTATTGGCTTTGGGTAAATGGGAAATGGTTTCATCAAACGTAGCAGTAATTTAAATCCACTATCTCCAACTAGAAACTGAGGTAAAAATATATCTGTCCCAGGCAATCGAGTGTCTGGAGGAAACGGAAAATTTTCATTTTCGATCTGTCTTCCCATGCCTGACTTAGAAAATATCCCATAGGAACTAATGTCCACACATAGAAATTTATAGTCGGCGTCTACTATGGCTAACAAAAAACAGAGATTTTTTTTTTGTAATTGAAATAAAGCGATCTAGAATTAGGAGGATACCTGATGCGACAGTGCTTGCTATCAATATCATCACAACAAGGAAAATTCCATTTTGTCATAAAGTTTTCTGAAATATTTTTCAAAATACCTTCCGTGACATTAGGAAGATATATGAGTCTAAGGTGCTCGCGCAAAGCATTCAACGTCTCTTTTATTATAGTCGATATATAGTTCTGTGATATTCGAAACTGAAAAGCTAGCGATCGCATGCTCTCTCCGGTAGCTAAATACCTGAAAAAAAAATTTTAGTTTCGGAGTGCAAAAAGCGATGGAAAAGTCTGCGGAACCGGTACAATAAAAATAAGAAAGACTTGAGAACTGGCTCAGCACGAGTAAACCTTAGTTGGGACTATGGAACGCTGATATCATTTTTATCTGATAGCGTATTTGATAGACGGTATAAACTTGTTATTAGCACAGTATACTGTAGCCAAATTTGAAATATAAATGTTACTGTCTGGCCTAGTATCATTCGCATATACTTTTTGCTCATTGTGAGGCAACTATAACAAGTGTTGAATCGGAAAGTCAGCAGTTACCATCGCCTATGACAGACGACAAGGAGGAGTATGGACAAAATAATATAGAGGACGATACACAAGACGATACACAAAACGACACACAGCAGCACTTACTAGTTGATATTGGCAATACACAAGGCCATTCTCAAAGGTTAACGCAAAAGACACATGCAACTGAACAATTTTCTCAAAAAACCGACACACCAAAAATTAAAAAAAAAGACTAATCCAGCATTGGATTTACTAAATAAAAGGGAAACCCAACGATCTCTCCTATATAAGAAGCTTCTGGGAAATACTTCTCCAGCCCTTCCAGTACAAACGCCAATAAGAAAATTTTTTGATTCGATGGCTGATATTGTGGATACTTTTCCGCCAAACAAACAAGCTGCTATCAGACTTAAAGTTTGTCAATTAGTGACTGAAACTGAAATTAAACTGCTTCAACCATCATGTAACACCTTCAATATTGAGAAACAGTTTAATTTCTACTACACCAGAGCAACAACGTGTTGGAAATTCAAGTTCTTTTTCAACAGAGGTCCAACTTGTTGCAACTCCAATGCCATCGTCTTACGATTCCAATTACACGTGGTTGTAAATATATATACTGAGGTTTTGTTTTAAACATAATAAACACAGAATAAAGTTATAATAAATAGTAAATGTCTTACCTTAATGTTACACCTAATTTTTCTGCCGGTGAAATAGGATTTTTATACCTTTTGGATGGTTCTTTTGATATATCATCTTTAATTAGTTTTAAAATCCTCATAAACTGTTCCTTCGACAATCGAAAATATTCGACAAACTTAATGTCTTTATTATGTAAATGTTTCAGCAACATGTTAAAGCAACCTTTCTATTCCTCTTCACAAATAATTCGCGGTTCCTTTGCCTTTTTTTTCGCCAATGATATGCATGCAAGGTAATCATTATTCTCTTCCTCCTCTAGCAGAACAAGCATTAAAGCTGTTTCAGTATCCATTTTTGAGCCCAACAACTATACTGAAGCAGACCACTTTTCGCCGCTTTTACCCTTAACTTTTAACCCCTTGAGTGCGCATGTCACACTTGCATGTCACCCTTGGCATCCATGAACAGCAGTGGGTAGCGTCGCAGCTAAATAAGAGTGACCACATGAAGGTTAGAAGAAGTAGCGTATTAACGACGTACGCAACGCCAGCAAACGCGTGAGAATTGGAGACCACCGCCTAACTTCTTTAAGAATTACATCTTCTGATGTTTCCATTTTAATTTCTTTTAAACTTTCATCACTCAGCTTTACATATGAAGTAGATATAGTATGAATAACATCTTTCATTAACGGGTCATCATTAATTCTATTTTCTAGAAAATTTCTGAATAGTAAATCGGCAATGTACATGTACTTACCAGATAAATACTATACTTCTAAATTATCATTATTTTTAGTCTTAATCTTTTTAACCGACTGTTTTTGATATCCGCTATGTTTTTTTCTCATTATTGTAACAAGTGGTTGACGATTTGTGTTGACTATGATTTTTCTGCCATAAATATATGTGATTTTTCTCACATGCAAGAGTAACTGCCAATAGTTCTTTTTCAATTTGTACATTGATGTTTCTGTTTGTGTCAATGATCGGGAAGCAAATATTACAGGTTGCTTATTTTGCAATAAACAACATTCTAGTGCGTTTTTGCTACTATCACATTGAATAACTATTTCTTTGTTTTGATCAACATTAGCTAAGATGGGCGCTATTATTAATTTCTTTATTTTTTTTCCATGGCTTGGGCGTGTATAGCATTCCAACACCACTGATTAGTTGCCTTTAATAAATTTCTTAAAGAACTTGTAATTTCAGATAAATTTCGTGAAAAATCTCTGAAGTAATTAACCTTAGAAAAGAAATAGCTGATTTTATGGAAATGAAGGAGAAAAAATTGCCGCAAATTTGTGACCCAAATTGGCTTTGTGACTTGGCATTCTTGGTAGACATCACAGGGGACTTAAACGACCTGAACTTGAAGCTTCAAAAACAAGGGCAATTGGTAAATCAGCTGTGCAGTCATCTTATAGCTTTTCAAAAGAAAATTCGCTTGTGGGAAACACAAATGAGAAGAAAAAACTGTTTTCACTTTTTAACATTATCCAGTCACGAAAACATAGTAGTTGCCAATTCTTCTGTTTCGAGCCGACAAATTGAAGCTGAGAGTGGAATTTTTCGAAGGGGGGAAGAAGCATAAATTTCGACCATATGTATTCAGAAAACAACAACATTTGCAACCAAATGATCAAGAGCGTCGCATGTAGTTTTGTAATTGGTATATAACGAAACTGCAAGAAAATCCACGCTTCTATGAAAAAATTATATGGACAGATGGAGCCCATATTAGTAGTGCCGGAACATATAATCGACACAACGAGCACTAGTGGTCTGATGAAAATCCACATCGTGTCCTTAACGTAAGGCAACAGGGACGATTTGGAATTAATGTTAGGTGTGCCTTGACATTCAATGGTATTCTAGCCTACATCATATACAATAATAATCTCGATGGTATATTTTATCGCCAAATTATAAACGAGCACGTAATTGAACAGCATTTAGACAATTTACCATTAAATGACGTTGGACATATATTCTTTCAGCACGCATGGTGCACCACTTCACAACACTAGAACCGTAACAGAATTATTATAAATGCAAATTTTGCTAATAATTGGATAGGCACTAACGGACCCATGCGGTGGCCACCTCGTTCACCAGACTTAACGCCGCTAGATTTTTTTTTTTTTTTTTGGACACGTTAAGGCTAAATTATATAAAAAGACTAGTAATGATGTGAATAAGTTGAGAGATAATTAATGGCATACCAAATATTAATATTTTTAACACAATTCAAAGTGTTGCCAAAAGATGCAATGTATGTGTTTCCAATAATGGAGACCAATTTGAGTACTTGCTTTAAAACTTTAATAGATTTTGCTTTTTATTGTATACATTTGCTCGCTTTTAGTTTATGCTCTATTGTTTAAATGAATAAGGTATTCCATATCATAATTCTCATAGTTTATATGTGTTTGTTGGTATATAGATAATATGACTATACTTGCACTAAATAATTAATGTCAATGATTAATGACACATGCCTACTACGCTCGGTGTATGGTACTTCGATGTCTAAAACTTAATTTTTAGAAATTGTGACGTATTAGTGCGTTCGATATATCGCTTCTCCGGTGAAACAATGACCTAAGCACAATTTTTCATTTTGTTTAGTTTATGCGCCAGAATTGTGAAAAAATAGCAATTTTTCTGGTTGAATAATATCATAATTGTAGTACAAATAGTTGCCGCGTGAGACCGCTTGCGTCGTTGTTCCAATCCCGCGTTTTTCTAATTGGTTCCGGCAGAAAAACGCCACAATGTTCAGTTGTGATTCGACGTTCAGAGGGGATGCACCAGTTTTATTTGTAAAACGACTAAGTGCTAAAAAAAGTAGTTTTGTGTGATTTTTTTGCGTATCTTCAGTGGAAACAACGACGTATTTGACGGGTAAGTCTTTGTTAATACGAGAGTGTGTTATTTTCTACAAAATCTAGTGGAACAACGTCGTAACTGTCTGTTGCGTCACTGCTGCTCCGAAGTGTTTGTCTCCAGCAATGACCTAACTGTCCTTTGTAACGATGTTGATCCTGTAGTAACTGGACTTCCTGACCTGACCGAACTTTTTTTTGGAGTTTCAGGAACCTGATGCAAAAACAATGAACCGGTCAAAATTGATGGTACACTTGGCAACTGCACATCCATTTTCGGGTATGTACCTATTCCTTTTTTATAAATTGGTAATAATTAAAATCATTATTTTATTTCAAATGTGCTGATAATTTTAAAGTGGCATTGTCCACCTTGTTACCTTGTCCAGATTGTCCTGGAAATAGAAACAAAATGTAGAGCTAGATATTACATTCAAAACAAAGAAGTATATGTAATTTGCCCATCGTTTTTTATTATTCTTATTTTTTTTTTTTTATAGATCAAACCCCGACTGTTTCAGAAACGGAGCCGAATATGGCATCTGAGGAAGAGTTTTCAGATCAGCTCACACATGACTCAGATCTATCAATTACCCAGCAAAACCCTGTCACTACAATAGATATTGAACAGCCAATCATAGAATCAACCCATAATAATTTTTTGATAAGTTCTCCAATGAATCAGATAACTTACTAGCAACTACAAGTACACAGAAAGTCCCTATCAGTACACCGGATATCGTACAACCAGTCACAGAATCAAAGTGGATTTGATTCCACTTCGCCAAAATTATTATAATATAATTAATAATGAATGCCCCACGAAAATAACATTACAAAAACAATTGAAAGGTTCATACAATGAACAAAACAGTTCAGACGAGGAAGAAAATCTGTGGGGAGAAACGGATAGTGATCGTTACAATCCATCAAGTAGTGATGAATCCTCATCAAGCAAAAACTCAGAGAAAAATGTGGAAGAAAAAGAAAGCTCGGTGTGAACTCCTCTATATCCCTAAAAAGGGAAAAAAAGACAAAGGCACCCTGAAAAGTGGAAAAAAACACAAAAAAACAGTCCAAATTGTTAAAAAATCTTGGTAAAAGCTATACGTCAAGGACTGGAAAAGTGGTAAGAGAAAGAGTAATGAGGCCACCATGCCCTAGTCGATGTATATTGAAATGTTCCACAAGATTTACAGCTGATCGTCGAACTCAGTTTTTTGACGAATATTGGAAATTGGCCACTCTACAACGACAAAGAGATTTTCTAGCTTCTTGCGTGGCTCCATTGGAGTTAAAGTATCGTCGTGTAGGACTGATCAACCTAGAAAACCGAATTGTGCACTTTATTTGCGGGATAATGGCACACAACATCATGTATGTAAAACGTTTCTGACAAACACTTTTGGAATAACTGAACGAACCTTGCGAACGATAGTTCAGCACGATCCATAAATTCGGGGGTCATGCCTGAAGACAAACGTGGTCGTCATGGTAATCACAGAAAAATGGACAAAGAAATCATCGCTTCTGTTAAAAATCATATTGACTCAATACCTCGAGTAGAGAGTCATTACCAAAGACAAAATACAACCAGAGAATTCATTCCAGGTGAGCTGACGATTTCTGAAATGCACAGAAACTATACCAAGGACCGCAATGAAATGGGGAAACCAGCAGCTAATTACGATTTATATTCACGAATATTTAACACTGAGTTCAACATTGGCTTTTTCTTTCCAAAAAAAGATCTTTGTGATTTATGCAAGGGATATCAGAATGCTACTGGAGAAGACAAAAAACGTCTAGAAAAGGAGTATATAGATCATCAAGAAGAAAAAAAATTAAGTAGGGCTGAAAAAGATGACTATGACTTACAGGCAGTAAGACATAGAGGTGCTATTGAAATAGGCTCATGTGTCCTAATGTTTCTCGAAGAAATCCGCAGACCTAATGCCGATATAGTATTCTACTCAGACAACTGTTGTGGACAACAAAAGAACCGGTAAGTATTAACATTATTTTCTTTTTTGATTATGGTATTTCTATTTTAGGTTTGTCTTTAGTATGTACTGGTACGCCGTTGAAACACTTCCCATAAACTCCATCACTCACAAGTACCTAATACGAGGCCACACACAAAACGAAGGGGATACTACTCATAGCATCATTGAAAAATCAGTAAAGAGGGCTAAGAAAGCAGGACCCATCATAGTATAAGAATATGGAAGTTTGTTATTTTCTTGTAGAAGTATGTTGTTTTTGTTCCAACATCCTAAATATTAGATTTTTTTTAGATTTTTTAGATTTTTATAATCAAAATACGTTTATATTTTAATTTTTGTTTTTTCATAGAATATTGAAGTTTTTTATTTGTGCTTTTTTTTAATAATAAAACGTTTTTGTTATGGTTGTTTGAATTTATGTACGTAGACTACATAGTTTAAATATAAAATATACTATTTTTACTCAAACTAGAGGAAAAATAAGTTGTCACAAGTATTCTTGAAAATAGATTTTAGAGAAACAACGACATAACTGGAAGGGACTTCCAAGAAGGGGGTGTAAACCTGCACAATATTTCAAGATGAGGAAGATTTGGCTGTACAGTATTATTTGAAAGTAGTCTTTTGAATATAATAGTTTGATTACAGAAAATTTTGCCGTTTCATAAAGTTTTAATTAAGTCGTTGAAAAAAAAACAAAAATTTAAAACATCATTTTCTCAAAACTTAATAATTTGCACTTAGGACGATGTTCCACCGGAGAAGCGATATATTAAACTATATATCGAATTTTAGCAAATTTTAGCAAGAGAAACAAATCAGAAATATAGGGAAATTAAATAAATGATACATATAAAGAAAGAACCATCAGCTATTAACAATCGGGGATTAGATTAGCAATAGTTTTCTACATCACTGTATATCATATATCATTCCACCTTTTTCACATTACTATATATATTTGAAAAACACAAACACACAACACCAACAAAAAAACATTCACCACATGTTTTCCTTCAAATCACTTGTATTTTAACTTTCAACGCTTTAACATGTAGATTTTAATTTTTTAACGTAATAATGTAACTTCATTTGTATAATATTTTAAATTTGACTAAACAATGTTACCTATTCGAGCATAAATTTTAATAATAATAAATTTATATATATTCTTCTTGTTTTAGATAACTAATCTTGTTTTAAATATTTCGCTCATATAATTTTATTCCACTAAAAAAGGTGAAATTCGCCGAAACATGTAACATGTATGGAAATTAGAAATTCATAATGTAAGAAAAAGCAATAAAATTTTAAATACAAGTCAAATAGGCCTCGTCTTTATTAATTTGTCCACGAGTAAAAGTAAGATATATGGTACAGGCCAAGAAGAAAAATAAATAGCAACATTTAAACTATATATAGATGTATGACGGAAAAAAAATGCAACTCAATTATCTAAAGATATACAGGGTGTTCCAATTAAAAAAAAATATTTTTGTAAATAATTCGTACAATACAAAATTGGAAAAAGAATGGAGTATTCCCTCTATATATTATGGCATCGGACGGTTGAAAGAAAATAGCTGATTTTGAAAAACGCCTGGTATATCGGGGACTAAATAAGTTAGCTTCAGTCTGTTTGGATCACTAAGCCAAACTCGAAAAAAGAGATCGTAACCTTCTGCTTACTTTTCTTAAATCTATTATCGTTTGTTCTGTACCCTATAAAAACATCGAAATTTGCCCACCCTGTACAATATTAATGCGTATTTGATTACGATTGTGTTATTTTTTTAGGTTAATTTTTCATATTCACATATTTACAAATTGCATTTTTATAATAATAATTTACATATTTCAAATTATTTTAGAGAGACTTTCTGAAATTGGAAAGTGGGACAAATCTACAGGATGTGACAAAAAAAAAATCAAAGCATTGATGAAGCATGACATATTAACATCAAACGGTTGGAAAGAAGCTCGAGGAAAAAAAAAACATTTCGAAATTTTAAAATCGTTAATTTAATTATAGGTAAGAAAGAATTCGAGTATGCGTCATTTTTGGAAATTAACAATTATTATGATAATAATCTTTATAGTATTCTATGTACAGTATTATAAGTTGCTATACTATATATATATTTGTAGCTGTTGTTCGATTGCACGATAGAAATTCAAGCGAAGAAATGATTAGAAAACTCATGAGTAATTGGATTGTTCAAGCTTCTGCAGGTGTGAACAGAATTGCGTGAGTAAATTATTATACTTATTTTTATAAATATTAATATTATAAAAGTCGAATTGTGAGGTGCTTTTTTAAATGTAATTTGTCTAGAATAATTTATATTCTTTATAAAATTCATTGTATTCATTATATTGTTTTTTATCCAAATAATATCTAAATGAAGATTAAAAGAAGAAAACGCCTTCTTTTTTTTGTCTTTTATATTTCTATATTTAATTAAACATTATTAAACATCAGATTTCTTGTTGTTTCAGAGACAAAAAGTAAAACCAAACTAATCATACTGTTCATCATACATGTTCAACATCAAGAGCGATATTAAAATACTACTATAAAATATAACTATAATATAATGTAGTATATGTACCGTTAAAAATGTTATATAGAAATATATATTTTATAAAAAAATAAATACATGGAGAATCATACTATCTTTGTTTTTCATTAGTATTGAAAAAAGATATTCTCTGTAATACTACGTTTGTATCGCTTGCTGGAAAACGCTCTGCATGTTTTTGAATAAATAACCTATATACAGATTGTAATAAGATGGCTCGTTGGATAGACCGCATTATTTAGAAATATATATGTAGTTTATTTCATGTTCATGAGAAGAAATGGAAGATTGAAATATGAAATCTATTCTAGAAGCCTGGTAATTTTTTATTAAAATTCGAAAGGATTATCGTAATTGTTTAAATTAACAAATATGATTTTCAAAACAAATATGAATACAAAAATCCGAAATTCCAATAATTCTTTTGAGTTCTAATCGCAAACGGTAGAATTTTAACAGTATTATTTGGAGAAAATGTTTCTCATTCTGCAACAAAATTATAATATCCCATAAATTATAACTCTTACCTACAAAAAATACAGAATCCTAAACATGTTATCAGAAAAATAAAAGAATTATTTATATTTTATAATCGAAATTCATGATTGCTATACTCTTTTCTCCTTATTAATAATTTTCTTGTGGAGTCCAACAAATTAAATTGCTGTTTTATAAATTTAAGTTGACAAATACAATACATATCTACTTGCTTTAAAAAATATATATCAAAAATAAATACGTTAATAAGATAATAATTTATATCTTATTTAGTTAGACAGTGTTACACCGAGAATCATCATCATTGGTACTGAAAAAAGATACTCTGTGTAATACTATGTTTGTATCGCCTGCTGGAAAACGGTCTGCATATATTTAAATAAATAACCTATATATAGAGTGTCCCACATTTATTTTCCTACGTATTTACTCGGAAATTAATGGACACAAAAAGTTGCAATAAAATCCATTGGAACTGGAACGATATTGTACGCCTTCTGCCATTATAATACCCCTCGTATAAATAGCATTTTACGCTGGCCTGTCCTCGCCCACTTTTTTTTTAAATTGCACTTCCAATTTTTTCCAAAAGTTTTCGGTAACTATTAAGCTTACAAACACAGTTATATGTATTTTTTTATTATTATTCGGAAATTTCTCAAAAAGTATCTCAGTAAATACTGGACTGAAGTGTGCCGCTTCCATGAAATATGACTTTGTAATGTCAAACACGGTTACAACAACAATAGTCAAAAGAACGCCAATTTTGCAATTTGAGAGTAACGTAAAATTGTATAATTAGCATTTGTTCATAGGCGTTCCTGTCATTGCTATTGTAATCAGATGGATTAGTTTGAGATTAGAAAGGATTGTAGTGGCATGTCATATATCATAGGAGCGGCACACCGTCACTTATACTCTCATTTTTCTAAACTACTTTTTGAGAATATTTCGAATAATAATAAAAAAATACGACTGATGTGACTATCTGTAAGCCTCTATAGTAGCTACCGAAAACTTACGGAAAAAAAATTGGGGTACAATTTAAAAAAAAAAGTGAAGGAGAGGGAAAACGGCTATTTATACTGGGAGCGTTATAATCGCAGAATTTTATGTACTATGTCGTCCCATTTTAATGGATTTTACTGCAACTCTTTACCTCCATTAGTTTCCGAGTAAATACGTGGGAAAGTAAATGTGAGACATCCTGTATACATTTTAGATGCGTACTTGCAATATTACAGATACGTATGAAGTATATAATTTACGTATTGAACACGTATCGAATATATATAATCATACGGATCTGGTATGTAAGGTAAATTATATATCCATAGCGCGGATATTTATCGGTATTAAATATGTATTTAATACAAAATCTATATAAAGAACTATGTAACTGCTATATGGCAATATTTCAAGTTTTATCTATCTGCTATGTATCTGAAGTATAAAAAGCTCTACGGAGCTACACAAAATAACTATTATTACCCTATTAAAATTGTCTCCACCTGGGCTTGACAAAAACAATATTTCTATGTAGTTGTTAGAGAATTATGTTTATTTTTTATTTTCTTATTTAGTTCCTTTATAGAGGATGTGATGTTCGTATATTCATTATTTCTAGAAGGTTTTTTTTTACCGCGCAATCTTGTCATTTATTTAACACACCACTAAAATGTTAGTATTTTTGGAAATATCTTTTTTATTATGTTTGTTAGTTCATTTTTACATTTTTTTTTACGGTAAAAAACATCTATGATATATAGATAGTGCCACAAATTAAACATGAACTGTTTCTTATAATAAAATGTTTCCTGAATTTATAATATCAAATAAATATAGCCACCACGATTCATATAAATAACAACACCATACACCAAATTATTGTTAGTCTTTCAGTTACAAGTTACCATCAAAGTTCACTAGAATAAAATACGCCCAACATATATTGCAATAGTTTAGTGCCAATTATTATACACTGAGAAAAATGGGCTAAGTAAAGTGTTTACTTGATAAAAAATTATTTACAATAGATAGTTTTACTTGGAACTATTCTCGTTAATTAATACCTGCAACTAAACCCAATTTCCTGAATGCAAGTTGGTTACTGTAAATAGTGCTTTTATTAACGGCTATTAAACAGCGTACCTGACAAATTTGTGGTAAGTAACGTATTAGTAAGAGTTACGGACGTGGGAAAAAGTCGTCGAAAAAGGATGGCCAAGGAGTACGGCCATTGTAGACCGGTTGGAACGCAAATAAATTAAAAATGCCGGATAAGTTAACTCAAGGCCCCATCCGTATAAAGAATTCCAGCGAAAGAACAAGTACCGAGCCTATAAGCAATCGGATGTTTCAAGATTGCAGTTTTAAACCAGGTGGTGGGATATTTGAATTCCCCATTATTGTGATGATATCTGCGCCCGCTGGTAAAGTTAAAGTGTGGATGCTGTCGCTAGCTGAGTGGCAGTCCAAGTGCCACCTGCAGTTAAGGATACCCCGACGAAGTAGCCGTTTTCGAGGCGATCACCGGACATAACCGCCACGTACGCCGACAGAGGATCAACCCGCCCAGACAACTCCCAGTGCAAAGAACCAACAGAAACCGCAAGTTTACCGCCTAGGTATATTATTTCTTTGTTTGTTATTAGTTGTAACTTCAAAGCCATATTTCTCTTTGAACTTTGTTTAGATTTCAATAATTTCAATAACTAAATAAAGTTTTAAGGGGCCCCCATTTACCTTATCTTTTATTATTGCTTTGTTCCTTTTTTCATTATTAAGGAGTATATTTTATGAGTAATTACGTCGTAAATTGTTTAAAACAAAACTGTTGTTAAAGTGAAACCAATATCTTTCATTCATATCAGGTAGTCACTGTGTTTGTCCTATACAAAATAAAACTATTACTAATAATACTGCTTTTTTTTTCTTAAGTAATAAGTATTATGTACCATCTTTAGCAAAATAAATGCGAATTTAATCTTCAATTATTAATGCAATCGAAGCTACAGCACACTGAATAGTAATTAAAAATTATTTGCAAACAATTTTGAATTACTCATTGCTCGGTACGCAGTACTTATAGTTGCGGTTGCATAAATAATCGAAGATTTGCGGAACTTTTTTTTTGTACTTTATCAGTTATTCACACAGCGTACGCAGCAAGTTCCTTAATAAATATTCACTAAATTTCCTCCTTTTCTACACTACCTATAGTTGAACAACAAATTTAAGGTAAGTATATCGTATATTTATAGCAAACCATTACCTTGATGATACTCTTTCCTTATCACAAGTAATCTAAATAGCTTGTATTAATTATGAAGGTGTGATAGCTGTTATAGAATAGTTCACTCACAGTAATACACCTACTACTTGACAAGGGCAAATCTTTGCCTACTGCAACTACATATATTCTTTGGCTTAACTACTTCAGTTTAATTATCATAAGTAACTTCATAAGTTACCGGTATGAAAGCAGACCGTAAGTAACTTAGATTGCTTCTTGTTAGTACCAGTGTTTAGGATCTCTTTTTTACTAGTGCTAAGTAATCTGTGCTTTTGTCCCCTATCCAGCTGAACTTTTTACTTACGATAATTGTATTTTTATTTATGATTATTAATTTTTTTTCTCAGTGTAATAATATCAATGGGAAAGAATGGAAATAGTCAGATATGCGGTCTGTATAACTATGGCACGTCAGCAACTTATTTGTTAAAATTCCCTATATTTATTATTTATATTTATTTAACTTACTAAGTAGAATTAATAAGGTATATCCATTGGAGCAATACACCTATGGGGTGGAGCACAATCTTGCTGCCAAATTAGGTTTTGTTTTCATTAAGAGGAATTTCTTCCATTAAATCTGGAAGCACATATTGCAGAAACTGTAGATAACGCTGTCCTGTTAGGGTGGGATAAATGAAAATAACTGACATGTATATGCAGCGAAATGAAATAACGAAACAACAAGAACGTCGAAATAAACTTGTAGAAAATATTAATAATTACATTGACAGAGAAGGGGAATTGCAAGAAAAGAGAAATAAGTATGCTTAAGTCTCAGCGCATGTCGAAAAAGCAGAAGGAAGTTAAAGAAAGGGAAACGAGAATAAATTAAAACTTTAGCTAGTTATAAGCATATAGTAAGTTCAAACAAATTTTATTGTTACATTCCGAAAGAATTGTTCGTGTTTTATAAAGAAAATAATACATATTTCTTTTTATGTGTAAGATATATTGAAAATGATTTCCAAAAACGATAAAGAAGTGTACCAGGCAAGGCCGGAATTTTTAAAATTACATCACTACCACAACAATATGTTTGATCTTGAAATTTTAGATGCTAATTTTATTGAGAGTAACAACATTCATGAACATGTATGTAAGAGAATTGATCCAAAAAATTGCAAATGGTACCGAAAAAGAACTGCAAAAGAAAAAAAAAATCAGAAGAAGATGCAAATACACCGATGAAAAAAAGGAGAGCGGCGGCAACTCAAAACATCATGAAATTCAACAATTTCCTTTTATACAATAAATTATTACTTATATAAATGTTTCTCTCAATAAATGTATGTGTAGTAAATTTAGTGCTTTAAGTTAGTGACATTGTATACAATACTAAGTTGGTAACAATAGTATATTGTAACGCTACAGAGTAGCATACAGCCCGGTATAAAAAAAATAAATTTTAAAAATCATACATTAATTAAATTAGTAAAAATCAAATTTATAACATCCCACTGTCATCTATATTCATCAGTTTTAAATCATAAGTGTACCCTCTCAATTGCCAGATGGCATGCAGGGCGAGAATTTTCGATTGAAATACGCTGGCACCAAAACAATAACGAATAGCTAAATACCCCCTTATATTTCTTCAGTACATGGGGAGATGGTATGGAAGACTGTTGCCAAAATGTCCTCTCCTTCAATTTGCATGTTTTTTAGCCAGTTTCCAATATATCATACGCACGAGACTCTTGTACATCAATTATGATCAATTTTGCATGATAAAGAAAACATTTAAGTATAAATAAAAGTGGTTTTAAATAATAATAAAGTTCGAAATGTGAAACCGTGTATGAGCAGCATAAATCTAAGGATATTCTTATCTCAGGTAAGTTACGTGAGTTCACTTAATTAATAACAATTACGTTTTGCTAGTAATTCCACTTTTTGCAATATAAATTCATTATAGAGAAGGTGAATGCGCTTAAAATTAAATTTTAAAATTCTCGCATTTTCTGAACGTTCAAACTGAGATATTCTATGCTTAAGAGACGGGTGAATCAGCATGGCCAACCTTGATGATAAAATTACTGGATATCGGTTCGTACCGTGAATACATATCAAATATTAACCTTTGTTAATTAATAAAAGTATATTTAAATTTAGATTAGGATTAAAATAATACGTTTATTTTTAGGTAGATTTGGACGGGGAATACCTTCTAGACGGATGAATTCACCGGACATCAAAATGGGCAAGTGTGATCGGGCATCTAATGGGGGCCCTGGTACATCGTACTTCTAAACACGGAAGATGGCTTGGGACAGGATCGTATCTCAGGAAAAGGTCCGTCGTTGGAGAAAAATTACCCAAAGATTGTAAGTAAAATTTAGATAAAATTAATGTGATAACTTTGTTTAACCATTAGCAACCATTTTTAGGTTGGAATTTGAAATAAAATTGATTTTAACAAAATAGCCGTTAAACTTACGAAATAAATTGAGACACGTCTGCCTCTGACGAAGGTTGGCTAGGGAATCCTTTCGAATTGAAAAATTCTAACATACTTTTTTTTTTGAGCGATTGTTTTCAGACAAGGGGACAAACTGTCTCAGAGAGTCCGTTAATTTCACCGAAGTGAGGGGAATATAAGATGTTTAATATATGAGAATGCTCGTGTGACCGAATTGACTGTCGAATGTTTATACGAAATCAAGTAAATAATTATTGCAAAATTCTGGAATCACCTTACATTTAAAATAAAGTAAAGGTAAGTGTCTCTGGATTATGGGAAAAATACATTTAAACATTTTCAACACTTATTACAATGTAAAATTTACAATTTAAAAAAAATAATTACAGTACAATAGGTAGGCAACTATTTCTACGCATAACATTGTGACGGAAACCGAATCCCAGCAATTGTCTATGGCTTCCTGTTGACATATCAATGCAATTGGAATGCCAATGCATATAAAAACGTTATTAGACTAAGTTAAAATAAAATAAGAAGAGGAAATCCAACGTTCTCTCGCTGGACGAAGCCCTCGGCTGCGAGCCCGGATGAAACTTGGGTTTGAGGCCCTGAGGAAAATGGAGGTAAGGAAACTGTCCTACTGTTTAACTGTATGATGCGTGTCACACTGTGCCGCCTTCCCTGAAGCGGGTTCGAA
This sequence comes from Protaetia brevitarsis, assembly GCA_004143645.1. Taxonomy (NCBI): domain Eukaryota; kingdom Metazoa; phylum Arthropoda; class Insecta; order Coleoptera; family Scarabaeidae; genus Protaetia; species Protaetia brevitarsis. Next base: position 1,578,083 of record RXPK01000136.1, read on the forward strand.
CCATCCTGGTTCCATAGGGAAAGCCTACTGCGGACGTAAATGCCTGGAGGCCAATTACTGTTACATCGCTGCTTCTGAGAGTGTTGCATAGGATCAGCGGCTGGCGTCTTGCTACTATTAAATTGCATCCACACCAGCGAAGTTTTAAGAAGAACGATGGCTGCCTAATTAATAATTTGACGTTGGAGCATGGCATTCAGAGCTGTCGTAGGGGAGCTCGCCCGCATACCATAGTAACCATCGACCTTCGATAAATATTGAATGGATGGCTGAACAATAATTTAGACAATGACATTAATCCATATTTTTTCAGAAGAAATGAATTAACATTAGAGCAAAATTGTATTATGTGGGCCACACATCTTTGTTACTTAAAGAAATACATTCTATACATCTTGGTATTATAAAAACCAAAATGTTAGCAAGATCTTTTTTTTTTACATTTCAGCATATAAAAGAAGAGTATTGCAACAATAAAATAATATTTAATTCCGTACACGTAACTCGAAGTATTTTCTCCTTTTGAGGGATGTTTTTTCAAGTTGGATTTAAGAATTCAACTTGATTTTTTGTTACCTATAAATGTATGCGCTTTGGTAGAATATATATATTTTTATATCATAACATTCATGTAAATCAATCTAAACTCTGTTAGATATTTGTTGTTTTAGTAACAACATAATTCTATTCACATTTGTTATTGCAACAAGCTATGCATTTATAGTTGCTATAATTTTCTTAATGCTGAACAGAACCGCTATTCGTATTTTATTTTGCTCTTACTGCCAAATATATATATACATTTGTCATATTTCTTTAATCAATGCCCCGAGATGTGTATAATTTGTTTTAATAGGACAATTATTTGATTGTGAGAGTTTGGAGACTGTTGTTTAATGTAATTTCCTTATGTAGAATAGTACTGTAGAAGTAAGCTAAAATATGTCCTCACATAAGTGTATTAATCGCGGTGGTTTGGCAATAAAAATATCTGGAAGAAAAAAACTTAAACAAATAAATAAAACGATGAAGATGATAGAAATACTTATTTGGAGCTATTCATTCTTCCTAGAAGAATCAGTGAAGGTTGAAAATCATGAGCATATATCTCAGTTCATATGACATTACTTGTAGAGAATTTATTTAGAAAAAAAGTATATAGTAAACCCAAATGCAAGCATTCCTATACAACAAAAAGTCAAGTTGAAACCTTAAACTCAAGAAACCACTCCACTTTGAACTTCGTGTACGGAACTAAATATTATTTTAAATTTATTATTATAAATACATATATGTTAATAATAAATGTAACAACAGATAATATATTATATAATAATAATAGTATATGTTATTATTTCTTCTTGCAAAATTATTTTTTATACCTCGGTGCTTTCATAACTACTAGGGCTGAAATGTACAACATATAAATAATCCTGAAACCGCTCGATGATTTTCCTTTTTTATTTTTATTTTTTTGATTTTCATGTTCTACCACACAGAAAGAACTTAAAGAAATATATAATAAACCCAAATACATACATTACTATATAGCAAAAATCAGGTTGACAAATTAAGCTCAACTCAAAAAAAACCACCCCTCAAAAAGGAAAAATAATAAGTTTCAACTGCGTGTACGGAAATAAATATTATTTTGCTGTTTTAATTTTCTTTTTTATCCTTCGATACTTTTATAGCTACCAGGGCTAAAACGTACATACAAATAATACTGAAATTGATGGACGAACAATTATTTTAACCCTAAACTAAACAATAACAAATTCCTCCTATTAAGATCATTCAAAGAGATTTTATTTTTATTTACATGTTCTACCACACAGAAAAAACTGAAAAAAAAACATATAATAAACCTGAATGTATAGAGTCTAATATAACAAAAAGCCAAGTTGGCACCTTGAACCAAACTAAGAAAAAAACACCCTTAAAAAGGAGAAAATAATGATAACTTTGAACTGAGTGAACGGAATTAGTCCTTATTTTTTTATAGAATACCCATAATCAGTGTTTACTGAACTTTTTCGAACGTGATAACTTAAGTAATTCCTGAGAAAGAAAATATTGAATTTTTTCACCCTTATGCTAATATCTTAAATGGGGTGGCATCGATTGAACTAATTTTTGGTAGTTACAGCATGTGTGACAGTAGTACTCATTTGCTTTAATTTCAACCCGATAGCTTTAGGGGCACTTTTCAATGACTTACCGGAGCAGAGCCTTTAGACAAAGAAATAGAACAACTAATTAAAAGTTGTAAAACATGTATACAAGTTCCGGAAAGGACCATCAATTAGATTGCATGCTGATTTACTGGGACCAGTAAAAGGGAAAATGTATTTAATTATTTTAGATGCATACCCGAAATGGGTGGATCAGGTTTCTTCAAAGTTCCGTGATTATTTTTCAATTACTTTAGTTACTGATAATAGTACTTAGTTTTGTTCAGATACCTTTGATCTTTTCTTAAAGTCTAATGGAATTACTCATATCACTACACCAATTTACTCTCCTTATTGTAAATGGTGCAGCTACAAATACAGTAAAAACAGTAAAAGTGAATTTAAAGAACATTTTATTGTCAAATAAAAATATAATAGATGTACTATCAAAATATTTATTTGCTTATGTAATTACACCTCACTGTACATCTTGTACACCTGCTGAACTGCAAATAGGAAGACAGTTACGTTCTCGCTTTAATTTAATGATATCCTATAACAGAGAAAGTGTTAGTAACAAGCAAAATAAATAGAAAGAAAATTATAGCGGGAAGAGAGTGAATAAAATTAAATAGGTGATGAAGTAATGATTAAAGATTATAGTATCAATAGAAATAAATGGCTAGAAGCAACAGTTCTTAAAGACTTGGTAAGGTAATGTTATATTTCTTGTAAAACTAAGAAATAGTAAAGTTTTAAAAAGACACTTAAATCAAATTTCAACTATTAAAGTTTCATATGTTAATGAACCTAATGAATCTGCTGATAACTTTAAAGCTTTAATAAACTTACCAAGTATACCTACAACTAGTCCGGTCAGTGGCAATGAAAAAGATATGCTTCAGAACGAATCTCATTCGGATAATCAACAAAACTCAAACTACAATACTGTACCAGCCATTGATGAAACAATTTCCAGTGATCAACCAAAGTTAATACCTAATACAATTTCTGCAATTTCTACTAATTTAAGAAGATCGGAAGGAACAAGAAAACCTGTTGAAAAATTAAATTTGTGAATTATAAAATATTTTTTACTTACCTGAATTGTTAAATAATATTTTTTTTAAGAATAACTTCTAATTTAAACGGAGAGGAAATGTAGTAAGTTTAATGTTTTAAGTTGGTGACATTATATACAATACTAAGTTGGTAACAATAGCATATATTTAGCAAGTAAGAAATAGAGATAAGACAGAGTCACGTTGTCCACAGTTGTTAAATTAATTGTGTTCGAAAGTAAAGTTAATTAAATAAATATCTTGGTTAGAAATACAATTTTAATACCTTCCCCAACACTCGGCATGCATTACAGTATGAAAAAAAAAAAGTTTTCTTTTTTTTTTTATTAACAAACGCATGTCAAATGGCAATTTAAGGAAGGGGAAGGATACTAAATTGGTAATATTCACTATTTCCATCCACTATCCTGGTAGTTCTTGTGGTGAGTCGATGGGTAGGTACAGAGACGCAATGATCGTCTCCAGTACCTTTCCTTCTATAGTCACTTTAAGTCTGGCTGCCGTCATGTCGCCAGTACACAGTTCCAGGATTGGCTCATCATCAAGTTTTGACTTTAGTGTTAGGTGCACTCACTACCCCTAATCTCTAGTCCTCCCACTTTGCCTTTAGTAATCCACGGTTCCTGGATTAGCAGGCTGTCAATGTCTTCAGCCAGCACCCTTTTGACAGAGTGCCGCCGTGGCTGTCTTCTTGTGCTAAAGATTGATATATAAAATCTTCAGCGCCATTTTATTTCCCCGATGTCGCCATCTGAGGTTCCCTCTTCCAGTAGATTGGGTTTGTTCTACTCTAGGGTCACAAAGCTGGCCCTCTGGTCACGATAGTACGGTCTCCAATTAAACCGCTCCAACGTCTCCTCGGACTCCTTGTCGATCCGAAGACTCACATGCAGTCCCTTGTCGGAAGACTTAGAGCCGACGGTTACCCATCGGTCAACCCTGAGCCCTGGATTCTGTCTCTCGAGACGTTTCATACCTACTATCAGATCCTCCTTCTTAGTCTCTGGTAGGAATGCCACCACTCGCTGTTGTTTTGGAAGCTCATCACTTCTGATCAGCTTCCAGTTTGTCTCTTGTGCCAGATAGTCTCTCGTTGTGTTGAACGAGTCCTCTTCTGCACAGATTACTTCATAGTAGTCATCCATGAGGCGGGAGGATTCAAACCTCGGCGCCCTGTCCGCCCTATCTATGATAGCCATCAAGGCCTCTCGAATCGCTCCCACGGAGTCCTCAGTCACTACGCTGGCCGGGTAATCCTTCGGAATTATGGCTGCTTTGGTCCTCTTAAGAGCAGCCTTGTAATTCGCGGCCTCGGGCGCATGTTTCGTCCAATTGGTCGCCTTTCCCACAGGAGTACTTCTGGCCGACACGGTTCGCTTAACGGCCCCTGTCGACCTGTAATTCGCCGCCTCGGGCGCATGTTTCGTCCATTTGGTAGCCTTTTCCACTGGAGTACTTCTGGCCGACACGGTTCGCTTAACGGCCCCTGTCGACTCAGGCGTACTCTTTGGTTTCTCTTGTGGAAGGGGAAGCCTTATCTTACTGGTGTCAATACCTTGCTCCCTCATCTTCCTAAGTTTTTTCCTCTGAGCCCCTGAAACTCTCCTTCTTTCCTTGGGTGCCCGGTCTTTCTTCATAGCGGTTCAGTGTCTCCAGATTGCTGTGCCATTTCTAAATTAGTTTCTGGAGTCTCTTCAGTCTCCATAGGTTGTGGATTCTCTTCAGACTCCAGTGTTGTGGTGTTTTTGTTTGTTTTTTCTCTAGGTTCCATGATTAATCCCACGAGTGCGGAAGAAGTATTCCGTCGATGCCCACAGAGCTCCCATTATAGGCACAAGGCGTGTATACAAGGGGGTGCCGCCTGTTGCCCCCAGGTGGGTACCAATAATGACTGATCATCTATTCAGCCACGCATCCCTTCGGCTTGGCCCTCTCCACCTTAGGATTTAGGTTTTTATTGAGGTTGTCTCCTCTCGGTCCGGGCGGTAAAGCCGAGACCCCCCACCCCATTCGCCTGTGAGACATGTCCACAAACAGCAGAAGGAGTATGGTTTAACAGCAACCGTTCGCTCAGTGGAACAGAAGCTGGCATCGTAAAACCCCGGTGCAAGCCCTAAGCCACGACACTACAGCTGGGCCGGGAGGTTGGTCCACGGACCAGCTTTCACCTAGGCCATATTGCGGGTTTAGTCGCTCAGGCACATCCAGTCACTCTCCACCATATTGCGGGGTTTAGACCGCTCAGGTCTCTGGGTCATTGTGTCTGGTAGGCTTATAACCGCTCAACCCAGGGCATCTGTTCATGATAAAAATCGAGACAGGTGCGCTGGGTTTCCCTATCCGCCACCCGGGAACGCGCCCGATGGGTACCACCACACGGGTAACATATGAGAAAATTTTCAAAGGAGGCAGTTTTCTCTCACAGATATTCTCATGGTTTCGAGAATAGCCTGCCAAGGTAATAATTTTATTGTACATTGTTAAATATACAGTACTTAGGTCTTTTATAAGAGTGTTTTTTATACCTCCCAGAAGTGAAAAGTGTCGCAGGAAAAATTTCCCGGGTAAATAGTATTGATTTCAGTACCCACTTAAATTAACAGTACCACAAGTGGTGGAGGCATCAAATTTCATTATTTTTTTGAATTGTTTTTGAAACTACTTTTTCCGTTAACGTTATTTGCAATCAGTGATTTGTTTATTTTTTTTAATCACTTAAAATTCTATTTTTATACTTATAATTTCAATTTTAACCTACTCAGTTAGTTAAATTTCTTCAATTCAAGATCGATAATATGGATAAAACCTCACAACAGGCTCCACCAAAAAATTCAAAGGGAGTTTTAATAGATTCATCACCGCGACAACCCCAAAATTATACACTTTCAATAAATAATAGTAATTTATTAGGTGATACGATTTCTCAAATTAACGAGTTGCGGCAACCTATAACACCTAAATTTTCAAAACCAACTCGGAATAATCCAGTAGAATTTTTGGGAGAATGTGCTGTTGCGGCGCAAGCTAATCCGTGGAATGACGCATTAAAACCTTGTTATTTTCTAAATTCATTAGAAAATAGTGCAGCATTTTGATTCCGGAACATTGCTAAGCGAAACTCCGACGCTACATGGGTGGGAACTTTAAAAGCTTTCAAATGTAAATTTATAGGACGAAATTACGAGGATGATTTGAATTTACGATTATTAAATAGGCGTCAACTCGCGAATGAATCTATTTTGGAATATTTTTATGCAATTAGTGATCTTTGTGATGAAGTAGATCCAACTGTGGCGAAAAAGGAAGTAATGCGGCGATTAACAGCTGGAATGCTGCCATATTATAGCCATAAGATAAATATAAGTAGACCCACCACTCTTTCAGAAATCGGGGAACTGATTGAATCAATATCTGAGTCTGAATACAAGGGATACCTCATCAAATTTAGTAAGTATACTTTTCATTCTTTTATTGTTTTACATTAATTATTTGTCGTCGTATAACATATTTAGTTGCCACGGTACAGCAGCACGTCCAGAAAAATATTCAGCATACTTATCGCGCATATTAGATGCTAATGTTGTGTGGCTGCGACTTCCTAAATTAATTTCAAAAAATTAAACTGAAAGCGCAATGGTCGAAAATACAACAGAAAAATGTATTTTCTGCTTCAATATCTGCATCTGTTACTATCGAAAAGCATAATACACAGAAAGCCGCGATACATTTAGAAAACACAGAAGCTGCCAATCCGTCTACTCCAAAACAATCACAGATAAATGTATTTGGTGCTCCTCAAAGTCGCCAACGAAAATATTTCAACTATAAGTGCAGCAATTGATAAACTTGATGAAGTAGTGCAAAGAAATAAAATTAACGCTGATGATGAATTTGACATATTTGCCAAATACATCGCTGTTCAGCTAAAAAAAGATGCCTCTTTACGATGCAATCATCTGCCAAGAACAAATCGAAAGTGTAATAAGACAAAAGTGATTGCAGCTCTCAGACCGGTCGCATTGGGGACGCGCGCGCACGCCTGGGACGATATCGCCCAGTATTTAGTCCTGACCGAGAAAACATTCTAGTTTAGTACATTCTCGAAATGGAATAACGACTTTTCGGTCTAACATTATCAGATCTCAAATATCTCGCGTTTCAGTATGCCCAACAAAATAAAATACCACATTCTTTTAATAAACAAGAACGAAAAGCAGGCAAGGACTGGGTAAACGGATTTCTGCGACGTCATCCAGAACTGTCATTAAAGCTTCCTGAGAAAACTTCAGCAGCACGGGCCTCCGCGTGCTATGAAGTTAATGCCAATAAATTCTTTGACCTCCATGTCAAGTTGTATGAAACTCATCACTATTCCCCGGAGAGAGTGTACAACTGCGACGAAACCGGAATTAATACTGTTCCAAACTGACCATCTAAAATAATATCGCAGAGGGGAGCCTACATGAGCACAACTTAAACAAAATATCCGGAGAAAAAATCACCATCTGTGTGTGGATACACTTAGAAACCATAAATAATACGTTAGCCAAGCATAAAATAATATTCCTAATATTCTCATTTTTAAATAGAAAACCACAAAGACAATATTAGACAGTTGACTTAACAATACAATAATCGTTACTAAAAAACCTATTAAAATTGTATTGTTGGCCACCTACCGTTCGGATGTACAACTGGCCAAATATGTTTGTAACAACACAATTTTAACAGGATTTTCATTAGAATTGTATTTTAGGTTACTTACGTGTCTATCCACATACATTGTTGGGTCGGGCGTATAAATATACAAGTTGGTAACTACAATTCTGTAAGAAATAGTTTCCCACTTTCAGTAATACATTATTTCCAGTTTCTTGGAATTTGGTGATTTAACGAACTAGTCGAAAGAAGGCGCAGGATATTGCAGACTTATAAAATACCATTGCAACCTTTCGCAGTTGTTGTTGGGGGATGGAAAATCTTGTTACATTGTTATTAATGAGCACAAATAGTAAATCAATTCATCTATTAGATGCTTAGAACTTTTATATAAGTTATGCAGTTAATTTACAATACCCGTCAGAGTCGGGATATATTTGGAATTTTATAGAAGCAGTAGTATTTAAAATGGCAACTTGTGTAATTGCCGACATTAATTTCCATTTGCAAAGTTTGTAATTATATCTTTAACTTGACCTTTCAAAAATGCCTATCTGTAGCATTTGCAAGTTATCATTTACTTCGCACTTACAATAACGGAATATTTCATTCAAAAATTTCAGTCAGCAATATCTACCATAATAAAAGTAAAGATTTATATAATAGATAACTTACGGCAGAAATCTGTATTTTTACTGGTTTATCTTTATGCATTGAGTTTGTCATATTACATTTTTGTTTGATATTTTGATAAATTAAATATTTTTTTTAACATGGGCAAGAAGTACGTAATCACACAACGTTGAGGTTGATCATGCTGTAAATATGCATACTAACGATTTTTCAAAAATTTGTTATAGTATCACCTGTAAAGCACCATAGACTTCCAGGCATACTTGCAGGTTGTAGAAAATGAAAATACACTCCCAGATTCACTTGTGCAACGTAATAAGTATTTTACCCATTTACAAATATTTTTTTATAAACAATAACCTTTAAGGAAAATGAAATGCACAGAATAACTAATATTCTACTATCATAGTAGTACTAAACAAAAAAAGGAAAACCATTATATAAAAAGATTAATCTTTGAAAGAAGTGTAAAATTAAGATAAGTGATACTGTGCACTTTTTTTCCAGTAGACAACACTGGAAAAATAATTTTATTTTGTAATAGTTGAATCCGCAACATATTATTATAACAAACAATTAATATTTGATGAAAGAAATTTTGAAAATCTAGAAACAAATACGAACTAAATATTAGTGATTCGTATACGCAACACTGGCCAAAACAGTGAACTATATATTTTTATATGTCGAGACTTGTCAGAACTAAGAATAGTGTTCAGATGTTAGGTATTTCATCAGTTGCGCTTTGACTGTGTTGTGCTACAGTTCTATAATATATAGGCATATAATTGTGTTGTGGGATAACAATTTTAAACAAGTAAAAATGCCAAGGTTTCCGACGCAGAGGGAATTATAACTTGAGATAGAGGAAATAGCAGATGCATTATCCAACGAGTCGGGTACAATAATTATATTTTGATAAACCTAAAATATAATTATCATTTTCCAACGCATGTGCAGATGTTATACAATGAGAGCAACAAAGATTGAAGCGTGCTGGTTCTGTATTTGTTTCCTTTTTTTATCAAAAATACTCCCTAGATGGACCTTTACCCATAATGCAACTAATGTAATTGAATTTTCTGTCGCTGTCATTATTGTCGTTTTATTTGTTTATATTTTTGTCCTCGATATTTTGTTTGCTTATACCTTTCTGGTAAAAAAAATCGTTTTTCTAAAAACGTTGTCTACAAGGCTTCAATGTTTACGATTGAGCAGAATACCTTTCTTTTGGAAGCATAATTCCGTGGAGGATTTCGTAGAGAAGATGGTACTTGGGAATATTCATTGGAAATTTGCTACGATGAGTACATTTTATAGTTTCTAAATGAAGGTGTCGAATTTGGTCAAACTTTTCGACAGCATGTTCGTCGTATTGTGCAACGTTTCAGACAGACGGGTAGTGTGTCCAAAGGAAAATCCTCTGGAAGAAATACAGTTCTTAGCAATGAAACCGTGGAAGACATAAGAGTCAGAATGCTGTGGAGCCCTATACGACAGTTATCGCATAACAGGTATTTCATATGAATGAGTATTTACCATATGCAACTAAATATGTTTTTTAGGGGTATCATATGGTTCCTGTTGAAAGGCACTAAACAATATTTTACATATACATCCATATAAGGTTTCAATTGTGCAAGAACTGTTACCAGTTGATTATGAAAGACGTGTCCAGTAGTGTCACTGGTTCAACCAACATTTATATAATAACGAGATGCGGGACATCACATTTTTCAGTGACGAAGCATGGTTCCACCTTAACGGTTTTGTAAATTCGCAGAATTATCGACTGAAAACCCCTACGAATCCAGAGAAACTGAACTGCATTCGGTAAAGGTTGGGATTTTGAGTTGCCATGTCACGTAGAAGAATTATAGATCCAATATTCTTTAACGACAATCTAAACGCACACATGATTCGGACTCTGAATCGTTGTCGGAAAAGCGTAAACGGTCGTTGTCATTGAATAAAGACGTGGATCGAAATCAGGGGAATATATGTATATATACAGGCTGAGTTTTTTATCTTTAGACAACGGAATATCTCCAAAACACTGCATCAAATCAAAAAAAGATCTTAATAAGATTTGTTATAATGTAGGGGGCTCACTGAATAGAGCCGAACTATTCTGGAGTTAGGTAGTCTTGCCTTTGAGCTGGCAGAAAGAAAGAAATTAAAACATAATTTCAATTCCACGAAGAGGTTAGGAGGGAAATGTTGGTACTATTCATTTTAGAAGAGGAATCCCTGTGTAAGCTTGCGGTCTGCGTAGCCGACTATTTGCTCTCTGAACTCTACCAGAACCATAACTTCACTGCAGATAGAGTGTAAAACGCCGACGAGACGGGAATAAGCACTGTACCCCACAAAGCAATCAAAGATCCTTGCCTTGAGAGGCAAAAGAGAAGTCGAGGGTTTGGTTTCTGCAGAGAGAGGCGTTTTAGTTACGGCAGAGACCTGTATGAGTGCTTCAGATATTTACATGCCAACAATGTTTGTGTTCCGCCGTCAGAGAGCTAAGCCAGAGCTCTTTGATAATTCTCCGCCTGAAAGTACTGCTGAATCACCCCAGTGGATGGATGCAAAAGGATTTATTCATCAAGTGCTTTCAACGTTTCGTTGAGTTTTCGAAACCAAAGAAAAGCCCGTGCTTCTGCTATTGGATGGGCATGCAACGCATACCAGGAGCATTGAATTCATTGACTTGGCTCGAGAATATAATGTCCATCTTCTATAAATTTAAGTATGATGACTGAAAACCCAAATAACGCATTTGCGTTTGAATTAAGGAGTATCTAAATGGGAACCATTGTTTGATGCATCCCAAAGGGAATTTGTTATTACTATAAGCAAAGTCGTGTTACTAGTAGAAGATTTCAGGTTATCCCAAACATTTGAGATGTTTTGAAACATGTTTTATACAAAACAGACTATTCCGCTGTCGCCTGCTAAGTATTGAATTGGTCAGAATGCTGAGGAGCCCCAAGAAACCTATACGACAATTATCGCAACCAACAGGTATTTCGTATGAATCAGTATTTACCATATAATTATATTATCACAAATCCTATATGTAGAATTATATTATTCATCAATGTACTTCGTAATCTCATATAATTATGTTGTCACATTTGTATTAGCATTATCTGGTAAACTATGTTATCACAAATCTTAAAATTATATTATTAGTCAATATACATTGTAATTTCTTATTAACATGTTTACGTCCGAAGAGACTTTGGTTTGAACTCGATGGACCCATTATCTTCAAGACAAAAAAACCGAGCTTACTTTCTAAGATGAAACTGTAATATAGTTAGTTAAGTCTGTACCTTTAAACTGTGTAGTTTGTGTGCCTGCTTACTCATTTAATAAAAATTGTTTAAAAAATCCATTTGTGATTTCTTTGAACTTAATTTTATGTAACTAAGTACATATGTTTTTTAGGGGTATCATATGGTTCCTATCGAAAAGCACTAAAAAGATTTTACATGTGCATCCATATAAGGTTTCAGTTGTGCAAGAACTGTTACCGATTGATTATGAAAGACGTGTCCAGTAGTGTCACTGGTTCAACACTTATATAATAACGAGATGCTGGACATCACATTTTTTAGTGACGAAGCATGGTTCCACCTTAACGGTTTTGTAAATTCGCAAAATTATCGTATATGGTCGACTGAAAACCCCCATGAATTAAGAGAAACTGAACTGCATCCGGTAAAGGTTGGATTTGGGTTGCCATGTCACGTAGAAGAATTATAGATCCAATATTCTTTAACGACAATATAAACGCACACATGATTCGGACTCTGAATCGTTGTCGGAAAAGCGTAAAAGGTCGTTGTCATTGAATAAAGACGTGGATCGAAATCAGGGGAATATATGTATATATACAGGCTGAGTTTTTTATCTTTAGACAACGGAATATCTCCAAAACACTGCATCAAATCAAAAAAAGATCTTAATAAGATTTGTTATAATGTAGGGGACTCACTGAATAGAGCCGAACTATTCTGGAGTTAGGTAGTCTTGCCTTTGAGTTGGCAGAAAGAAAGAAATTAAAACATAATTTCAATTCCACGAAGAGGTTAGGAGGGAAATGTTGGTACTATTCATTTTAGAAGAGGATCCCTGTGTAAGCTTGCGGTCTGCGTAGCCGACATCTCTTGCCAGAGCTATAGGCTTCAACAGACCAGTAGTGAAACAATTCTTTGATTTGCTCTCTGAACTCTACCAGAACCATAACTTCACTGCAGATAGAGTGTAAAACGCCGACGAGACGGGAATAAGCACTGTACCCACAAAGCAATCAAAGATCCTTGCCTTGAGAGGCAAAAGAGAAGTCGAGGGTTTGGTTTCTGCAGAGAGAGGCGTTTTAGTTACGGCAGAGACCTGTATGAGTGCTTCAGATATTTACATGCCAACAATGTTTGTGTTCCGCCGTCAGAGAGCTAAGCCAGAGCTCTTTGATAATTCTCCGCCTGAAAGTACTGCTGAATCACCCCAGTGGATGGATGCAAAAGGATTTATTCATCAAGTGCTTTCAACGTTTCGTTGAGTTTTCGAAACCAAAGAAAAGCCCGTGCTTCTGCTATTGGATGGGCATGCAACGCATACCAGGAGCATTGAATTCATTGACTTGGCTCGAGAATATAATGTCCATCTTCTATAAATTTAAGTATGATGACTGAAAACACAAATAACGCATTTGCGTTTGAATTAAGGAGTATGTAAATGGGAACCATTGTTTGATGCATCCCAAAGAGGAATTTGTTTTTACTATAAGCAAAGTCGTGTTACTAGTAGAAGATTTCAGGTTATCCCAAACATTTGAGATGTTTTGAAACATGTTTTGTACAAAACAGACTATTCCGCTGTCGCCTGCTAAGTATGAATTGGCTCTTGTGCATCAGACCTTTAGAAGGTGAGTTTTTTTGGTTACTCGCATGCATTTAGTAACAGTACTTTGAGAAAATATTACCCACTATTTTTACTATGCTTATTTTAATTTCAGATATGAGTCTAAAACCAAGAAGCCCATTACTGCTGATATATCAAGATTGAAAGGCATTTTCAGCTACTGCAAAGACCCTCCAGAAGATGTATTGTATGTTCACACACAAAAGAAGGGACAAGAAAAGGAAAGTGTTTTTAAAAATGATGAGATTTTGGTCAACGTACCAGGAGTAAGAGAATTTTATTGTTGTATGTATTTAATTGTTTTAAAGAGTATGTTAAGATGGTTCAATGTTTAATGCTAGAATATCAAAATTAAGGTGTGACAATGGTGGTGAATATATTTCTCAGAATCTCACAGAATTTTGTCAAGAAATGGTATTATTTTAGACCATACAGTTCCATACACTCCTCAGCAGAATGGAAAAGCTGAACGAATGAATCGTACGCCAGTTGAAATAGCTAGTTGCATGATAAGTGATGCATGTATGATAAAGAATTTTGGGGCGAGGCAATCAATCAGATCTTCAGCGTATTTATTAAACAGAAGCCCTACTGGTGCGCTTACTAACCATTTAACACTTGCAGAAGTGTTTTTTGGTAAAAAGCCAAACGTCAGCAATTTAAGAATATTTGGGACCGAAGCTTTTGCTTATATACCAAGTGAACTGAGAAAGAAATTTGACATGAAACCCGACAGATGTATTATGTTAGGATATGCCCCAAATGGTTACAGGCTATGGGGTATAACTGGAAATAAGGTAGTAATTTCAAGAGACGTGAAGTTTAATGAAGGTGAATTTTATTACGAAAGAGCTATGATTCAAATTCCTGAAGATATCGACAATGAAGATGTTTCTCGCTCTACAGAAAGTGGTAAACACGAAGAAATGAGTAAAGATGACTTAGACGAAACCCAAGATACAAGAGATGATGAAAGTTCTATAGAATTAGGAAAGAGAAATATTAAATTACCTGAAAGATTTAATGAATATGAAATGTATATGGCTTTTGATGCTATAGCTTACATTGAAAATGTACCACAGAGTTATGACGAAATCGCTGAAAGAAAAGACGGAGAATATTGGAAAAAAGCAATGGAGAGAAAACTTGAGGCTACAAAAGAAAATGAAACCTGGAAATTAACACAGGCACCGGAAAATGTTGAAATTTTTGATACAAAATGGGTATACGCGTATAAGCCAATGGAACCAAATAACGTAGACCGATACAAAGCCAGACTAGTAGTTAGAGGTTTTGCGCAGAAAGATAATTTTGATTTGGACAACGTTTATTCGCCTATAGCGAAAATGACGACAATCCGAACTTTATTAGCTGTTGCTAATCAACCTTCATACGAATTAGAACAAATGGATGTTAAACAGCGTTCCTAAACGGTCAGCTACTAGAAGCATGTATATGTTTACCATCCCAAAGGAATACAAAATGATGGTAAAGTTTACAAATCGAATAAATTACTATATGGACTGAAGGTCCAAGCGCATCCAAATGTTGGAATTCTGTCGTTCCAACAATATAGTTAGTAAAGAACTACAGAAAAAAAAGAAAAGTACAGGAACTGACTCTTTCAATTAAAACTCAACTATCCTGAATTTCGCATCACATTCGTCCCCCTCGTCATTGGTGCACTCGGTGGAATAAGCTGTAACTTTAATAAGCATCTAAAGAATACTGGAATACCGACATCGGACACACAGAAACTTACCTACAACATGCAGAAATACGTAATCCTGGGATCTCTCCGCATCCTGCGTGCCCACGAGATGAACCATCCACCACAACAAATTTAAATACTTGAAAGCACGCTACATTAAGAAAAAAGAAAATCTGGGCACCAGAGGCACAAGGAGAGTCATCATGTTCATTTGAAATTATGGAAGATTTGAGAGGATTTGACAAGTTATTTGGCAAAGAACATAACATTAAGCCAATAGTTGTAGCGTCATCGATAAAGGGCATTCATTCATTCATTAAGTTAAGGTGGATACCTAAAGTCCGGGCACTTGAGCTAGGTGCTCATTGTACCATCGATAAAGGGCATGTCAAAAAGTCTGGGATTGAACGAAAAGTATCAGACATTGTTGATGCATTACAAAATCAAAACAAAGAAAAAGAGGATGCGCGCAAACGTAAACATAATGAGAAGAAAGAGATGATGGATAGAGCTATAGTCCAAGGTAACGATGGAAAAACTAATAGATAAATTGTAATGAATATCATTTCTTTCTCTGTAAAAGTAATTTATGTTCGTTTAGATTTTTTTTTTCAGAAAATCCAAATATGAATTATAATAATAATGAATTTTTATTAAAACTAAACTTTACAGGATCAGAAAATGACTATTGTCTGTATTTTAAGAATATCACAGAGGACGAATCTACATTTTGTTGTATGTTGATGATATAATTTTATCAAATAATAGCAACGCTTTTAACTAATGAATTTAAAATTAAGGATAAGGGACGATTCAGATATTTTCTCGGATTAGAAATAGATTATAATAAGGAAGCGGGAATTTTAAGTATACACCAAAACAGATATTTAAACGGAAATTTTGAAGCGATTCAATTTTGGTAATTGTAAACAATGTTCGTTGCCTGTAGATCCAAAATTAAAACTGACAGTTTGCGTAAATCAGAGTGAAAAAACTAGAAAACTATTTGAGAGAATTAATTGGGTGTTTGATGTATTTAATGTTAGGAACAAGACCGATATCAGTTTTACAGTGAATTATTATAGTAGAGGAACTGGTCCAAATATGGGCCCTGCATTTAATATGGGCCCTGCATTTAATATGGGCCCCAGGTAAATTTGACAGCTGACTAGCGCCATCTCCCCAGTAATAGGTTAATCACAACCCAAGCCTAATCAGTAACATATCCCTGTTTTACCGGCAGTGTTTATTTACAGTGTTGTCTGAAAGATCATGGTGTTTGTTTTCGCAGGTATCTAAAAACTTTTTTAAGGTAAGTTTACGAGCATGATTTTTCAAGATGTTTTAATTTTCCGGTTCGCTACATCCAGCATGTAGTTGCTATTGTTTAGAACTGAATTCCGGTTAGCTTGTATTAATAGTAATTCTCCTTTAATATCTACGTAAACCATCAAATCTATGGTCGTCATTTGAAATATGGGCCCTATGCGCGTGTTGAATATGGACCGGGCCCATATTTGGACCCATATTTTTATTAATTTCTTTTTTTAGGATTCATGAGCCCACCAAATGCAAACAGAAAGTTTGTATGTAAAAATTTAAGGAAAAAATTGGATAAACAAATAATGGAACAAGCAGTTGAAGCTGTAGCTCAAGCAAAAATGAGCATAAAGGTGCCGCTAAACACTTTGAAGTACCTAGATCTACACTACAAAGGTTTGCGAAGAAAGCGAAAAACTCCGAACTTCCATTCAATGATATAGGTGAATACGAAACTAGGAAGACACAGTATTTTAGGGGAAAATATTGAAAAACAATTAGTGATTACGTATTAAAATGGAAAGGTCAGTTCTATGGCTAACAAAAAAAGATTTTGTGTCGAATGGCTTATTTGTTGGCAATCAGAAATGGTACTAGACATCTATTTAAAATGAAATTGCAGCCGTATTGGGTGATGCTTTTCTAAGGCAGACATCATAACGTACTCTCCATTCGTCGCCCACCGGCACTTCGTTTGCAGAGCCTTAGGGTTTAACAGGGAGAATGTAACACAATTTTCGATAATTTGGAAGCCGATATGAAAAACATCAATTTGAGGCCAC
This sequence comes from Protaetia brevitarsis, assembly GCA_004143645.1. Lineage (NCBI taxonomy): Eukaryota > Metazoa > Arthropoda > Insecta > Coleoptera > Scarabaeidae > Protaetia > Protaetia brevitarsis. The sequence goes on from RXPK01000136.1 coordinate 1,595,370, forward strand.
ATAGAATATATAACGTGGACGAAACTGGCTTATCTGTCGTTCCTAGCAAGATACCAAAAGTGATAGGACGAAAAGGAAAGGTCAAATAGCCTCCATACCTCTGCAGAAAGAGGATCTCTGGTGACAATGATAGCTGCTATGAGTGCAGAGGTCAGCACATTCCACATATGCTGATTTTTCGCGTAAAACAGAAATGATCACTCTTGCGTGGAGCACCACCTGGAAGTGTTTATGAGGTTACACCCCAGCGGCTGGGTGCAGCAAAACTTGTTTACGAAATGTTCCAACATTTTATTTAAATTGTTAAACCAAGTGAAGGTTCTCCGTTCTTCTTTATTTTAGACGGGCATTAAGCCACACGCGTATCTAAGATGTTATCAACTTGGCAAGGAAATCACGTTTCAATTATCTCGCTCCACCCCATTCTACTCACAAATACAGCCTTTAGATAAGACTTATATGGGTGCTTAAAGGTCCACTACAGTGAAGAAATTAGGCTGTGGTTGCGAAAAATAACGTGCTTTAACGCAGTTTTGACTATTGAGTTTTAGCGAGTTTTCTCAAATGCATACGCAGAAATTGCAGTGAATGGTTTCAGAGTTACAGGATCTGGCCATGCATATGAATCATTTTTCTGATGCTGTTTCATCACTGAACAAATTAACGCTCAGAAAAAATGCGTAATCGAAACGCATAGATCTGGATGAACAGAAGCAGTTGTCGAAGCATTCCAACCGCCGTTCAACAGTAACCACAGCCAGGATGCTCAAAAGATCCGACCTCACCTTCAAGAAATTCTAGTTCTGCTCTAACGTTAGTCTTCAGGCTGCAGTCCGATTCTAAATTTCGAATTTATCATTAACCACAAGGGCTTCAGAAAGTTGGTTCGTCATTTGAATTCAGCCCGTTCTCCTGTTAAAGGATAATCTCCACGTGGGCGAAAAGCATCAATCTCAAGTTTAACGTATCCATACAGACAAGATTTGAAATCATCTGTTACAAATCAAATCAATAAAGGCTAAGGAAAAGAAATATATCTTAGAAGTTGTGAAAGCAACACCAAAGCGCAATGAAAGAATCAGTGTAGGAAAGAAATTCGTCAGAGAAGAGAGATAATTCATTTCCGAGATGTGATGAACGACATGATTGATGTTCGGAGCTCTGATACGATGATGCGGTTCTTTTTTTGTTGGAATTTTTCAGAAGACTTAAGGAGTTTGGTTCGTGCTTATTGTGTGTTGTGGGTCATGAACAATGTTCTATGTGAAAAGGACAATACTTTGTGTTTTTGTAAATGAATATTTTTTTTATAATCTTTATTTGACATAGGAGTTTCTTTATTTTTCTTTTTATGTAATAAAGCGTTTATTTTTTTTTTTAATGAAATTATAGGGCCCATATTCCAAGGTTGTCCAAGATGGAAAAAATGACGATTTTGTATTATTAAAATAAAAAATTTCGACGATATTTAAAATCATTTGGCGTCGTTATGAGATGTGCTTACAATTTCTTATGCACTTGAACTTTCGTACGACCTATTATTTCGATTTTTTATATTGAAAAAACAAGGGTCCCATATTTCGGCCAATTCTCTAGATTCAACGAAAGCTACAGCTGAGTATCTGAACATTTTAAGAGGGTTTTAGGTAGTTAAAGGTCACTTGATATCTCGATTACAGAAGGTTAGAACAAATAGAATAAGATTATGTAATGCATTGGGTGGCGACTTGAGTTCGGAATATGTTACGAGATTTTTATTGAGAAGTTTTGGTTATGTTTCGTGCACAACGCGAAAAAACATGATAGATTATCTTCAAGCGGCCGAGCTTACAGCGTTATGTAGTGCAGTATGCGATGGATTATTGTTTGAGAAAACTCTTATTTGACTTATCTATAAAATGTACCCAGTTTTATTAGTATTGAGATAATAATGGTGCATATCTATCTAAGATCCAAAAACACACGTAGAGTTAAGCAAGATATAGGCTTAAAAAATATAATTTTGTGTTGGATCTGGGATAGTGTAAAACCAAAAGTAATCGAAGTTAATATATTTGAAAGTGCAGACCAAAAGCGATAGTTTGACCAAAGGGGTACAGAAAACTGAGTTTATAAGAATAGATGTGATTTAGGATTAAGTTAGATAATTATTATAATCATTGTATTCGGCAACTTTGATCGGTCATTTTTAGTTTGTATAATGAATCAAAGTGGCAATAATGCAGAGATTTATTTTCCTTGAAGTTTTAACAGTGTTGCCAGCGACTTGTACGTTCGTAAAATGCAGTACCTTCGCCCGTTATCCAGTTCGTAGTTAACACAAGTTCCATTTCTGGTTACCGCTCTCAGATTATATATTATATACCTAATGTTATGTATGTGTAGTTTGTTTACCGATTATGGTTTTAGTCTATTATAAGTACTTGTATGCTTTAGTGGCTTAAGTAAGTAGAAAATATAAGAAATGTTATGATCTTCGTTATTGAATAATAAATATTAATCGGTGAATCCTCTCTTTATTGCTCCGAAACTAAAATATGTTTATCTTTTTTATTTTTAGTTGCTAGTTAAAGTTCGTGATTAATTTCGCGGGGTATAGGGAAAAGCTCCAGTACGGACGTTCCAGACGGACAAGTGTGTTTATGTATGATGTAGATGACACCTTACATTTTTGTATAAATACTTTGTTAGTGGGCATATATGCAAATCTTATGGCTGTAGCATGTGAGTCAGCTGTTGTTTAGTGAAGTGTGTATGTTGTGAGATGTGGCCACTTTGTTATGTTAAGTTTCATCCTGTGTATTCGTTGTGTGGGAGTAAATAATTTATTATATAGCTATCTTTCTTTACTCATAGCAATAATATGAACAATACACTTCTGATAAAAATTCCTCTGAACAATGCGAATTTAACAGTGTGAAGGTGCCGTTTCGGGACAGTAATGTTATCCAGGAATCGGACAAAACAAATAAGAACAAATATAATTAAGATAGTTTCAGTTTACTGTCTGCGTTGTCGAGAGGGCACTGAAGGAACAAAGAGGAAGTGGTCAGTAATATGAAAGAGGCATTAATAGGTTATCGAAAATTCATATGTCTGTACGGAAAGCAGCATGCATTTTTCGAGATGCCAAAATAATTAGGCGACAGAATAAAAATATAGGGTGAAATAATTACAATGGAATCCCCAATGGTTTCTTACGAAAATTTTCAGAGGATTACAGTCGCAGATTGTAGCTCTCTCAAGATCTCGATAATAGAATGATGCCAATGACCGAAAGAGTTAATGAAATTTGTGTTTGCGCTAGCTGAGCATGTTAGGTTCCAATCAATTAACGTTACAACGGGAGCGGGAAACAATTTTATGAATATTATGGCCGTCATCGCTGAATATTTCGTACTTGGTACGCCTCTCCACAAGCATCCAGACGCTGGGTGGGTATCAACAAGCAGATAGATATATTTTTCTCTAAATTGAAGATGTTGTGTCAAATACATTTTGCACTTCAAATTCTTAATTGCGACCGAGACGGGCTATCAGTAGATTCATGATAATTGCAATTAGTTTTGTCGGCAAAAGGAAAAAAGTATGAGAATGACTCAGGCGAAGAGGAAAGAACATTACTTCTGCGTCAATCAAATGCTACTGGTGATCCAATGCTTCCTCGTTGTTTGTCTTCCAAGGGAAGAATGATTGAGATAAAAAAGAATGCTCTAGCGGTAGACTTGCTTTGTTGATGAAGAAAGTGTGATATATAGTGTTTTCTGACCTGCCTTAGACGATGTTGTTGCACGAGTCACCAACAAGAGATCAGCTACTATTAGTGTTGATGTCACAGTACCCATAAAGATTTTCAAGTGATTGTGTTATCAGAGGAAACATGTGCCGATTAGTATTCCCCACACCACACAACAAAATGCAGCCCTCGACGCACATAATAAACCATTCAAAGGCTGCATACTAACGCTTGCGCGGTGATCGAAATAAATCCCTTAAATACAGTGCGACCATTGCGAGATGAACTTCTTTTACGTCATATGCCGGAATGGAGCTTGCAAGATCAGGTATTTGCCTGGACGACGAGGACTATTTCTGTGCACAAAGACTTTTCACGGAATTTGGATCTGCAGCCATAAGCAACACTGCAGATACAGGTTGGAGGCTCAATTCAAGATCCTGTCCTTGGCCTTCAGGGTTAGACTTTGCCTGCCTCTAACAATACAAGACTGCCTGACACAACTCAAATTTCCATCCTTCAGCTAAGCCATACACGTCTATAATAGGCTGACAACGTGCTGCTGAATTTCAAAAATAGT